>PQWQ01000074.1:0-11651 GCA_002943765.1 Psoroptes ovis | reverse complement strand
GAAGCACACAATTCGTTCATTCATCCGTTTAAATATTTGGCCAACTGAAGAGATGCTCCGAAGGAATTTCTCTTTGAATATTTCTTTGGGAAATCTCACCACAAATTGTGAACAGATCAATATGGGGAACACACACACACACACACAGAGACCGAATGGGGAAATGTTTATTCGGTGGAATATGAAGATGGAATGGAAGAGAAAACAATCAAATAAATTGTAATACAATGGTTGTCCGGAAAGTTTTTAGGCGATATTCGAACGATTTTGCAATTAGTAAATCTGACAAAAACTTTTAGGACGACCCAATACAATTGAATAGCCCCATAACATGCGAAACAATGCTTGAACAATGCTGATGAAGACAATTGAAGCAGTTAACAAGAAGATGGAAAAGATGTAAAAGTGTTGAATAATATCTTTGAATTATAACAGTGTACAATATTCACATATAAATACAATCAGGACATACCTTTGAGTGTGTGTGTTAAATATATTAAAATTCAACGGATTGAATTGAATTGAATTAAGTATTTCTCTCTTTTCTCAATTCCATTCCATTCAAAGGGATGAATGAACGCATTGTATTCACATAAATAAATATTTAAATAATGATGAAACATGGAGAAATGATTATTTGATTTTCGTACATTATTCAAAGGTGAATCAATTTTCGAATCATTTTCAATTGTTTCGTGTGTTTGAATCATCAATGATTTGAATGAAATTCAATGATCATTGATTACATTGATCATTGATCGATTAATTGATTCGAAATTAATTAAATTTTGATGAGCGAATGTGTGAAATTTGACCAATGAAATTGTGACTTGTGACTTGTGATTAGTTTTTCCAATCATCATAAAATATATCGAATACATTTCACATTTCAATACGATTTAAGGACTTATACCTCGACAAAATCCTTTATCAATTCCTTGATTTTGAAAAATATTATTATTTTTACCTTGCGATTTCATGCAGCATCATTAGTGTTCTAATCGTTTCGCAACATCTGAGTTTGAAATTTGAAATAATTCAAAAATTAAATCGAAATCGCATCCACACGATACATCAGATACGACAATCTTCAACAGCAAATATCGAAGATATTTGAACGATAATCGACAAGTACAAGTCCAATACTAAAAATAACGACAAGTATGACTTGTAATCACTATTTTTGCCTGTTGTAATTGTGCAATTGAATTGAACGACAGACAACTAAGTTTAAATTGAAAATTTTGAAATTTTTGAATCAATTGCGGCGATCAATAGCCTGTGTGTGTGATACGAGTGATACAATTAAATTCAATTTGAATTGAATTAAATTTGATTTGATTGAATTAATTTTGAAGACTATTCATTTTCAAAATGGCTGCCGATACAGTCACAACAACAACCTCAACGACGGCAGCGGAATCGACGACCCTGAAGAAACGCATTACTCCCGGTGATTCTGACCCTGATGATCATCAATTCGTGGACCACGACGATAAATCCAAAGGTGGTGATCATCATGGGATCAAAGGTGATTGCATCAATGAATGGTCCTCAGCATCAGCAGCATCATCGACAACGAATTTCCTCACAGACATTGTATGGCGTAATGTAATATTATTAGCCCTGTTACATATATTATCCGTTATCGCATGGATAACGTTTGTTACGGACAGTAATTGTAAATGGCAAACAAGTATCGCAACATTTTTGTTCGGTGTATTCTCGTCTACGTTCGGCGTAACGGCCGGTGCCCATCGATTATGGTCACATCGTTCATAAAAGCTAAATGGCCGCTAAGGTTCGTTTGATTAATACAAGTGAATTGCCTTTGAATTAATTTTGGTTAATCAAAATAGATTGATATTAGCATTTGCCAATACGATGGCCCTACAAAATGATATCTACGAATGGTCACGTGATCATCGTGTACATCATAAATATTCCGAAACCGATGCTGATCCTCACAACTCGAAGCGTGGATTTTTTTTTCGCACATATGGGATGGTTAATGTTGAAAAAACATCGAGATGTTAAAGTGAAAGGTAAGGAACCTTTAAGAAGTTAAGTCTTAAGGACTTTGAATGACCATTTAGACATAGATGTTTCGGTAAATGATTTCGGGAAATTTCGCGGCTCTTATTGTTCGAGATGATGGGCCATGTCCAGTGAATGATGTCCACTGACAACTTGTCTAAACAATCAATGACTATTTGCATACCTTATAATAACCTTATAATCGATTTAAATTAATAGGTTGTTCGGAAAGTTTTTTGCTGGTTATATTGTAGAAAATCATTGGTAAAACAGGCAAAAACTTTCCGGACAACCTAATATTTATTTTTGAACAACTATTCAAGTACTAATCACACGATTTCTATTAATATTTCATTTGAAAATTCAAAAATTTAGGACAAACAATTGATTTATCCGATTTATGGTCAGATCCAATCGTTAGATTTCAGCGGCGTTTCTACATACCGTTGGTTATTGTTTGTTGGGGCATCATACCTACATTGACACCTTACTATCTTTGGAATGAAACCCTATGGAATTCATTTCTTGGTTGTGTTTGTTTTCGTTATGTTTATGTTCTACATTGTACATGGTTGGTTAATAGTGCTGCACATATGTGGGGTAATAGGCCTTATGATCGAAATATTGAACCACGTGAAAGTAATTCGGTTATTTATTTATCGCTGGGTGAAGGTAGTTGAATTTTGATTTGAAGTATTTATCTAATTATCTTTTAACCTCTGCATAAAGGTTACCATAATTACCATCATACATTTCCATGGGATTATTCAGCATCCGAATTGGGAACGGCATTCAATTTCAACCTTACCACACTGGTCATTGATTTTTTCGAAATTTCTGAGAAAATTTCCAATTAAAAATTCATGAAAATTAAAATTCGAATCAATGTCAATTCGTAAGCAGTTATTAGACTGTTGTCCTAAAAGTTCATTCGGCTTAATCAATCAAAGTTGCCACATGAAAATCGGCCAAAACTTTTCGGACAACCTTTTATATTACAACAATACCTCACTACCTCTTATTGTAGAGAATAATTGTAGCGTTCAATGTTATGTGTGGCAATAATGGGTTTATCAATCATTTAATGATCAATCATTGATTTCAAATAAATATTAGATTGTCCTAAAAGTTTTGGCCGATTTTCTCGAACAACTTCGATTGAATAAGCCGAATGAACTTTTCGGACAACAGCCTAATATTTAATTTGAACGGTATATTTTTATTTGATTCATTATCATCATCATTCAATGTCATTATACTTGTTTTAAGGCACATTTTCAAATACAATTTGAAATTTGATTTTTATTTGATTATTTATTTGTTAGGTTGTCCGAAAAGTTTTGGCCGATTTTCTCGAACAACTGTATTGATTAAACGGAATAAACTTTCGGACAACATAATATTTATTTACTAGTTGCAATCATTTATTTATTTATTTCCACATTTTCCAGTATATTTTAGGTTGTCCCATAAGTTCTTGCCGTTTTTTAAATTTTTTTTTATACGAAAAACGGCAAGAACTTATGGGACAGCCTAATATATTTAAGGATGTGAAAATTCATTGAAAAAAAGAGAGAAATATTGAAGAGAATCGTGTGTGTGTGTTCGAACAAGCTACAATCAATCAATTCAAATTGAATTGATTGGATTTCAAAGACTATTAAACATATATATTCAAAAACACACAGGTATCTGTGATGTTTCTGCGGTATCTCTGAACACATATGATGATGATCCACTTATCATTTGATCATATCTTGTTCAGCGGTGTTGGTGATGATGATGATGATAGAATCGATTGTTGATGTTTGACGATTTGTGTTTTTCAGCTGAAATCTTAGAAAATCTTTTAAAAATCTTCCAAAATCTTCGAAAATCTTAAAGAAATCTTTAAGAATTTCATCTGAAAATGTGTTTCCTAAGAAATCAATTTAATTCACAAATCAAAATACATTCAAAAGCTATCACCTTGATTAATTAGAAATCAATTTGCCATTAAAAAAAAAATTGAAAATTCAAGATTTAAAATTCGAAATTGTAATCAATCATTCAATCGATCAATCCTTGAATCAATTGAATTTCATCAATTTTCAATGAAATTAAATGAAATGAAATGAAATTAAATTCTATTCCGTTCAAGTGATATTCGTAAATGGAAAATATTTCCAATATTTTTGATTAGATGAACGTCATAGAAAATTTTTTAATTGTTTTATACACCATACAAAATTAATCAATAATTATTCAATAATTATTCATCATCGATTTAAATTACGTCAAAACACTAATAATTGATTGTACATTGCTTAGCCAGCTGCTATTATCCATAATAATAATAAATGATTACATTAAATTATTATCCTGGTGTAATTATTCTCTGTGTGTATGTACAACAATAATAATAAACGAAATACATATGATTTTCAAATGGATTTCAATTGATTGTGATTATGTGATCACACATGTGTAATTGATATTGTCACCATTTGAATTTTTAAATCACCAATCAAAATCATCCATAAAGTCATAAAATCACCAATAATTTCAATTTATTTCAAATGTTGGTGTTTTGTGTATGTGTCCATAAATATTTTGTTTGTTTGTTTGTTTTCACCGGAAAAAATTAAAATTTCAAAATCAATTTTGGCTGGATTTGGCCGATTCAAAACAACGTAACCAACAACGTAAATCTAAATTCGTAAATCAAAATTGTTCAATCGTCAAAGTGTTTAAATTTTTAGAAATTTTTCAAAAAATCAGACAAACTATAGACTTCCATCATGACGAAAATTGAATATGATTGAATGACCGAAATGAAAATAGATCATTGATTTGAATCTCAATGGAAAATGGAAGATTTCCTGTAAATTTGTTCTTCACCAAAATCAATTTTTGTGTTTTGTTTGTTTCTTCTCCAAAATTGATTTCCTTTTTGTTTTTTTTTGTTGTTCACCAATTCGAATCAACAAATGATTCGAAACAACTGATTTATTGAACCACTTGTTGATTGATCGATCCAATCATCATCATTAAATGAAAGTGTAAATCAGTCAAAATCGACATAAACAGTTCAATTTGTTCACCAAAAACAGCTCAATTTCAGTTCAATTTGGTCCAGCCATTCAGTGATACCACAGTGAATCAGGTCATGTGACTAGTGACCAGTGATATTTAAGAATATTTATGACCCTAATATTTAAGATAAACACGAAGAAGAAGAAGAAAATATGGCACAACATAAGCAACAACAGCAATATTCAAACATGTTTTTGACCATTGATCACCTATTGGCCCTTCGCCGTAGAAATATTGGTGGCGCTAGTAGTAATGGTGGAAATGATAATGTTGATTATGATTATGATTCATCATCATCGATGACCAATAAAATGGAATCGAAATCAATCAATCATATATCACATGATGAATTATCATCCAGTGATATGAGTTATGATAATCAGCAACAACCAATGGTAAGTGATTCAATTTTTCAATATTTTCAAATATTAGATTGTCCGAAAAGTTTTGGCCGATTTTCATGTGCAACTCTATAGTGATCAAGCGGAATAAACTTTTCGGACAACAGCCATAATATCTATGGTTTGCAAGTGTTTAAAAGGGTTATAAATCAAGGGTTGTTGTCACACATAGATTTTGTAGTGAAAATTTTTCCTGTGATTATCAATCTATTTTTAAGAGGTATAGTTGCAGATATAAGGCTATTTTGAAGGTGTAAGCCTTTGCAAAGTCATTGCTTTTGCTATTTCTATGAATATTTAAAATTGAAACAAATTGAATATTAGTCATATTGAATGTTTGAATTGTGTTCATCATTTTTAGGTCAGAATTTGATTGATTGATTGGTAACCAATCAATTTTAAATATTCAGTCATTATTTGAATGTCATGAACATCCTGTAATTTACAGTTAAAAACAGGTAAATGAAATTATTTACAAATTTGTGTCATTGAAAATGTGTGCTTTGAATGCGTTATTTCAAATATTAGGTTGTCCAAAAAGTTTTTGCCGGTTTTATTCGAAGAAAATCATTGGAAAATCGGCAAAAACTTTTCGGACAATCTAATATATTTCTACGTACATATTTGGTTGCGGTTATGATTCGAAATTTAGATTTGAAATTATCACCTTGTAAATCTGACCATTTTTGAAGGGCCAAAATCACAACTCAAAGATCATATCGTATAATCTACGAGGCTTTATTTAAGCCCTTTTCTAGCCTTCAAAAAAAACAGAAATAATTCTATTTGGTTGTCCGAAAAGTTCATTCGGCTTAATCGATAGAGTTGCACATGAAAAACGGCCAAAACTTTCGGACAGCCTTAAATATCAATCAAAAATCGATATGACAAAATGACTAAGATTTACAAATAAATTATTAAAGATGATCATTTTTCCTTGATTGAAAATTTTCATTTTTCATTTCATTTGATTGTATTAAACAATCATTAATACCACTACTACTACTTAATGAATGATTATTGGTTAATTATAACAATAATTCATTAATTTGAATTTGAATAATTTTGAATTATTTGAAATTTTGAATTAATTCAAATTTTTGTCCATCAATTTTTTATGATGATTTGTGATTCGGCTTGACAATTAATCATTTAGTCATTTAGTCATTCCGAAATTTATTTGATTTGATGTCTGGTGTACACATGTGGCAAATATTCAAAAATTATTAAGTGTTTTTCTCAGTCAATCAAAATTTCATCAAGTATTAACCCTTTAAAATTTACAATTTTCTCATAGACATTCATTGAAAACGTCAAAAAATTATTAAAATATCAAAGATTATCACCTTTGAAATGATGGAATCGAATAATTCCAACAGTGGCAATATGATTATACGTCGGTTATTGGTTCAAATGTTTATGATCATATTCATCGGTGTGGTACAAGTTTACACATGGACAACGTTACCGATTTATTTCTTGGTGCAAAAGCCATGGGTCAAATCTAGGGCCAATGATCGTAAACGTGTTCTGGTCGATAATCAATTGAATCAATCAGACCAATCAGAATCCACGAAAGATCTATCACCTGTGTATAGTCGTAATGATTCCGGAGAATATAATCATCCAATATTTAAATATGATTCATTAATTGAAATTATTGATAATTTACCATCGATTCATGGCGGTGATAATCCTTGTTTAGGTATGTTCGATTAGCGATTTCGTTCGAATTTCGAATTTCTAATTAATTTGAATTAATTCTGATCCACTTAACCCCTTTCATAGGATTTCGTAAAGTACTGTCCGCACAAGCATCGTTGGATGCCGATGGTCGCGAAAAAACGTATCGATGGTCGACAATTACGACAATATAATCTTAGCGGTTATAAATGGTTTACATATTCACAGGTTAATGATATTGTCACAATTTGTCGCAAGGTCTATTGGCCAATGGTATTGATTTTCAATCAACAAAACCATGTCGGTGTATGATGATCGCCGAAACACGTATCGAATGGATGCTTTGTTTTCAATCATTACTTCGATGTGGTGTGACCATTGTTACTGTATTTTCTAATTTAGGTATTTAAGGGTTATGAGTGCTTAAAGGCTAAAGGTTTTTCATTTCTCACCAATTGTTAGGTGTCGATGGTGTTTGCATGTGCAATTGAAGAAACTGAAATCGAAACGTTATCGTATCGATTGAATGTTTGAAATTGTTGCAAGCGGCAATGAAACAATCACATAAACATAATATAAAACGTATTATTTATTTTGATGAATCAAATCGGCCAGATTTAAGTGAATTTAACCATGGTTCGAATGATAATTTGAATAACATCGAAATCTTTGCCCTAAGCGAAATCGAGAAACAAGGTAAATCAATTATGGAAGCTGGCAACAACAGATGCGACCATACCCGACGCCAGACATTGATCGAATAGCGCTGATTATGTATACATCTGGTACGACTGGTACGCCAAAAGCTGCGACCATGTCACAGCGTCAATTTATTGCCGCTATCAAAGCATTATTCGTACTAGTCAGACATATTGTTGGTGAAGCACCAACACATACATATATTTCATATTTACCAATGGCCCATGTCCTAGAATTAACCCTGGAGCTATTTTTCCTTGTCGGTATGTTTCATTGATTATAATTGGCTGATTGATTTACCTAAATCCATTGAATTATTTGAACAGGAGGTGTAAAACTTGGTTATGCATCACCATTCACATTGACTGATTCGGCACCTGGCCTGGCGCCGGGTGTCAAATCCGATATACGGCTATTGAAACCTACAATTATGACCACTGTACCATTAGTATTGGAAAGAATATTGAAAGAAGTGAATGAAAAACTACGGTCCCGAACACCCATTTCACAACCAGTATTTCAATACCTTATGGATTATAAATCTAAATGGACTCAAGCAGGTTATAGTTGTGGAATTATTACGAAATTATTATGTTCGAAAGTACGTGAACAATTGGGTGGACATCTTCGATTTGTTATTTGTGGTGGTGCACCATTAAATTCGAATACACAATCAATAATTAAATCAGCATTAGACGTAACATTACTGCAAGGTTATGGTGCTACCGAAACAACTGGTGCTTGTATGTGTATGGATTTTGATGAATTAGATTATGGCCGTGTTGGTGCACCACTTGGCCAGGTTTATTTTCGTTTACGTGATTGGCCTGATGGTGGTTATTCGATCCGTGATCAACCTAATCCACGTGGTGAAATTCTAATCGGTGGTGATTTAGTTGCCATGGATTATTTTAATCGACCCGAGCTGACTGCCGAAGTATTCATAACGGATCAATCTGGTATTAGATGGTTTCAAACTGGTGATATAGGGGAAATGTACCAAATGGTACCGTTAAAATTATTGATCGATGTAAAGATCTAATCAAACTACAGAATGGTGAATATATTTCACTTGGAAAGGTATTTTTGTAGGGTCATTTTGGATTCAATCGAATTTAAATCTTACCAAATATTTCTGAACAGGTTGAAGCAGCCCTTAAATATAATCAATACGTCGATAATGTATGTGTATATGGTGGTACATTTTCAAATGATATCGTAGCCATCATATGTCCAAATCGTAAATCCTTACAAGTATTAGCCAGTACCTTGGGTAAACAACAATTTACCGTTGAAAAACTATGCGTGGATCCGCAAATTAATGAAATAATATTTGATGATATACAAAAAACTGCCCGACAATTATCGTTGGGTAAAAAAGAAATCCCGAAACGTATTCTACTGGTGTCCGATGTATGGTCACCAGATAATGGTATCCTTACGGCTGCATTGAAACTGAAACGCCGCATTGTCGAGCAGGTTTACAACAACAGCTGTTTGATTTATATGATTCGGATAAATTCAAGGATAGCCATAGCAATAATCATAATAATAATATATAAAAACCAAAGTAACCAATGGTTATGACCAAAATAATAACAAGGTCGAAATACTTGGCCAAAACGGCCGAACCGTATGCAAACGGCACCGTAAATGGTACAGCCCCGGCCACAGGGACAGCGGCCACCGTATCGGTTTAGCCTTAGTCCCTTTGAACCTTTGAGCCCAAGAACCCTGGGTTTTCAACGTTTTTTTCTAGGACGAATCATTTCATCTTCGAGCATCTTTCGAATCATCTTTGAGTCATCTCAAATCAATTCGAATCATCTTTGTCGAATCATGTCTTCAAATCAAAGATATGACCCTCATCATTCATCGCCATCATTCATTTATTCATATATTTCGATTTTATAATTTTAAAATTAATATTTTTTCGTGAAATCTTATAATTATTTTCTCTTATTTATAATTTCAATTCAATCTTAGATCAATAAATATATTTAATATTTAATATAAATAACATAATTCAAATTCTTGAATTTTTCGAATGATTTCTGAAGCTGAAATCGGTCCTAACAATGGTTAAAATTCAGTCATTCTCAGCCTTACCTTTTGCTGCGGCACGCTGAAAAAAAGAATAGCCTTTGGTACCCCAAATTCGAATAGGCACACCCGGTTTAAGGAATGAGATGAATTTCCGAAATTCCGCGCTATACTTTTCAAATCTTGCTGAATGAGAATGACTGGGTGTTAAAACAATAGCCTTATGCATTGATCAGCAAGATTTCGACAAGAAAATCACGAGCAATCATATTGTACAAATGGAAAAGAGGAATTTCTCAAATAAATATTTTCTCACTTTCTGGAATTACATATATTTTCTTTGAAATAGATTGATCAAAGGTAGAGAAACACCTGTTGATTCAAAGCAATTATGGCAGAAATATTTCTCTTCCCAGCCAGCCAGGCACAGACGAATACAGGTACTGAAACAAGCCAAAATAGCCAGCCAGGTAACCAGGCGAGTCGAATAGGCTACGCGACCAGCCAAAACACTTATGGCGTCAAAAAAAAAAACGCCTTAAATATCCATGTGTAATAATAATCTATTTTTTGAAATATATTCATTGTTTGGTCGATTCAAAATGATTATTAATGAATGAATAGAGTGTTTCCTTTATGATTTGAAATATGTAATATGTGTGTGTAAAAACAAGTGAAATATTCACACATTTTGATTTCAGCCGAAATTTCGAAAAGGGTTAAGGCTTTGATTTTGTTTTGTAATTTTTTGAAAATTGTGAATGACATTCGATTTTGTTCGAACATGTTCGATTATTCAATTCGATTTTGATCAGTAAATCTTTTTTTGAACAAGTGTGATTGACATTATCGATTTGATTTGATTTGATTTGACAAGTGATTTTTCTTCGAAAATTAATTGTGATTAGTGTTCGAAATTCGATCAAAATTCAATCGAATCAATTGATTGACATTGATCAGTAAAATCAACAGGTTATTGGCTCAATAAAATTCGAAAAATAAAAATAATGGCAGCAAATCTACAAAGTGAATATTCTAATCGTGGCCTACGTTATTATGTATCACAATATTGGCAAGAAAATGGTGATCCACGTTCGAATGGGCTACCGTTGATACGTGAGGACCATGGCCTACACTGTTTGTGATTGGTATTTATTTATTTTTCGTCACCCGTTGGGACCATCAATGATGCGAAAACGTGAACCATATCAATTGCGATGGCCAATGCTCGTATATAATACATCGATGGTCATAATTAATGCATATTTTCTCGTACAATCAATGGTTTGTGACCCTTACGGGGACCTTATAAATCAATGATTTAATTTTGAAATTTTCTGAAATTTCTAAAATCGAATCTCTCTGTTATATCATTCAATACATAAATAGTACTGGCTCGATTTTGGTCGTGAATTATTCAATTTTAAACTACCGAAAATTGATTCAAATAATTTGAATAATAATGACGAAGAGACCAAGCAATTTATATGGTCATGTTATTTGTATTGGCTTACGAAATTCATTGACCTATTGGATACGATATTTTTTGTTCTTCGTAAAAAATATCGACAAATATCCCTGCTACATGTTTATCATCATTCAGTGGTACCGATACTTGGTTGGCTATACCTTTGGTATCTGGTCGGAATTCCAGCCATTTCATTATTTTCATTCTTAAATTCAGCCGTCCATGTGCTGATGTATTCATATTAT
>PQWQ01000020.1:600000-940747 GCA_002943765.1 Psoroptes ovis | reverse complement strand
TTAACTGGCCTCAGAATCATGTTCTGATATTTTCCTATGCATAGAGCCATATTAACTGGCCTCAGAATCATGTTCTGATATTTTCCTATGCATAGAGCCTTTAACTGGCCTCAGAATCACTAATATCATGTTCTGATATTTTCCTATGCATAGAGCCGTCTTAACTGGCCTCAGAATCATGTTCTGATATTTTCCTATGCATAGAGCCATATTAACTGGCCTCAGAATCATGTTCTGATATTTTCCTATGCATAGAGCCATATTAACTGGCCTCAGAATCATGTTCTGATATTTTCCTATGCATAGAGCCGTCTTAACTGGCCTCAGAATCATGTTCTGATATTTTCCTATGCATAGAGCCATATTAACTGGCCTCAGAATCACTAATAATCATGTTCTGATATTTTCCTATGCATAGAGCCGTCTTAACTGGCCTCAGAATCATGTTCTGATATTTTCCTATGCATAGAGCCATATTAACTGGCCTCAGAATCATGTTCTGATATTTTCCTATGCATAGAGCCATATTAACTGGCCTCAGAATCACTAATAATCATGTTCTGATATTTTCCTATGCATAGAGCCATATTAACTGGCCTCAGAATCACTAATAATCATGTTCTGATATTTTCCTATGCATAGAGCCATATTAACTGGCCTCAGAATCACTAATAATCATGTTCTGATATTTTCTTATGCATAGAGCCGTCTTAACTGGCCTCAGAATCACTCATAATGGTCATCTAATATTGAGATGAAAAATTGATTATAAAGGTACAAGTTCATATGAACTAATTACCTTCTAATAAGAATTGTTGCAATTTCACTTTTTTCTATTGACTTTTTCACATCTTTCATTCATCATGAATATTCTAATTTTCACCTTCTCAATATTCTAATCCTGTTCTGACCGAGCCCAGCGCAACCATTTTAATAAATATAGAATAGATATTCTATATTTCTTCATTTAATTTATCTCAGCATTCGATAATATTATATTCAGAATAAGAGAAGCCATTGACAGAATCACTCTCATTTTCATTTCATAAATAAATCATTCTCATTCCAATTCTTACTCACATCTCAATCTAATCATTCATTAAGTAAAAATCTCCAAAACTTTTCTTCAAAAAGACAAAAATCTTCCAATAAATAAGAGAATCTCCATGAACAATAATCAACATAGAATATAATCTATAAATGATAAATCAATTTCTATATGTTCACTTTCATTCTCCTTTCTGTTATCTATCACACGTTTAAAAATTCACACAAAAAAAGAAACTAGTTAGGATAATAAATTAGAATCTTGCTAATATCTATGTATGATAGTTGATGATATCAGTTGAATAATCAATAAATTATCTCATCTAAATAAATGATATAATGATTGATAATCTTAGAATCAAATATTGATACTGATGCAATAATACAAATGAACAATAGGGAAGCAATTATATGTAATCCTAAATTATAATCAAAACAAATTTTGTGCTAATTTCTATGAGTTGGTTAAATTCAACTGATAATAATAATATGAAAACATTGTAATCAAACTAGTATAAAAACGCAAATTAACATACCCAATGATCGAAACAGTTGAGTTAACGAGTGCGATTGACATCTTGAGAATCTTGAAATCATATATCTTGACATAATTCTTCGCCATTGAATTGATGTCCTGTAGTCAAATATCAATGGTCGTTTCCTGTAATCGGTCTTTAATCCAATTACTTTCTCCATTTTCTTAGCACTGAATTGAAATAATGTCTTAAATGAAATTAAAATTAAAATTAAATTAATTGAAATGCAAACATTTCAACCTTACCTTCAATCAAATTCATATGAAATTGGCCAAATCAAGTTGCAACTTCAATCAAACATCACATCCTTAAGTTCATTTTTTCACAAATCACAAATTCACAAAGTTCATAGAAATCTCATTGAATAATTCAAATAAATAAATAACAATTAATTTCAAATAACGATTGATTCATCTTTTGTGAGATAAATTTATCAAAATCACTGAACATTTCATAATGATTAATCAAGTTTTTCTCACTAAATCAGTCAACTGATCTCGCACAAAGCTAGGATTCGAATGAGAACAAAAGAATCGAATTCGAAAAAGAACAAAAAAAAAATTCGAATTTCAAAGAGAACAAAGAACAATAGAATTTGAAAGAGAACAAAAAAAATTCGAATTTCAAAGAGAACAAAGAACAATAGAATTTGAAAGAGAACAAAAAAAATTCGAATTTCAAAGAGAACAAAGAACAATAGAATTTGAAAGAGAACAAAAAAAATTCGAATTTCAAAGAGAACAAAGAACAATAGAATTTGAAAGAGAACAAAAAAAATTCGAATTTCAAAGAGAACAAAAGAACATTCGAATTTGAATCTGAGTTTGCGTAGTCTCTTTTCGCGCGCTTTTTCTTTTTTGATGTTATCGCCATCTGTTGTTGTTTGAATAAGTTATGTTCAAAAAGGCATTAACTAAAGCGAATTAAAAATAATTAATAATCATTAGAACATACGCATCCTTATCATTAGAGATTTGATGGATGCACAATTGATCATAATTAAATGCAATCAACACTTTAAATACTAAAATAAAATGATTTTCAATTGGTACAAAACGACAATTGCAATTACATCATGCTTCAGACATATACATGAGCCAGCATTAGGGATTATGACATTTGTTCTTTTATGTACTGTCTAATCTTAAATTTGAATGAATTTGAAAGTTAAGAATAACTTAAACTAACTTTTCTAGGAGACCAGAATGAAATTAAGAAAAGGAATAAAATTAATGCATTATTCTAAATTAAAACTAAAACAAATTTGCTGCTAATTTTCATTGCTAATTAATGTCTGTTAATTAAACTCAACTGATAATTATAATATGAGAATATTGAGATTAAAATAACGTAACAATTGAAATAAACATACCCATTAATCATAACAAATGAATATACATGTTTATATTCTTAAAATCATGCATCTTGAGATAATTCTTATAATTAATGGTCAATAGTCCTATTTCCATAGTCATTTGCCCACAATAGATCGTTATTCAAGGAAATTTTTCCATTTTCACAGCATTGATTTGAAATAATGACTAAAATGATATTAAAATAATGAAATAAGATTAAATGAAATCAAAATTAAATAAAATACAATTATTTCAAACTTACCTTGAATCAAACTTCACCTGAACATAATTCATTATTCCAACATTTCATTTGAACTAAATTCCTTAATAACGGTTCGAATCACTCGATTCACCTGCTTTCATCTTTTTGATTTATAAAGAATAATTAATTAAAATCAATTAATAATCATCTTTTATTCATCACTTTATTATGATCACTCAAATTTCACTCACTAAAACAATCGACTGGTCTCAACCAAAGATAAAATTCGAATGAGAACAAAAGAATACTCGAATTCGAACGCGAACAAAGAAAAATTCGAATTCGAACGAGAACAAAAGAACATTCGAATTTGAATCTGAGTTTGCGTAGTCTCTTTTCGCGCGCATTTTCTTTTTGATATTATCGCCATCTGTTGTTGTTTAAATGAATTATATGCAAAACACCATTTGTGAATTACCTATACAATTCAATGTTTATTTGATATGTTCAAATTTGAAAATTGTTATGCCACAATTCAAACTAATCAAAAAATGACCACCGAACAACAATCGAATGATTACAATTTGCTCATACAAAAATGGTTGATGCAATGGCGTGAACAAGCCCGATCGCATGGCAGTAAATTGGAATATGTGTATGGTAAAGCATTGAAAACATTACGCGAACATTCAAATCCAATCAAATGCAAAGATGATTTTCGTAAACTTAAAAATTTCGGTCCCAAGATTTGTCAGAAGATCGAAACTGAATTGGCCAAAATGAATGTGAGTAGTGGACCAGCTCAGCAAGAAACATCTCCACAAAGATCAATCACAGATATTCTGGCTGTCCGTTCTAAACGTCCGTTGATTGCTACTCCTAAACAAGCAAATGTTCGATTGCAACGAATCACATCAAACAGTCCTGCGGTCAAAGTTGCGAAAACGCAGCGTAATTGGGTGCCTACTCCTGGTCAAATACCGTACGCCATTTTGATCGCATTACTTCGACGTCATTTGGAATTTGATGACAGCCATGTCAATCGATTAGATCTTCAAGATTTGGCAGAATTGTATACTGCCACCAGACCATTAGTTCTGACTTGTGCGTTGAATTCATTGATCGTCAAACGGAGACTGGTCAATAAAACTTGTGATCGAAATGCAAGATATTTCCTCACCGAGAGTGGCAAAAAATTAGCCATTCAATTAGCCAAACAGTCTTTAATCCTCAAAGATTTCTGTGATCGTTTCATCAACAATCAACTGCATTCAAATCAATGTCTAACCATTGAAAAAGAAACGGAATCGATTGCACCTGCAAGCAGCAATTTCATTTTGCAGTCTGGTCATTACGACATAATTCTATGTATTGACACCAGAGAACGATATTCGGATCGTCAAGGCACACAAAATCGTACAGCGTTTGCAGTGGCCTTGCAGCAGAAAGGAATAATGTTTGAAATACGAACATTGCCATTAGGAGATTTTGTGTGGATCGCAAGAGAAAAACAGTGCAGTGAACAGCAGCAAATACGTCGTGAATTAGTTCTTGACTTTATAATTGAACGAAAACGCATCGATGATTTGGCCAGTTCGATCAAAAGCAATCGATGGAATGAACAAAAGTTTCGTTTAAGCAACTCGGGAATCAGAAACCCGATGTATTTGATTGAATACATGGGCAAAAAATCGCGAAAACAAGACCACGGATACTTACCAGCCGCAACACTGGAACAAGCAATGACCAACTGTGAAATGGACGGATTCCAAGTTCATATCACTGATAATTTCGACGAAACTGTGCGATTTCTGGTGAATATGACCAAATATCTGATCAAATTTTATGCCGACAAATCATTGATTTCATGTCACAGTGTCAAGTTGATGGAAAAGACTTGTGCCAATGATCTGGTTTATTTGACATTTAATGAGTTTGCAACCAATTCCACTAAAATAAGCATTTTCACTGCACAAGAAATGTTCATCAAACACCTATTACAAATGCGTGGATGTTCAATGAAGAAAATTGAAGCCTTCATCAAGCACTTTCCAACTATTCAATCATTGCTTGAAGCCTATACAAACACTCAGAATGGTGATAAATTATTGGTGAACATGATGGGACCAGCTTTAAGTAGAAAAATGTATCATTTTTATTATTCAAACAATTAATTGTGTTTCATATCAAATAATTCAATCATGTGTGTTTTGTGATTTCTGTGAGTTTGTAGTTTGAGTGTTGACCAGAGCCAATTTTCTATCGAATGCTTTTGGATCGAAAGGAATGGTTTTGGTCATATTAAATGTTTTGTAGATTCCAATCAAACGATCAGCCAGTTCGTACATGTTATTCCTCAGTGAAATGATTAAAAACTGAGTGTTGCGTGTTCGTTCTTTGATGTAATTGGCGATAATGGAAACATTCTTAAAGTCTAATGCGGCATCAATTTCATCCATTATGTACAATGGAGATGGTTTATAATAATGTAAAGCGAATATCAATGCCAGTGATGCCAATGTCTTTTCACCACCAGACAAATGAATGTTAATCTTCCATGTTTTCATGTTTGGTCGCACAGCATAATTAATGCCTTCAGAAAACGGATCCAACGAATCAATAAATTCAAGATCAGCATCACCACCCAATGTGATTGATCGATATAACTCCTTTAATTTGCGAGCAATAATCAAGCAGCCAGTTTTGAATTCTTTGAATCGACGATTTTTGGTCTCTCGAAGATGCTCCATGTACAAATCACGTTTAGACGATACTTCATTCAAATCATTTACTTTGGACAAGTAATCCTCTCTGGTCTTGCGATAAATTTCGATTGCACCAAAATTAGGGGATAAACTGGTTAATTCATTTTCGATTGATTTCAAGTTTTTATCAAAGACATCTGCTGAGAGATTGGCCAATTCGTCTTCACTCAGTATCGGAATGCTCATTGCTTGTCTGCGATCAGATTGATCAATATGATCATTGTCATCATCATCACAGTAATCGATTGGATCCAATTTGATTGCTTCTAATTCAGCTTTATACTGTGCGATCCTTTCACGTTTTTCTTTAAGAAACTTGAACTTTTCATCAGCCTCAAGTTTCAAATCCAATTTACGATTTTTAATAAGATTCAATTTGTTTTCAATCTGAGCAATTTGTGCGCGAACATGGTGCAATTGTTGTTCTTTGCACTGACATTCTTCTTGTGCTTTTTCATATTTTTCAGTTATTTCTTTGGCCACATTCTCCAAATCAGCAATTTGTTGGCGAATATCAGCCATTTGTTGTTCAGTTTCTTGTTGAACTCTTCTATCATTCACCAAGGTTTCTTCAGCTTTTTTCAAATTCAATTCGGCCGCAGTTTTTTCCGATAACAATTGATTAAGCTGAGTTTGATTATCCTTCATATTTTTTTCAAGTGTTCGGCGTTTTGTTTTTAAAGGAGCCATTCGTTCATTGATTTTGCTGTCAATCAATTGTTCAAGATCACTCAATTTATCTTGTAGTTGATTAGTCTGAGACATTGATTTTTCATAGATGTCTTTGTATTTGTTATATTCTTTTTCTGCTTCTTCCATTTGCTTATTCGCTTTCATTTGATTAATTTCTGTTGATTGTCGAGTCATTTGTTGTTCCATTTGTTTCATACGATTATTCAATTCTTCGACATCGAAAAGATATCCATTCATTTTATCCTGCATCATTTTCACGTCTTGATCCAATTTGTTAATGTCTTCTTGAATAGTGTTGATCTGCATGTCGATTTGCTGCTGCTCCTTTTTCAATGTTTCAATATCTTTTTCCAATGCTCCAACATTCACAGCTGTTTCTTGCATATCAGCCACAATCGTTTGACCCATTCCACCAGATTTAGGTCTGCCACCACCAGACATTGCTCCATCCATTTCGATCATTTCACCACTAAGCGTCACAACACGATAACGTTTTTTGCTGGTGATTCGCATGGCTTGATCAATGTCTTTGGCCACCAATGTTTCGCCAAGGGCATAATAAAATGCTGGTCGAATCCTTTCATCATTAATTTGAACCAAATCAAACAGACGAGGCACTTGTTCAGGCATCTCAACTGTGGTCTGCCATTTAACTCTGAGCTTATCTAATGCAATGAATGTTGTTGGTGGCAGCTGATTGGCTTTTAGAAATTCCACACATTTTTGTGCATTATCAATTGTGTCCACGACGAAATTTTTCAAACGACCACAAGCAGTCGATATGGCAATGTCATAACGTTTATCGATCGAACCAAGATCACCAAGACGTCCAAATAAACCTAAATCAAAAGGATAATGATAACCAATGCAAATCAATTCAAATAATGGCACCAACCTTTCAATTGTCCTTTGTGCTTGGCATCGATCAATGCACTGCGAACAGTATCACGCGATTGGAATCTATTCAATGATTGTCGACGATCCAACAATTCGGCTCCTTTTTGATGAATCAGTTTTATTAATTCCTCACGTTTTTGTTGTAATGATTCAAGCTTGAGCTGACCATCGTTCATTTTTTGCTGATCCAAAGGGATTTGTTGTCGATATTTGTTAATCATTTTGTTTTTATCGTCACTTTCTAGTTTCAATTGTTGATATTTGCTTTGTATTTGTTCATATTTATTGTTGGCTGCATCAATTTGTTGTTTATAAATTTGATATTGATTATGTGCAGCATTCATTTTGTCCAATTTGGCACTTTGTTTGTCTTTGAATTGAATAAATTCAACATTTAATTCATCACGTTGCTGCATCAAATCAACACAAGTTTTTTGAGCTAAATCTGTTTCTTTGGTTATCTGCTCATCAATTTCTTTAATCTGTGTCTCCAGTTGTGATTTACATTTTTCCAATGTTTCAATTATTTCATCATTTTTCTTAGGTACTCCACTTAATTCCGTAATTTTCTTTTCATTTTCGTTGATTTTGTTTTTTAATTTTTTTAATTTGTCTTTGGTCGATTTGATTCGTTGATTTAAATATAAATCATTTTCATTCAACTCTTTGAATTTTGATTTAGATTCATCGGCTTCTTTTTTCATCAAAGAATACTCTTTACTTTTCATTTTTTCATCTTCTTCTAATTTCTTTAATTCCATACAAATCTTTTCTTGTTCCTTATCCAAATCATCGACTTTCTGTTGGAATTTGGCATATTCATCTTCATGTTTTTGCATTTTACGACACAAATGAAACTGTTGGAATTGGATTAGTTTGCTTTTTTCAATTTTTTTCTTATTTTCTAATTCCAATGCTTTGATTGCTTCATTGCGGGCTTTTTCCATTGATTTCAATTCCTTTTGTGCAAAATTGACCCGTATCACATGTTGTGTTCGTTGTTCATTTAGTTGATCATATTTCACTGATAATTTATCGATTGGTTCTTTGTATCGGGAAGTACCAATGATATCTTCCAGATATTCCAACATTCCAATGTCATTGTTCTGATCAGCTTTCGGTTTCATCAATGAAATCTGTTCAACTTCACCTTGCAGGATGAGAAAACGATTATAACAAAGATCAATGCCAACATCATGAAGTTTTTTCGACACATCTTTGAACATAACTCGACGATCGTCAATCATATAATATGAACTATTGTCTTTGTTTACTCTTCGACTGATGGTGAATCGAGAACCATTAATTATGTTTATTTCATCATCTCCCTAATCAAAACAATAATTATTAAATTAACATTTCAATTATTTAAATCTCATAAAACAAACTTGATCATTGATAATGGCGAAATTGACATCGACCCTGGCATATTCACAGTTGGGCATTAATTCACTGTGATGAATGATGGAAGATATTTTTGTACACCGGAGTTTTTGTGCACGATAACCAAACACAAACAACATTGAGTCAATGACATTAGACTTTCCACTGCCATTTGGACCAACGATTGCATTAAAACTTTTGTAAAATGGACCCAAAACAGTGTGACCACCGAATGATTTGAAATTGGTTATACCAATCGTGTCAATTATTAAACGTTCACCAGTTTGATCATCTAAATTCTTTGGCTGTAATGGTGGTGGTGGCATATAAATATCATCAATAACTGTAAAAAAACAATCCAATTAAATTGAATCAATCAAATCAATTATTTAATAAACAAACTTTGTGTTCCATTCTCTTCATGTAAACGTTCTTCAAAATCATTTCCAAAGCTGTTTCGTTTATTCGCAGCATTCTTACTCCTTTCATCCATGATTAAGCTTGAATTTCGATCTTTTTTGTTCTTAATTATCACTAAAATTGTTTGAACAAATCCAAAATAGAAAATACCGCGCTTTTCAAACAAAAAGAATCAAAACATTCTTACAAAAATTTGTGCTGCCATCAAGCGGTACAATTGGCCAATCACAAAAATGGCGCTACACTATTTCTAATCAATTTGAGTTTGCGCAAAACAAGCAATGAGCAATTTTTTTGTTCTATTTGTACGACATTGAGTCAAGGTGTGTGTGAATGGTTGAACATTTGTGTTTGTGTTTATTTTCGTAGCATTTTCACTATTTGTACGGTCATGAACCAATAGGTGTGTTAATGGTTTAAATCTTTAATTTTGAATCATTTATTTGTTCACCGAATATTCTACCAATCAATTAACTTTCAATGATGGATCAATCATCCAGCGAAGTAATCTACGAGATTAATCAAGATGTTATTAATCAAACTGATCCTCAAGAAACAAAACAAACTGAATCATCGATAGAAATGCCGCAAATCAAACAAGAAATGACAGAAAACAGTATGGAAATCGAGAATAATCACCAAATTGTGTTGGAACAAGATGGTTCAATTCTGGAACAAGTACCGATCGATCAATTTATTGAATTTTATAACGAACAAGTTAACATGTTCACTGAAGAACATAATTATATGGTCAGAGGTTTTGAAATTATGTATAAATATAAAACTGTTTTGGACCTTATTGTCGATGATTATTTCAAAAATGATAAACACTTTAAATATAAAACAATTGTTAATTCATTGGAAACTGATTTAATGACATTCATTGCCGAAGATGAAGAAAAATATCAGTCATTAATTGAAGAAGTTAACACTGATTTTGTTCTCAACGAAGACTACCAACTTGAGTTTGTCGAAATCGACGATCCAAACGAAGAAGATGAAGAAGGTTTGTTGATTGTCATTTCCATTCAAAAATTGATCATTAAAATATTCATTTATTTAATTAATTATTTAATAGTTTTCAATGGAATCAACCAATTTGGACCATCAATCATTCGAAAACTTCCTGGGCAGAAATCAGCCCCACTTCCTGAATGTCCTGCCTGTGGATTAAAAGTTCGTTGTCGTCTCAAATTGGAAGGTCATTTGTTGGAGCATGAAGATAATCCGTTGGTGGTTTGTAATCATGAAAATTGTGAGACTGCATTTCAACTACATGAACTAACACAACACGAAAAAGATTATCATCCAGATGTTTGTTTGATTTGCGAAATGTGTAATGAAATGTTTGACAACAAAACAATTCTAACTCAGCACTACAAACTTCACATTTCCAAAAAGGTATTCACATTCTCATCAAAATAAACACTTTCCTAATCAAGTTTTTTGTTTTCTTAGGAAAAATTGAAATGCAACTTTCCTGGTTGTGATTATTCGGACATCTACGCTGGTCGATTGGACAGACACAAGAAAAGTGCCCACAACATCGAAGTGACCAAACAATTCAAATGCGATTATGAAGGTTGTAATCGTGTATTCAGAGATCGTCCATCATTCTACACACATTCATTGATCCACAAAGATCGAAGCTTGGTTTATAAACACAAGTGCACTTATGAAAATTGTGGTGCAGTCTTCAAGCGACGAAGAAATTTAGCATTACATATGCTTAAACATGGATACGTCAAACGTAAATACACCTGCATGTTTGGCGAATGCAGACGAACATATACACGAGAAAAAGAATTGATGCGACACATTGAAGTGGTCCATCGAGGTATGTTTAAATAGCCATCACCACACTTTGTTTTAATGTTTGTTGCTTTCAGCTCATTTAAAAAATGAACCAAATGATAGCGAAGAAGTGGCCAGAAATGATGAAAATGATCAAGACAATGGTGATCATGAAGATAATAATGAAAATGATGATAACAACAATGATAATGATGAGGATTCAAGGACTGATGATGGCACATGTCCGCCATCAACTAAACGCATCAAAAAAGTAAAATTAGTGGACAGTGAATGTTCGGATGATAACGAATCAGCACCAACGAACTCTTCGAGAAAAATTTTAATTATGATGAATAAAAATAATGGAAATTCACAAGAATTGGAAATCATTGGAGGTGAGTTTTGCATTCATCTGTTTCAATCTGTTTCAATTGAATCATTATCATCAATCATTAATTTAGGAAGTGTAAATGACATTTACCAAGAAAGTGATCTGATCGGAACTGAATGTGAATTATGTCAGAAAAATTTCAATTCCACAGAAGGCTTATTGAATCACTTGAAAGATCGCCATCATCAGTATACGGTCAAAGCTTATCGATGTGATCACGAAAATTGCGACTTTGCCACACATTTCCGATCAATTTTAGGCAAACACAAGAATGATGTGCATGGAGGCAAATACAAATGTGAAGTTTGTGGTAAACTGTCCAAAGATTCGGGTAATCATAATCGTCACAGGAATATTCACAAAAACATTCTCTATCGGTGTCGTGTTGCTGGCTGTGATGCTGTCTACAAGAGTCCTAAAGCTTACTATGTCCATGTATTGACGCATTCAAATGAACAACCAGTCTATTCTTGCGATCATCCTGGATGCAAATACATCACTTATTATGTCAACACTTTGAGTGTTCATAAACTGACTCATTCTGATGTTCGTAATTTTTTCTGTCCCTACGAAAATTGTGGCAAAGGCTTCAAACGTAATGGTGATCTAAACAAGCATATCATCCATTCACACAAAGGTGTGAAAAGGCCGCAGAAAAAACGTCAAAGACAAACAGCAGCCGCCAACGATTCTGAAATGATCATGTTTCGCTGCAAGTTTGATGGCTGCACTTTTACATCTTCGGACAACGAACAAGTCACTTTACATGAAGAGAATGAACACGAAATGGATGCTGATGCAAGTGTGGAGTGTTGATTGTTGGTTTTTGTTTCAATTTTATATTTTCATTTGATCTAAACATTAATTCACATTAAACCCTAAATATTTTTCTAATTAATTGTTTTCGTTCCTTCAATTTGACATCAACAGATGGCCATTTATGTTTGCTTTGTTTTTCAGCAAAGATTATTTGATTGGTTCATGAATAAAATTTAATTAAACTTGATTATTCAGCCAGATCATTGAACATTTTGCAAATAAAGACATTTTTCGTGGGTGCCAATTTGTGACTTTGAAGTTTCGAACCGATAGAAATAAACAAACAAACAGTTTGAATGCTTCATTGATTTCGTTTAGGTCAATTCGGTTGAAAGAAAATCAAACAAACAATCAGACACAATGTTAACTCAACTCATAAGAATGTCATTTGATCGTGTTTATGTAATTATTGTGGTTATTTGCGAATGTAAATTATCCGCAATCACAACAATCGAATTGATTGATGGAATGTAATTGAAAAATAAAACAAATTTAAATTGAAAAAAATCAATTTTCGTATCAATCAATCAATGAATGAATACAATTGATACATTCAAGTTAATGTTGTTGTTGGATAATTACATAATCGAAACACAATCAAACCATTAGATTGAATGTTATTGCATTATTATTATTATTATTATTATTATTATTATTGATGCCAATAATTGACATTTCAATTTGTGTTTTTGCACTTTTATCTCTGGTCATTCATTTTGATGATTCAAATGCGATCTGTCATCATCAAACAAACAAACAAACAAACAAATAAATAAATAAATAAGAAATAAATGAATAGAAACAAGTAAATAAACATTAAATTGATAAAACAGTGATTAGTGTTGAAGAATGCAGCCAAACAATTACTGCACAAGACAGGTCTCTGACATGCAGCAACAATAACAATAACAATCACACCATTTCAATTTGATGGCAACTAAAACTAATTTTCAAACTAAACTCATCTGTTTTTCATTTGTTTATTAAAATTGTTTTCATTCAATTAATATTATCATCATCATCATTGATGTTTGATGGCATCCAAACAATAAAACAAACCAATTTGAATCATTAACATTATTGCCATTATTATTATTATTATTTACAGTCATCTCTGTGTGTTTATTTAATCGTTATCATCATCACAATTGGTTATGTTTTATTTATGATCATTTTTCATATTTGATACTTTCATTATTATTATTGCTTCATGCAAAGAATAAATACATACTGCTCTACTACATGGCACGTGATAAATAATAATTTTCAATTTACTTGATTATTTAACGGTTTGAGACGATCATCAAATTTAATGGCTTTTCTCGTATTTGTTCATTAAAAATTTATTCAAAATGTTCCAATCATTGATCGGCGCTATATTTGCACCTTGATTTTTGGTTGCTTTAAACAAACATTGTCCAATGTGAACAATGGATGTATTAATCGATGGATAGATACTATAAAGTAAATCACCACCTAATGAAACATCATAAACAATAACCATGTTTGAATGATCATTGATTAGTCGATAACAATCATTTCTTTGTTTCATCTGGAAAATAATTTTCATTTTGTTTTGATTCCAAACAAAAATTCGTGAATCGGACTGCCCCAACAAACAATGTTCGATCAGATCGTGGTCTAAGCATAAACGAAAATGATTTCAAATAATGAATCTGCCCTTTGAAATGAATGCAAAACAAATAATTTGATTTGATCATCATCAAAACTATATGTTTGATTCAGTGAGTTGAGCATAACATAACATAACATAATTACTGTTAAATAATCTTTACAAATTAATATGCATCATATAGGCACCTGGCATCGAACAATGTCTTCTAAAAATAATCAATTTTCATTTTCCCATTCAAACATATTGAAATCGATTATTTCAAAACAGCAATCAAACAAATTGTATCCATTTCTTTTCAACTAAATCAAATGACTAACAACGATTTGTGTCTATTTAAAATAATTAGAATAATCATTATTATCTCAGTAATCCCCTGAAGCTTTGATCAAATTGTTGTCATTGATTATCATTATAATCATTATTATTATTATTATTATTATGAG
Organism: Psoroptes ovis; assembly: GCA_002943765.1. Classification (NCBI taxonomy): domain Eukaryota; kingdom Metazoa; phylum Arthropoda; class Arachnida; order Sarcoptiformes; family Psoroptidae; genus Psoroptes; species Psoroptes ovis. The sequence continues at coordinate 926,366 of PQWQ01000020.1, read as the reverse complement.
TAAATTGATTGTCGGCAATTACCATTCCAACTTTAATTATGTTGATCCATGTATGTTCTCATTATTGATGCTAATCATTCATGTCCTGGTCATGAAAACAACAGCAAACGTCAATCATTTTGATTTGATTCGTTTGAGGATGATCAATTGATTAGTTTGTGTCTATAAACATTGCCATTGACATATTTTAATTGAAGCAATTGTTTCTTGGATCTTGTATGATCATTCCTCAATAAAAATCCCCACATTTGCATTTATTATCATTGTTCATATAAATTCACTTGACTCGTGACTGAAACAAAGCGAAAAACAAATATTTCTATCAATTTGAATCGTGATTTCCAAATGATTTTCCATGCAATCTTATTTAATCATTATTCTTATTTAAATACACATGTTCATTTATGTAAATACCAATTTTGTTATCTTCACTAATAACAATAATAATAATAATAATAATAATGTAATAATATGCAAATGATCACCAATATATGAATGAATGGCAAAAACAAAACACAAAATGATGATCAAGGTCCTTGTTTTGAATTGAGAATATGCATTTCTATTAACAAATTCACCATTTTAAGGCAGAAATTTGAGAATCTTTTACTTTATCATTATTATTCTACATTTTGTATTGTTCATAAATGTTTGATCACGAAATGTAAATCATCATCATCATCATCATCATTATTATTATTATTATGATTATGAGTAAACTCATTTCCAAAATCATCTGCATCTTTTCATATTTTCTTGTTGTCTTTGGCCATTTTTTAATTGTTTTCCATTTTGATTAATCAAATTGAATTTATCTTTGAAAAATAGCAATCAAAACACGTGTACATATTTCTTTCAGTTCGAAGAATTTATTTTGCAGGCAAATCCATGTAAATGCATTGAGTGCATCTCTGTGGATCAAGCGTAGATAATAATCGACATGCGAACAAAGTTAATTCATTTATAATTCAATTTACTGACAACAATAAATGAAAATTGAAAAAATAAATGTTTATGTGTTTGTTAATTAAAAATACTGAATCGAATGCAACTTTTGAATATTAAATTCAACTAAATTTTGACCAATTTTCAAATTTGCTGGGAAACGATGTTTCGTTTGACTAGCACACGCTTAAATCGACAATAAATTTTGCCTACAAGTGCACAAGACATGTCCCGTGTGATACATTCAGATAAAAACGAATGATTATCTACCGACCAATCGATTTAATGATTATTATCCGCACAACAATTGTCCACTTGATTCAAATCCCAAAGGTATTTTGAACTGCATTCAAATTATTTCAAATATTTCATACCAAACTCATTTTATGCGTGTTTGCCTGTTTGCTGCTGCAACGTGTAATGTGAATTGGGATTCACTTCACATATTTTTTTATGGAAAAATTCATTTTTTCTCATTTGAAGCAACCAACAAAAATGTTGATCAAAAAATAATAAAAATGAATTAACATTGATTGATTTGTGTTTATGTGCGTTCAATAATCATTCAATAATCACATTGAATTGTTATCAGTCCATTTGTGATGCAACAAACTTGTTATTAGATAATGTAATCATTATTAATCCATTCAATGATTTAACAAATGTAAAATCATCATTAATCGTTCGAATAGCAAATCATCATCTGAGAGTATTGAATAAATTTGAATTGTTTTGCATCATTCAATCTGTTAAAGATGCTTTTGCTAATTATTTCTGGCAAATGATGCTTGTTGTATGTTGAAACATGTTCTTACAACTTGCATGTATCTATCGACTAATAACTAATAATTAAATTTAATTTCATTTAAATAGAAATCATCTTTTTAATGATTACATTCATTTGATCGATTATTATGTATTTTGCTTTTTGCTTTTCAAATGTTTCTCTTTATTCCAATTCAAATACATTTAACCAATTATTTGATTGGCCATCTCCATTTTAGCTTTCATAAAGTTTTATTTTAATAAGTCATAATTGTTTTTCACATCACAACATTCAACATTTAATATTTAATATTTAATATCCAAGAATATTCTTCCGAATTTCAATGCTCCATGTTTGATCGCGCATCGCATTTGGCAAAGTCTTTTTGAATGATTTATAACTAATAATGATAATACAAATAAATGTTCTTAATTGAAATAAATGCACACTTTTCCATTTCTCTCAATTTAAAGATCATAAAACATTTATACAAAACACAAATTGAAATATGTGCATGTAAAATGTTTCATGTTTTTCAAGCCAAATCTCTGACTAAAAGCACACTTATCACGCCTTGAATAGGTTGGGCTTCACTTCTGCATTTTAATTTTCATTTGAAAATAACAAACCAACACAAACATTTGTAGTTATTTCATTGATTCAAACATCATCACCTATCACTTAGCATTATTTTGTTTGTTTAAATTCATAGTTTTTGATGACCAATTTGTTCAACTTAACAATCATTCAAATGCATTGTTTTTCATCGAAACATCTCCATTATGAAAACAAATCAAATTAAACTGATCAATACCTGAGGCCAACCTCTTGTTTTGTGCGAAAATGAATTATTTTGTTATGAAAAATAATTGATTCAAATCATTTTGATCAATCAAACAAATCAAATGTGCTTTGAAAAAATGTCCCACACAACAAACTCTAGTGCCAATATGATTCTCAATAATAATAATCATAACAATATGACCATCAATTCTGATGATTTAGATTCAATTGATAATGACAATTGCAGCAATATCGACATTGATGACGATCAAGATGATCATAATAACAACAATGATTGTCAGTCATCAATCAATGAAAATGGTGCAAAATCAGCAGTCATAATTGATCAAAAACAGCAATCTTTGCCCGTCAAAAACATTCAATTGACTTTCAGTATCAGTCGTTTATTAGAAGGTAATCATTGTTCAACATCATCCACTCATAATAACCACAAATCTAACCGATTCGATTCGATCAATTCACCAAAATCGGAAAAATCAATCGATTCAATCGAATACAAACAACAAGAGCGGCAATTATTCTCCCAAAATTCCACCAAAGACATTGAACAATGTTCGCCATCACCATCCAATGCATCATCACTGACAAACGCATCTTCATTATTATCTGATCCTGAAGAAGAATTGGATGATGAGCATGATGATGATCAGCGATCCGACCAACATTCTGTGATAAAAGACCAATCAATAAATTATGAATCGAAAAGCAATTCTTTGGCAGCCATCACAGCGACCAGCACATCAACATCAACAACATCTTCACCATATACAGTTAGCTATCCATGGTTGACTACTCATCCAAATCCTCATTTGAACCACTTAAGCAATGCAACACCATTCACCATCAAAGACGGTCTTTCGAGTAAGTGATACATTTATTTAGACGGCTAAAACCAAAATAAATTGAATCCATATTTGCCAAGCTAATAATAATGCAAAGTAAATTGGGTGTTTGAAGCAAATTTGAAATAATTTCTTTGATCATTGCGTTATTGCAGCAGGTGTAGTTTATGATAGATTGATCATTATTCAAATTTTTTCAACAAAATTTGCATCGAATCATCATTATCAAACTAACATTCTCTCCAAATCATAATTAGTATTCGATATAATCATCAACATTCATTTGAATTTATTTCCATTCTCATCATAAATTCATAACTTTTCATATCTGGGCGTTAGTCACTAAATTCAATGTGATGTTGAGCCAACATTCCTTCGATGATTGCCAAAAGAAATGACATTTAAATTACCCAAAAGGTGACACATGTTTGAGAATGGTTTGTTTTATTCAGAGCATGTTATCAATCGTGTTTCCTGTGTGTTTAGTTATGAATAAATGAATGAATAAGTAAATATTAAATGATCAATTTAAAGTTTAATTTAAATAAATAAATCTTAGAATGATAATTTGTGGTCAGCACTCACTCACTCACTCACACACAAATCATAAAGAATGATTATTTATGTTAACTAAAATCAAAATATTTATTTCGTTCATATCTCCTCATATTCTAACGACTTTTTGACGCCAAAATGTATTTATTTGCCCATCTGAGAATGGAAACTAAGACTATTACTACAATTACTATCATTTCATAACAAATTTAGATAATAATTCAATGAAAGATCATTTGATAAATACTAACATTAACATTGACCATTTCGTAAATATTTCTTCCAATCAAGACCATTACATCATAATTGAATGTTCTTTAATTCATATTAACATCATTTCATTTTGATTAATTTCCATAAATCAGTCACATTCCCATTTGCCGGTGCTGCTTATCCATCATTACCCACAAGACGCATTGGTCATCCATATCAGAATCGTACTCCACCGAAACGCAAAAAGCCTCGCACATCATTCACACGAATGCAGATATGTGAACTGGAGAAACGTTTCCATAAACAAAAGTATTTGGCATCAGCTGAACGTGCTACTTTGGCCAAAAATCTAAAAATGACTGATGCACAGGTGAAAACATGGTTTCAAAATCGTCGCACCAAATGGAGGTATGTTTTGATTGATTATTCATTTATTCGAAACAATTGATCAATGAATGCATCACTTAATGATCATCATCACAAACATCAAACCAAACCTTGCAAAGAAGGAAAAACTGTGATTATGAATAAGCAAATTTGAATCAGTCAGCATTATCATAATCATATCTTATTTTTTTCTTAAAAATTCACTGAAAATGCCCCAAGCATAATTCATTTGAGCGCACACACAAACAGTCAAATTATTTCAATTTAGTTGTTTATATAAACACAAATGAAATGGAAAAACATAAACAAATCATTTAAGATGAGATCTAAACATTTCTTTCAATTCATTTGACTGATTAGTTTTTCCTTTTTGGTTTTGTGCTAATCATCATTTGCCAGTCGGACTGGCTGACTGACTATTTAGCTATTTGACTATTCAACTATTTAAGTATTTAAGTATTGATTATTGACCACTTTCTCAATGATTGGTGTGGCACATTTATAATAAATTAAGGCAAAACATGTTCCATCATAGTCATTATTATCACTCAAATAATGATAAGTGATGCGGGATCTATGAATTGCGGTTCTTTGCAACATTGTTTAGGTGTAGTGTTGATCAGAATTGATGGCGACAAAATATCGAAAAGCAAAATGTCTGGCCCATTAAATGATGATCATCATCATGGCATCATTATCATATTTATTTCGTTTTCTCACAATTCCCACTGCAACCACCATATCAATACATGTCATTATGGTTATTATGATTAGTTGCTCTTCACATAATTGATTGTTCAAAGGTCATCAAATGTTTGTATGGGCCGTATTTTCTAAAAGAAAATGTATCAGTTTTTCTCCTTTGATTACATGGTCGTTACCTAAATGATATTTGTCGGTAAAGAATGATGATTACAATCACAATCATCAAAATAATAACAAATATCTAAGATCCGACAAACAGATAATTTCGGTCCACACACTTTGTTAGTCCATTATCAGTCAATTTCTTTTAGTCATTCTCAGTGCAAAATTAATTCAAATGAATCACTCTTTTTTCCCATAGACGACAAACGGCCGAAGAACGAGAAGCTGAACGACAAGCAGCCAACAGATTGATGATGAGTTTACAAGCCGAAGTTGTGTCCAAATCATTGTATCATCATCATCATGCACATAACAACCATCAAATACCCAACGAAATGTCTGTAGTCGATCTTGCCATGTATCACAATCATCATCATTCGCATCATCTACCTGCATCACATTCGCAGCCACAGCACCAACAACACTCATCAAACTCATCGCCGCTAAATAATGCATCTCAGCACCAACAACAGCAGCAAACAACATCAATCACCGCACCATCGTCGATCGCATCGATGGCCGCTGCTGCTGCAGCTGCTTTTTCTCATCGTGATCTGATTCATCATCCCCAACATCATCAATTAATGCTGAATGCATCTTCATTACATGCGCTGCAGAATCTACAACCATGGGTCAATCATCATTCTCATCTTCATCCTGAAGCCAATGCAATCAGCTCCGTTTCTTCGACCACCATAACAACACCGACCACAGCCTCCTCATCATCATCCACATCACCATCAGCAAACTCCACGGACCGATTACCGACAGCAACGGCCCCAAATACTTCATCAACATCCACATGCTAATAATGGATCTCAATTGAATGATGTCATCTAGTCCAATTCATCGATTCACTTATGATGATGTCATTAAATTGTACATAAAACGATATACATTATCGATCAATCATTATTTATGAATATGCATCATTTTAAATACTTTTATGATGGCAATTCACACACAAGCAAAGATGCACATTAATATAAACTGATTGAAAAATATATGAAAATGATTCAAGTTCATCGAAATCAATGATTGTGATGTGTCATACACCACAATTGGTGACAAACACAAGTGCGCAGTCATTTAAACCAGTTTGTGCATGGACAAAATGGAAATAAATAATAATTTGATTACCAAAGCAACACTAAACAATTTGATTGGTGTTGAAACATTGTTTGCATACTAAACATTTTCATATTCAAATCATTTTCATTTCATCATTTGAATGATGACAGTTGGCCCTAAATGAAAATTTTGGTTTCACCGGGCACATTATGATGATTGAATAATGAATATTTACAGTGTAACCATCCCAATGATTATCATTATGATCACTACTTAAATATACATTCAACTCATAAACCCCTTACCTTGTTAAAATGTACAAATATCCTCAAATGATTACATTCATGTTTGGCGAAAGGCGTCATTCGATACGATTTGATATAATAATAATAATAATATTGATAATAATAATAATACTAATATTATTTCAATTTCAAATAGTTCATGTCAAACAATACAACATTCAAATCTCCTGAGTAATTATTTATTCTTATTTTATTTTATCATTAATTTTCTCTTCAATAAAAAAGAATGATCAACATTTTAATCGATTTACATATGACTATTGCTAAAACTGATAAGTGATAGATGTTGCTAAATTAATATAATTATGCTGGCCAACAACCAATTAACCGAAATGGTCCATCTCTTTGCATTTGAATGATACGTGCGTGTTTCATTTTCATTTTGGAATGGCCATTTTCATTGAATTAAAATAATGATTGTTGTTATTACATTTATTTTAATATTATTATCCAACAACATAACAACCAATGTTATTAAATACTTAATCAAATAATCATATAAACAATAACAATAACAATAACAATAATAATAATAATAATAATTATTTAATCAACTCCAACAAATAGATTGTTGTATTGAATCAAATTGTTATCGTAATATCATGCCACCATTTATCACCGAATCTTCTTCGTTTTTGGTTTTAATTATTTCCAACGTTTTTCTTCCAGGTCTTTGTATGGCAAAGTTGCCCTTATTAATGTGGCATATCTCTAATCAAAATAAAGTACCTACCTATTAACTGTGAATGTTTAATTAGATTAATTAAAAAATATATCACTCTTTATGTATGTATGTGGTCATTGCAAATTTTAAATGAATTCCAATGAATTGTCTCTGCAATTGCTAAGAAGAATTATTATTTTTAATTACAATTCATTCATCAAACAGAGTTTAATGATTCAATCAAATTTAAACCAATTTTTCACTTGATCAACTCTGAGTCGTGATCATTTTGTGAAATGATTTTATTCGATTATTTCAAATTGATAACAATGGAAACATTCATTTATATACAACACAATCATGTCATCATCAAATTATTATTTTTATTACAACAAATTGATTTTGCCGTCGAAAATGTTTAACTAATCATAAACGCAGCTTCCATCTACTGGATTTGATGCAAAAATGATGATTAAAAATATATATCAAATGATTGCATTAAGAATTATGTAGAATTTTATTGAAAGCATTATAAGATGATTCCATATCGAAGATTAATTGTCGCACTTGATCATCATCCAATTCATCACTGGCACGCATCGCTGACATTGTGTCTAACCATTCCTTTATTTTCAATTTCCCTTCGAAATTCTGCGGCAACAATGTCAAACGATTCATTGTGTCATATAAATCTTTTATGTCAGGTTGTAACTGTTCAAAGTAAAATTTGATTTTAACAAACAATATTCAAAATCCATGTCAAAACTTTACCTCATCCATTGATTTCATGTTCAAACGTAATCGATCGGTGATTGTGATGAACAACGAAACAATATCAGCGATGCATTTGGATGTATTGCCTTTGTCATCTTTGATCGTGATTGGTCGTCCCTCTCGAATCCGTTCTAAAGCAGCTGGACAATCAAAACGAAATTTATTCATGAATGCTTCGATTGTTGGAAATTCATCAGATTTCACTTGATTGAATGCAACATTGAATTGCACCAATAATTTAGAACAAGTTGCTGTGTATTCTTTGGATGTAATCGAATCACGGATGTATGCCTTTTCCAAACAATTTAATGTGTTTACCACTGAATACAGATCGGCCATATTATCATAATGTTCACGTTCACGAGCGGTACGATATAATCGTATTTCTTCCATTAATTCACTTCGATGTTCGCCCATTTCAGTTGATTCTATTATTCAATAATGTTTCAATAAAATTTCGTTGATTACAATCAATTTGAGGCGTCATTCATCAAAACAGCAATCAAAATGATTTGTTTTGATTTTGAGAAAAGTTTCCGAAAGAATTACAAGAAAAATTCCGTCACTTTGTCTATGAACAGCATCAACCAGTGTTTTTGTTCGGTGCATGCAACATTATTGCTTTTAGCATTTCCTTTCAACGTGTGTTTATTTTTGAAAATTTTAATTTTTTAATTTGATTCTTTTCTACCATTCTCAAATTTTCAAAAACAGCAAAAATGCAAAACGATAACGGTGAATGTGTTGATCTTTATATTCCGAGAAAATGGTATAATTTTCCTTTATAAATTATTGTTTTTTAATGAATTAGATTTCAACATTTATTTAAATAGCTCGGCATCAAACCGAATCATTCATGCAAAGGATCATGCATCGATTCAGATCAATTTCGTGGATGTCGATGAGAATGGTGTATTCAAACCATCATGCACAGCATTCGCCATTTGTGGAGCATTACGTCGAATGGTTTGTTTTGACAATCAAATTATTTCCATTAATTCAATAATCAATTTTATTTTCTCAAATTACAGGGTGAATCGGATGACTGCATCAATCGATTGGCTAAACGAAGTGGAATTCTACCAAGGTACATTCGTGATCATGATTAATTCGAATATTTGCTAAAATCTTCCAATTTTTCAGGAATTTTTAATTGTTTTTTAAAATAAAATTAATTTTAATGAAAAATGAAATAAAAATATTTTGAAAAGTGCATTCATAGATGGCGCACTATTTTTCATTTTGAAATTTTTGCCGCGAAGAATATTCTCAATGTTTGGCTATATATCATATTTCACAAGTAGCAACAGACAGAATCAAATATGAATTCTTTAATTTAAATATTTGTCATGATAACCACAGAATACCTCCCACCACCATTGAACTATGGTTGGCATGATAAATAGAAAATATGCTGAGAACGCGCGCAAAATCAATGATTTATCAAAAGAAGAATATGGTTAGTTTAGTGGTTGCATACTTTTCAAATAATGCAAGAATCAAACAAACAAACAGCGAAAATGCTTGAAGAAAATGCATGTTTTCCTTTTCAATTTTCTTTATTTGTTCGTCTTAATGGTGTGATTGGTAGTAGTCACATATTTGTTTGTTGCTTCGACAAAAAACAATCAATTTATAGTCATTGCGACTCTGTTCAATTGATTAATGTGGAATTGAATTTAAAATGTGAATCATTATTTGAAAATAAATATAAAAATTAACGACACAAACAACACAGTGATATCATCATAATCATCAAAGGTATTATGATTATTGTGACCATTTTCTATGATTAAATATTGTTTATGTTTCAAACCAACCAGCAATTGATTTGTTCCTTTAACAACAGTCGTCATTTGTTGTTCTATTTAGTCATTGTTTCAATTGCATTGTTCTATGTTGGTCTTTTGTTTATGTCAATCATTTCATTCTTTCAAGTTGCCAAGGTGTTTTCATTACTTATTCCTAAAATTGTTATTAGTTGTGGGCCCAGCATAATTCTTATTGTTTCAGTAGTCTTGTGATGGTGATTTTATAAACACAAACACCTTATAATGATTGACATTTTGCATGTTCAATAAACAAGTCTTCAAATCAATTTATTGAAGCCATACAGTTCAATCAATTTGATAATTGATTTCTGAACGTGTTCACTCAATTATTCAATCAATTTGACAGCTTAGAAATGAATTTTTGTGTCAATTAATTTATTCATAATTAAAATAATGAATATGTATTCAATGAAAACAAGAATCAGAGCAAAAACAAAAAACCATTAACGAAGACATTATTTCATCATATGAACGAAAATGTGAATTATATTTAGAAAGATTATTCAAAATCAAAACTCATTGAATTAATGGATGCCAATGTCGATGTCGTTCATTTTTTATAAAATAAATACATTCTAATTTATCAAACAATATTCTTTTTTGTGTTGTGTTTATCATCATGCAAAAGGCTTACATATCAAGCATTATTCTTTTTCATTTTATGTTAAATCACAGTGTTCAATGACAATTTATAATTATAATTATCATCATGCAATTAATAAATACATGATTGAACCCAATATTTATTCAACTGGAAAATAAATATTTCCATCATCATTAGTCAATTTATAATAAATAAATAAATAATAATATTCGTTTTCATTTGGCCTGTTCATTGTTCACTACGTCTATATATCATCAATAGCTCTTGGGACATTTTTCATATATTTATTTGATCATGTTTCGAGTGCAAATTTCATTGACCAATACAGTTTATGCTTTATTTGATGGGTGATATGAACAATAATTTCACATATTTTCCATTTCTCACTTTGTTTCTTTGACAGCATTTCGACCTATGATTAAACATTTAATTTAAACTTGAATAAAATGAAAAAATGTCAGATATTGATGAACAAACAGATCTGATCGAATTAGAAGTGCCTTCAAACACGCAGACATCATCAAGCAGAACAAAAGAAGCCAGTGACAATGAACACACCACAACAACAAACGATCAAATCAGATCAAACACATTTCCATTTCAGCAGTCATCATGCAAATTGAAAAATGTCCAAAGTGTTTCCAAATTTCATAAATGGCCAACGCCATCAGTCATTAATAAACGCAAAGCATCAGCAATGATCAGTGGTGAAGCACATCATTCACATTCATTGGGCTACATACCAATCGATCAAACAACAGCATCAATTCTCAAAAGTCGAGAAGGCCGAAGACGTGTGGTGATTAATGTCGGCGGTGTCAGACACGAAGTATTATGGCGTGCATTAGAACGTTTGCCGCATACCAGATTGGGCCGACTAAAAGAATGTGTGACACAAGAATCAATATTTGAAATATGTGATGATTTTAATGCCGAAGAAAACGAATATTTCTTCGATCGCCATCCCCGTTCATTTGCAGCCATTTTGAATTTTTATCGCACAGGAAAATTGCATTTAGTCGAAGAAATGTGCGTCATGGCATTCAGTGATGATCTCGATTACTGGGGCATCGATGAATTGTATCTGGAGTCTTGCTGTCAGCATAAATATCATCAACGAAAAGAACATGTTTTCGAAGAAATGCGTAAAGAAGCTGAATCACTGAGGCAGAGAGATGAAGAAGAATTTGGTCATAGTAAATGTGCCCAATATCAAAAACTCGTTTGGGACTTGCTGGAAAAACCGACCTCATCTTTCGCTGCAAGGGTCAGTAGGTTTTGTTGAATTGATTCATGATCGATCTCAATATAATGACACATTTTGATCAGGTTTTGGCTGTCGTTTCCATTCTTTTCATTGTATTATCGACGATTGCATTAACATTGAATACGATCGACAGTTTTCAAATACATGATCCAGTGACTGGCGCCAGTGAAGAAAATCCTAAATTGTCGATGATCGAAGCTGTTTGTATTACATGGTTTACACTGGAGTATTTATTACGATTCATGTCTTCACCGAATAAATGGAAATTCTTCAAAGGTGGCCTCAACATAATCGATTTACTAGCAATATTACCATATTTTGTATCATTATTCCTTATCGAATCCAACAAAAGTTCTGAACAATTTCAAGATGTGCGTCGTGTGGTGCAAATATTTCGAATAATGAGAATATTACGCATTCTTAAATTGGCAAGACATTCCACTGGCTTACAGAGTTTGGGCTTTACATTAAAAAACAGTTACAAAGAATTGGGACTACTTATGCTATTTCTGGCAATCGGTGTCATGATTTTCTCTAGTTTGGCATATTTTGCCGAAAAAGATGAAGCTGGTACCAAATTCCGCTCCATACCAGACACATTCTGGTGGGCAAGTATCACAATGACTACCGTCGGTTACGGTGATATTTATCCAATCACACCGTTCGGTAAAATCATTGGTGCTGCATGCTGCATTTGCGGTGTACTGGTCGTCGCATTACCCATTCCAATTATTGGTATGTTCAATTCATTAAGAAGACCTTTGATTAATTTTATCCTTTTACTTGTGACAGTCAATAATTTCGCTGAATTTTACAAGGTACATTCATTAATCATTTTGAATATATTTGAATTGATATTTGTATTTCATTTTCAATCATACAGACACAAATGCGAAGAGAAAAAGCTTTAAAACGCAAAGAAGCATTGGAAAGAGCGAAACGTGATGGTTCAATTGTATCGTTTCCTCATTTAAATTTGCGTGATGCATTCGTCAAATCATTGGATTTGATTGATGTTATTACTGATAATAATTCAGCCACCATCAATCAACAACAGCAAATCGATACGACCAGTATCGGTGGCGATTCACAAGCAAATGACACTGGCATGGGGTGTTATAGAAATTTCGATCATTTCCTCAAAGGAGGATTAATCGCCCAAACCGAAGCTGGCCAAAGTGCTCAAGGATATTTCGAACGTCCAATGTCTGATTCAATCAGCACCAATAATCTTCTAGACTTGACACCAGTTTCATCGCCACCACCTCCACAGCAGTCATCAACACAGATAATGTCATCGTCAACAACAGTTACTGATTTAACATTGAATCCAAATCAAATGACAACCAATTCGCTTGTGAATAATCCATCCATCAAGACATCGATGGCCAATAATATGGCCAATTACTCTTCATCGTCCGATTGTTTGGCTGTGAAAAATAGAAAATCCATCAAATTAATGGTGAGATTCTAATTTATGACATTTTTGTGATTGAATTGAATTCATATCAAATAATTGTTCCTTTGCCTGCCTGCCTGCACATTAATGATTTATGTAATGCAGAGAATCCATGTCCCCATAACAGCATGGACAGCCATAATTCACTGAAAAAATAATTAACATTTCACTGAACATAAACAGCCTTTTGCTTTGCAGTCTCCTTATGCACCAATTTTGATTATGCCTGATCATTTTGCTTTGTGTGTGACTTATTCATTATTCATAAATACAAAAAGTAATTTGCAAATGAAAAACAAATGATTATCGACAAAGCAGCCATACGCCTTTAATGTTTTTTCAACATTTTTACCATAAAATTGATATTTTCTATTTGTTGAACACCCGAAATAGGAAAACGAAAATGCAGACAATTTGCAGCAACCAATTCTATTTGATTGAGTCTTATTCTGTACAAAATTACTTTGTCTTCAAATCAAAGTCAATGTTTTGAATGATTGTTTGCTATTCGAATCATATGTGTATGTATTTGCCTTGTCTAATTTTCATTCCAAATCTAGTCATAAATGTTACTGTTACTGGTTTGTTGCATGTTTCAAACATTTGAAACAATGAATCAAATGTTTCACACTAAAATAAAATGAAATATTTTGATTTAATCAAATGAATTAGGATCATAATCACAAAAATAAATTGACATCGATTTCAATTAGGAAATTGATAATAAATAATCAAAAAAAATATCGAAGAAAATCATATCAAATACAACAGAGAAAACCATTGGAACGTTCTTATTCAAAACGATAAATCACCGAAAGGACTTTGATATTGTTACTATTAAAATATGATTGTACAAGTATTCTTCCTTGATCATTATAACATTGTCCATAATAATAATTAATATCATTTTTGCACCCCTTATTCCCTTTGGGTTAAGGTAAAACTTGCATCAAACAAGCAATCATTGGCGACTACTAAATGCGAATGAATCATTGTTTGCCACATTTGTTAATATAACTATATTTTAACAATTTAAAGACTGTTTTTATTATTATTTATTATTATACACCAGTTATGAACATTAATTTTCTAAAATTGCAATTAAAAGCAATTTTGTTTCAATTCTGATTTGATCTGAATGATTGAATGAATGAATGAATTACAAATTGAAATCTATCATTTGAATGATGAATGTTTGTTTGCATTTTCATTTTTAATCCATGTGACTAGTCATTTGTTTATAATTAGTTTTATCGAAAAAAATACAAAAATTTCAATTTGGAATTTGAAAAATGTTTTTTGTTTTTCAATTGGTGAATGTATTATGGATGAAGCAACATGAAGGCATGAATCAACCCATTTTGAATATGGTAAATATGTTTGAATGGATGATTGATGCTCAATGAATTAATAAATTGATAGCCAACAATGTTGAACATTGCACTAATTGTTCAAATATCTTCATCATGATAATACCATTTTGTTTTCTTAGGATTCTTGGAACATGTACGAATGTAAACAGAATTATCTGGAGGTCGTTTCTTTTCTTTGCAACCAGCCAACATTGATAATATGCTCAAACAAACAGCTTGAACCGATAGTGCTGGCGACCAATCATCAGTCAATATGGAAAGACAAATATGTCCATTACTATAAACATGGGGATGCACGGGTATATTTGAGCCAATAAATGTCACTTCTGGCGAATCAAACGGATAATTTGGACTGTTTTCAAATAAATCAAACTTTTTACAATTAACATTCTCTTTTTGCAGACATTAATCAAACCTGAATTTGAAAGACAATGTGAAACGCTCATCCGAATACAGCGTTCCATCTGGACAGACAATATCGATTGACCATCTTTGAATTGAAAATTAATTTGTTACAAAAATATAGTTATTAATCAATTACAAACATACTGTGACATGTCTGGCTCAATCTTCATCTCATCGACAAACACACCAGCCGGTGGATCTTTTTTCAATGACATCAATTCTTTTTGCAATCGCTTCTGAAAGAAAATTTAATCAAAACAATAAATCACAATCATGTAATTCGATACTCACCTGCATGATTGAGTGCTAACAACTTTTTCAATTAGTTGAATTTTATTTTCTTTCTAAAGCCGCAATTCTAGAATATATTCAATTTTACTCAATTTAGCTTCTATTCTCTGATGCTGGTTTTCTAAATAAATGAATCAAATTTTGAAAAGGACTAGCAAAAATCGAAACAAACAAATGTCAAATTTGAGTCAATTATTCATTATTATTTGCTCCAAAATGAAATTAATTTTGTTCGATTGATTATATTTTAATTGATTAAATACAGTCAATACAGTAGCTGATTAATTATTTCAAAATAAAACAAATCCAATGCATAAAAATTGACTTTTTATTTTTTGATTACTGAATTGATAAATTCAATTATTAGCCATCAACAAAACAAACATCAGTCAACATAAACAACAACAATCAATCATAACTATAAACAACGTAATGTGTGTTAGACTATAAAGTTGAAAAATAAAAATTCAAACATACTGCCATCTAGTGTTACAATTTATAGATTTAAATTCAAATATGCTGCCATCTAGTATTGCTATTTATAAATTCAAATGATTCAAATTCAAATCATGAGATATTATAAATGAACTGATTATTAAAAATAATCTCATAAGATAAAATGAATATGTTTTCATCAATTTATTTGTCTGAAAAATGATATGTATTAAATATGATTTGATCAAAAATAAAATGCAAACAAATGCCATTCAGTTTCCTTCTATTAATGAATTATTAATGTACAGACATGGTGTGAAATCAAATCAAAGTTTAAAAATCAATATTTTTGATAATCAAATGATTGATATGAAAACATTGATCAAATCAAATGAAAAATGAAAACAAAGCATATTTCACTTTATTTTCTCTGCAAAAATAACTCGTCTTTTATTTGATTACTGGTAAGTTATGAATATTATTGACAATCATTTTTGCTCCGATCTATTTTCTTAGATCAATTCTTTTATGATTCTAATTTTGTATCCATGGCAACATAATAAAATCAGATGTTTTTATGATCAAGCTTCAATTTAAACTTTATTGCTAAATCAAAATCTCATTTCTTTGTTTAATTGATTTGCCAGGAAATTTTGGAGACAAAATGCCTAATTATGTGCAAAGAAAAATGCGTGAATTGAACTGTATGAATCGTAATCGACAGCGGTATTATGGTTCAATTGAATCGATTGTTGATAGCACAACTGATGATACTCATCCTCGACAGCGAATTAGTTTATTGCGTTCATTGTCATTCATCACGAAGAATAAAAAAACCAGTGATCAACAAGTGAATTCGAATTGTAGTGAATTCAATAAAAAAGATGAAAAAGCACGTTTGATCATGTTGAATGGTCAGCAAGATGGCAGAAAATATCACACATTAATCGAATCAGACTCTGAAGATGATGACCATAATGAACATTCATTGAGTGCCATATTTACCAATCATTCAATGAAAAAATCAGTTAGATTCAATGAAACAGCTATCAACTCTGATAACCATTTGGATGTGAAGAAAAATAAGAAAAAGAAAAAGAAATCAATTTTGAAACGCACTGGAAAAATAATTGTGCGAACATGTCGACTAATGACATATGGTGCACCTCATATGCAATTCAATGTGCCATACAATGACTGTAACGGACCATATCATTATGATTTTTATCGTAATTTTGACAATAATCCATATTTCGATCACAAATATTATTATGATTTCGATATCAGTCATAATCGCAATCCATTCATTAGATACGGCGAATATGGTCCAACGGGTGCCATTTATTTTTGAATATTCAACCCAGACAAATATATTCACAAATGATTTTATCAGACATATTATTCAACTACTGAACATATCTTCTTCAATATAATTACATTGGCCAAAATATATTTTAAATTTAATGATAAAACTAATTTCTTATCAGTCATAATTCCCAACAACTGTACACCCACAGTATAATAAAATGATTGAAAATATTCCGGTCGACCAACGCAAATTCATTTCGATTGAGTGGTCGTCGTCGTTTTTGATATAATCATTTCCCGAAGAGAAGCGAGAGGCAACATGAATGATTTCGGATCATCTTTTATCATTTTGATGACCATTTTAGGTAAATAATGAACATCTTTCAAAGCACTTCTTTTGGTCATTTTTCACTTCTCGAGAAATTTTTCTTTGAATCAAATGTTTCCGGTTTTTAGCTTATTCATCAAAACAAAACGAAATTGTTTATTGGTTGTGAATGATTTTTTTGGATTCCATATTTGGTATTT
This sequence comes from Psoroptes ovis, assembly GCA_002943765.1. Lineage (NCBI taxonomy): Eukaryota > Metazoa > Arthropoda > Arachnida > Sarcoptiformes > Psoroptidae > Psoroptes > Psoroptes ovis. The sequence continues at coordinate 908,671 of PQWQ01000020.1, read as the reverse complement.
ACACATTTTTATTCTCAATCGATTGATTCACAATCATCACAAATATTAAATTATCTTCCACTTAATTCATTCATAATCAAAACAAATTATTAACAAATGAAATTTAATGAATGCTTCTTTCTTCGAATAATTATTATTTTCATTTTGAAGGTTATAATGCTTCCATTCAATTCATTCATAAAATTTCAATTAGTCATTCGCGATCATTCTTTTAAAAAACATATTTCTATTCAAAATTCTTTAGCACATACACAATTCATAGAATTAATTGAATGAATATATTTTTCGAAATGGTTTTAATCCTATTCTCAGACTGTCAAATATTTAACCACATTATTCATAAACACTTTGAACATTGTTGGTCAGAAAACACTGCGTGAAAACGAACAAAATTACTTGGTTATCAAACACAGATAAACCATGACTAAAGCAGCAACTAAGCCATAACAACAATCATTATTTCGGGTATTTAAAAGTATAAAAATAAACATGACATGTGATATATAATACTTGTTGTTTGGTTGCTTCATTCATTCATTTGTTTGCTATGCAAACATATTTGATGCCGAAATTGTAAACACAAACTGATTCGGGTGTGGGATATATCATTTAGTGTTCATATCAAACTCTATGTGTTTTTACGCCTTCATAATTCAATGTTTTGAGCGAGAATACATGTTCGTTTTTAAAATGTAATGAGCTACAACAGCAAAATACCTGTGCACAACATCGAATAATTAAAAATTGTGGAAACCAAATCAACTAATTCAAAAAAAAAGAGAAAGTGTATATAAATATAAAGGTATACGATTGTGGTTGACATTCCTTTCCACCAATTTCATTTCGTTTGTTCATATTATTTAATTGCCAACTGTATTTTTGCTGTTAATTTCATTGATTCGTTTTGTGTGTGTTTATCAGAATCATCGTTTGAATATTTTCACATTTGTTCAGCTGTTCCAATAACCTAAATTCAGTGCTCTAATTTTGGGCTTCATCAAAATTTTGTCACAAAAAAATATCGTGTAATCATTCGATTCATCTGCAAAAACAATGGCACCAGAACGCAAAGTTCCCGTACAAAGATCAGATCATAATTTGATTGATCAAGAATTCAGTTCAATACGAACAAGATTCGAAGATGAAATGAGAAAAATGGAAGAAGAAATGAATCGATTCCGCACCCAGCTAATGGACCGGGAACGAACATTTTTTAGTCCATCAAGTATCACCAATTCAACGACACAACGTTCATCGATTGGTCGTGAAGTAGAAAGTGCACCCACCAGCAAAAGTGGACAAATGACACATTGGTTAGATGACATCAATTCACCATTAGTACAAGACAGTGCTGATGGTGGCAAAGTACTGAAATTGCGTTTCGATGTCACCCAGTATGCGCCTGAAGAAATAGTTGTCAAAACTATTGACAATCGATTACAAGTATGTTCATCTTTGCATCTTTCATTTGATTAATCATTTAATTATTCAAATTTTCAATTAGGTTCACGCAAAACACGAAGAAAAGAGCGACAACAAAAGCGTATATCGTGAATATAATCGAGAATTTTTATTGCCCAAAGGAACGAATCCAGAATTGATACGTTCAAGTTTATCTAAAGATGGTGTGTTGACAGTTGAATCACCATTACCAGCATTAGAATATCAAGATGGTGAAAAACGCATACCAATTCAACACAATTAATTTGTTTTTTTCATTTCATTTCAACCTTTGAATATATCAAATTTTATCAAATATTCACCAACTATTAATTAAGCATAACCCTTTGATCTAATTTTTAAAAGAATTTTCTATAAATTTAGAAAATAGATGGCACTATTGTGCTAGACAATTTTCAATTTTGAAAATTTAAAACATAAACCATGATGAATTGTTTGACCATTTGTTTAATTATTTAAAAAATATTTAAACTAAACTAAATCATTTATGGAATAAAATTAGATTGTTTTTCTTTTTTTCTTTGAGCAAATAAAAGCTGTCATTTATCAAAGTAACACTAAATTCATAATTCATAATGTGCATAGATTATAATATGATTTGTCATAATAATTATTTATTTAATCCATGATTTTATACATTTATTCTTAGAGAATAACGACGATGATGACGTTAATTTTGTCATTGTAATGTGATTATTATAATAATAAATTTTACCAGAAATAAATTGTATTCAAAACTTATAAATGTAAAAATAAACAACTAATAAGCGGAAAAAAAGCAAAGATTTCGAGGTTGACAATGGTGACAAATGAGGCCAGCACACATGTAATGGCAGTGTGTCATTGTCATTTGTGCATACATACATACATATATTCATGTCTTAACAGCCAAATTTTAACTGCAAAATATTGATCATGTTTCATTGTAAATAAATAAACAAAATGATTTTAAATGTGTAATAAGATCCATCATCATCATAATAGGCTAAAAACAAACAAACTTGTACATATTTTTACAGTAAATCTATTGATATATTCTGGTTGCTGACGCCCTGATTATCTTGATCTATATTGTCATCTTCTCAAGCATCATCTTTATTTATTAATACATTTACTTGGATTTTAGCCAACAAGACATCAACAAGATTTTGGCAAGTGCCTGTTTGTTGTCTAATACTTTTTTTCTCATAATACTTTCGATTTCATTCTAGCAAATAAATCAACAGATTGTTTGACCACACAGTGAATGCATCATAATTAATTTGAACAAAGATTCGTTATTCATTTTAGCATTTAGCGATTCACATATTCAATATCACTAATCAAAATGACGACATTGAAATGTCGATCACATGTCATATTTATATGAATCATTCATAATTTTCAATCAGACAAAAATATGGATATTCACCAAGAATATCAATCAATTCAGCACAATCAGAATGAACCTCGAATTAAAGATTTTCCACCAACAGAAACGATTCAACAATTTTCAATGATGAAAATTACAACATTACAGAATTCAGACGACGACGATGATGATGATGGCGGTGATGATAGAGCTTAAGCTAATAATAAAATTATAAATATAAATTGTTGTATTGCAACAAGTCTTAGGAATTATTTATTTTATACACACAGAATATTCAATGTTAATTCATTTATGATTGCGCTTTGTCAACAGTCGTGATTCTCGTCATAATCTTTAATTTTAACTTGTGTTTGCTTTTTGCTTTGATGATCATCACAATAATGATGTTATTGAAATCTAAGATTCAATAATTGAATAATCGATTGATTTAAAGTCAATTATGAATGAAATTAATAATTTTCATAGCTTCAATTCACCGATAAAAAATGATTCCAAAGGTAATGAATCAATGTTTTGTATGCAAAAATTATCATTATTCAATTAATTATAATTTAACACACAAAACAGGCAATTCCAATGGAAATACGACATATCGTATTTCTATTAGTATTTTTCATTTTATATGTGATATTCGGTGGCATCATATTTATGCTTTTGGAAAGGCCTGATGAACAAATAAAACGTAAAGAAATTGAAACATTATTAAATGATTTTACTGTACATATCAAACAATTGAACAACACTAAATTCTCGGAACAACAATTTCGTTTGTTAATACATGAGCTGTTATTGGCCAAAGATGAGAATCTGATCGATAATTATGGCAATCAACAGCCATTCATCAATTGGAGCTTCATTAATTCGTTCTTTTTTGCCATCACTGTCATCACAACCATTGGTTATGGTCATTTAACGCCTCGTACAATTATGGCCAAAATATTTTGTATTATTTATGCCTTGTTCGGCATACCAATCACCAGTCTTTTGATTGGAAGTGTTGCCGATCGTTTCAGTAAATTATATTCACCAAAAGTATGTTCATATTTATTAATTACTTTAACCAATTATCGTTTTGAATGCACCCCCTAGAAATTGCCAAGAGGTTTAAAACGTCGATCTGCATATCAAAGACAAATATCTCATCGTTTTCAAATGTTAAAACGTGGTCTGATATCATTAGTGCCATGGTTTTTTGCATTTCTGGTAGTACCAGCATGGATATTTCGTTATCTTGAAGAATGGTCATTTCTTGATGGATTCTATTATTGCTTTGTTACATTATCAACCATTGGTTTCGGTGATTTCGTTGCCGGTAGTTTTGAACAGAATTACATTTGGATTTATAAAACATTGATCGTATTTTGGATCATATTTGGCCTGGCATATTTATCAATGATTTTGAATTTCATTACAAATGCATTGCGTAGTCGCCGCATATCGAATGTAATGAATTCATTGCGAGTTAAAATCAACTCTAATGGTAATCTTGTGGCCAGAATGCGTCGTCAAAATGATTTACCATTAAATGTACAATATGAACGTCAACGTTCAACACCATCAATGTTCACAGCAATGTTTAATGATCATGAAAAATTTTTACACAATCTTCAATACAATAAACGTACAGGCAATTCATCAACATTTTTATGTGATCCTTCACTTTATTCTTATAATAAACGTAAGTTCATATCCATAGCCTTTGTCTATTAATATAATTCCATTTTGTATCCCATAACAGACCGAGATAGAATCAATTTATTCAACATTTTCAAATTATTCAAATCAAGACAACAACATCAACAAAAACGAAGAAAATGTTCAAAGAACAAAATCCAACAACGATTAATGAGACCAACATCAAGTTTACCAGAGCTATCTGAATGTATGGTACGAACACAACAAATTGCTACTATTACAATTGTTTGAAAGTGTTTTTTTGTGTTTCGAATGTAAAATAATTTATTTATTTCAAATTAAAATCTTATGAAAATAATATCACAGATTATTAATTCACTAATCTTGCTTTGAAACGTAAACAAATCAATTTATTTGTGCTGTTACCATCCATTAGATTTATCAAAATGTTCACAGGTATTGGTGGATAATGCTTTTGTATTGGGAGTGATAATTGGAATTGATTTAATTGACCAATGTTCAATGGACATTCGAAGCCATAATTATGACATGCTTCCCTGTTAAATGATAATTAAGAATCTCTTTGCAATTTATCAATCATTAACTTACTCAGGTTGTATGATGAATGGCACATGTACGCGACCTATTTCACCATATATTTTCACTTTGACTGAATCAATCGTTTTGTCTATTTGGGCCGAAATAATTCATTAAAACCATTTCATTGAATTAATCAATCATTTACTTACTGGCAATAAACCCAAGCGACATGGTAACGTTGGTGCCTTTTTTCATTCGACAAAATGATTCATTATCGTTACAACCAGTTACATTTATTGTTTCAATGTGACCAACATTTGATTGGCATTTTTTAAACAATTTCAGCTCAACACTCGTGATCAAGCAGCAGAATAGACATATAACGATTATTATCATTAATTTATTCATATTCACAAATGATCTATTCGATTTGACGACCCCCAATTGATTGATTGTTCGTGTGTTTAGATTTCTCTGTTTATATATGCACACGATAAGATTGGCGATGAATCTTAGCAATTGAAACTTAAAATTTGATATTTAATCAATCAAATGTGTCGACTAATTGATCAAAAATTTTCAAAAATTGAAAAAGTTGTAGCATTCGATAAAAGATGACAGTATGTGTCGGTTTGTTTTTGTAATTCAAACCACGCAGCATCCATTTAAATGAGTCAAATGGGGGGTGTTTTTCATTTGTCTTAATTGTTATGTTTAGTTGGCATTTGTTGTGATTTGGTTGTTTATTTGTCATTTTTTATTTAAATTGAATTAAGTAAACATAAGAAGATGTTTTTAGAAAGTATATTTAATGTCGATAATGGTTATTTAGAAGGTTTGGTTCGTGGCTTTAAATGTGGTATTATCAAACAAGCCGATTATTTGAATTTAGTTCAATGTGAAACATTAGAAGATTTGAAGCTGCATTTGCAATCAACTGATTATGGTGGTTTTTTGGCCAACGAAGCTTCACCATTAACCGTATCGGTTATTGATGATAAATTGAAGGAGAAATTGGTTGCCGAATTTCAGCATATACGTAATCATGCAGTCGAACCGCTATCAACATTCCTTGATTATATTTTACATTATTACATGATTGACAATATTATTCTTCTCATTACTGGTATGTTTTCTATTTTTCTCCACTGATTGTTCTCATATTTATTTGTTTAATATTCAGGTACTTTACATCAACGGCCATTGTCTGAATTGATACCAAAATGTCATCCATTAGGTTCATTTGATCAAATGGAAGCCATTCATGTTGCATCAACTCCATCTGATTTGTATAATGCTGTGCTGGTCGATACACCGTTGGCACCATACTTTGTCAATTGTATTGGTGAACAAGATTTGGATGAAATGAATATTGAAATCATTCGTAATACAGTCTTTAAAGCATATTTGGAATCATTCTACAAATTTTGTCAAGATCTTGGCGGTGTTACAGCTGAAGTAATGTGTGAAATTCTTGGTAAGTTTTCCTTTTTAGCTCAAATCAAATCTATTTGATTCTCATTCGAAAATTTTTTGTTTTGAAGCATTCGAAGCTGATCGTCGTGCATTCATGATCACAATCAATTCTTTCGGTACTGAATTGAGCAAAGAAGATCGTTCGAAATTGTATCCTACTTGTGGAAAATTGAATCCATATGGTTTAGCACAATTATCGATGGCTGATGATTATGAACAAGTACGTAATGTAGCTGAAATGTATGCCGATTATCGAGTGTTGTTCGAATCACAATCATCAAATTCTGAGAATAAAACATTGGAAGATAAGTTTTTCGAACATGAAGTTCAATTGAATATAAATGCATTCTTACAACAATTTCATTTTGGCATATTTTATGCATATCTTAAACTTAAAGAACAAGAATGTCGTAATATTATATGGATTGCCGAATGTGTTGCACAAAAACACAAAGCTCGTATTGATAATTATATTCCAATACTTTGAATAATTCCTGTTAGGTTTCAGTTTTAAAACCCGTTCATTTTCTGTTGCAATCTCTCATTCATTCCCTTAAATACTAATCATTTTTATTCTAGAAAATAATTAGTCAAGTTTTAGTCATGTTGATTGATAATGAACATTTTATTGATTTGAACCAAATTAAATTGAATGAATAATCAAACATATTTATTTACATCTGAACTACAAAAGTATCGAAGTTATTTATTTTTAGTGACATGTGCACAATCATATGCACCGCGAATTACACGTATTTTCAGCCCCGGTACATCACGAACTCTTTTCTTTTGAACCAAAACTACACTATGTTCTTGTAGATTGTGACCTTCACCCGGTACAAAGGCAGTAACCTCTTTGCCATTAGATAAACGTATTAAAACACATTTACGATTGGCTGAATTTGGTTTTTTTGGTTTACGAATCAATGTTTTCAACACTACACCACGCATTTGTGGCCTATTATCTAATGGATGTCTTCTTTTTGGTCGTATTTTCGGTCCAGCATTGTGTATTCGAAACAAAAATTTTTCTTCTTCCCAATCTTCACGTGTACCAATGAATGGATGTGAATAAATTTCAACATATTTTTGCTGTGATTCATGATGATTATCATCGAACATTTTCTGTTGATAATTAGGATATGATAAAGTCAAAAATGAACGTTTCAATGGCTCCAATTTGTTGATCACTAATCAAATCACAAATGAAAAATTATTCATTTACAATTCAATGTTTTATCGTGTGAATACGTACTGTTCATATTTGCACTGGATTTCATTGAAATTGAATTCGACAACAATTTGGATCGAATCAAATTAAAGCCGCTAAACAGTGAGCGAAACATGTTCATTCCAAAGGTAAATTTTAAATTCAATTTCAAAAATCTCAAATCGATTTGATCATTTAATTAATCATGTGATTTTTCACGAACATGCTTTATGAATGAATCTCGAATTTTTGTTTGTTTTTGTTTTTTTTCGATTTTTTTTTATTTGGCTTTTCATTCAATTCATTAAAATATTTGATATTTGTCTTAACGATTTAAAATTGAAAATGAATTATCAATTATATCGCAATACAACCATTGGTAATACTTTACAAGAAACTTTAGATGAATTTGTTCAGGTTTGTTTCGATGTCAATTGATTTTACATTGTTTCATCAGTTGATTTCATTTTTTTCCTCTTAAACAGTCAGGTCAAGTTAGTCCTCAATTGGCCCAAAAGGTATTGTTACAATTTGATAAAGCAATAAATGCTGCCTTTCCAGCACGTGTCCGATCTCGTTTGAATTTCAAGGTAAACTAAATAAATGAATCTAAATCAATCAATTTTGAATCTTGTTTTCTAAATTGAATTTAGGCTGGCCATCTGAAAACATATCGTTATTGTGATAATGTATGGACAATCGTGCTAAATGATGCTGAATTTCGTGAAACACAAGAATTAATCAAAATCGATAAAGTCAAAATTGTTGCTTGTGATGGTAAAAATACACAGCAACAGCAACAACAACCACATCAAATCACTAAAGATGATTGATTGATTTGATTCTTGTTTTGGCAAATTCCATTGAACTTATCATTCATCTTTGTCTCTTTCTTTAAAACTGTATGAAAATAAATATGGCTGTAAAATTTCTACTAACAAGACAATTTAAATATTGAACCATCAATAAATAATCACATAATAAATCAAAATTGATCAAGTTTTGTGATAATTTTATTTATTTATTTGAAAATTGTGTTTCAATTATAAAAACATATTGATTAAGCATTTGCATTGGGTCCACCACGTTTACGTCCAGCCACAGCATTCACAAATCGACGATTATATTGAAGACGTCGTTTTGCACGACCAGTGGGTTTCTTCTTCTTTTCTTGTTTATCAACTTTTGGTGTCTGTTGACGGACTTTGCCAGCACGCGCTAGCGAACCATGTACTTTACCACCAAACAATCGTAAATTCAATTCAACGTTTGAACCATTGGTTAAACAATCAACAATTCGTTGGTCATCTTCAAGTGCTGAACCATTATGATATAATACTTGTTCTTCAACTGGAATCTCATGATTTTGTTCGATTTTTTGTTTTAAAGCGTACACAAAATCATTTTCTGAGCATTCTACCACATGGGTACCTTGATGACGGATGAAAATTTGCATTTTTCCAATCGGTAATTGTTGAAAATTTTAGTTAATTACAAACACTTAATATCAATATTCAAGCAAAACAAGCTAAAAGACGGAAGTTATACTCGAAAACGTGTGCATTTACTTGCTCGAAGGCTATTTTGATTCATTCGACTATTTCAGCACCAGGAATTGCAATAAATAAATCGCCATCTATCGGTGAGTTTCTATAATTTTTATTGTTTATCGAACACTAAAAAAATTGGCCGATTACTATATACATTGAATAAGTATTGATATTGATTGAACCAGTTTAAATAATAATAACATTAAATAGACAACAATAATATATTTGATATATCGAAACACATTAATTAATACATTTTCGTCGCATTTCAAAATATTTGTGATCATCATCATCATAAAAATTCACAGTTGTTCGTTCAGCTGATTATTTGCAAAATCATATTGGTGATATATACAATTATACCTGACAGATAACTGCTGTCGTCATCGATTTTAAATAGTGACAATATTGCCCAATCATTTTGTATTAAATTAATTAAATCTAAGACAACATCTTCGATGATTCATTTCAAATGTCTTAAGAAAAGATACACCAGCAAATTTATTGATTTCATTGTCTATCATCAATTGCATTTATATGTGATATAATTTACTCTATTTTGATATAACAAACGGTATTTTTGATTCATTTGTTTAAATTTCAAGAAATATTTATTTTTATGATTTTTTCTTAATAATTTTACTAGGAACATATTCGATATGTGAGATTTAATGTATTGATCTTAAATTGTTATTCGTTATTGATTTGAATTTTAATAATTATTTTTGATAAAATTTGGCAAAAATGAAATCCCCACAAGCTTTAAGATGTCTCAGATTTTTTCATCTGTTCTCAATGCTGATCTTGGGTTTTTTGTTCGGAGCCCAAGCATCAGAATTTCTGGTCATAAGACAAGATCAAAAAGCAAGAGAAATACATCGATTAGATTCATTGAATCTGTTAACATATGTGACAATTATGATTATAATTGTCTGTACAGTATGGTTATTCAAACATAAACGTGTTAAATTTTTGCATGATTTCTTCCATGAAACTGGCCTAGCAATCATTTATGGATTAATTGTTGGTGCATTAATACGTTACAGTGGTAATGATGCCAAAGTTTCACAGTTAAGGTAAAGTATCTTGTTTAAGAATGGAAATACTGAAATAGTTTAATAATTGGTTCTTGTGTATTAACAACATAGAGTCAGTCCAAAAGATAAATCAGTAAATCTAACATCAGATGCACCACCAGATATGTTATGGATTACATTCGATGTGCCCAGATATGTTTTTAATGTGAATAATTTCAAAATAACTTTAAGTAATGAAACAGGTTCAACTGAACAAAAATCTTATGGCTATGTATTCAAAGGAGAGCTATTTAATCCAATGACTGATTCGAAAATTCCACAAAATCAACATTTCTCCGAAAAAGCAACATTTGATCCGGAAATATTTTTCAATCTTATTTTACCAGTTATTGTATTTAATGCTGGCTATTCATTGAAAAAGAAATCATTTTTTCGTAATTTAGGCGCCATCATTGTCTATGCATTTATCGGTACAACAATATCATGTTTTGTGGTAGGATTAGTGCTTTATCTAGTCAAATATTTAATGCCGATCACAATGAAAGAATTTACATTCACTGATTGTTTATATTTTGGTGCTATCATTTCGGCAACTGATCCTGTCACCGTATTGGCCATATTCACTGATCTTCGTGTTGATGTCAAATTGAATGCATTAGTGTTTGGTGAATCAATTTTCAATGATGTTGTTTCGATTGTTTTGGCAAGTCTGATCGAAAAATTCAAAGAACATATTGCTGGCGGATTTTTCTTGGCCATATCAAATGCTGCAACCAATTTCATCAATATATTCTTGTTTTCATTGCTTCAAGGAGCATTTTTTGGATGCATCACAGCATTACTAACCAAACATACTCGTCTCTATGATTATCCCTTGTTGGAAAGTACATTATTTTTATTAATGTCATATGCAAGTTTTCTTTTGGCTGAAGTACTCGAATTATCCGGGATTGTATCCGTATTATTTTGTGGAATTTGTCAAGCTCATTATACTTATAATAATTTAAGTCAAGAATCACGAATACGAACCAAATCATTGTTTGCAATGGCTAATTTTATTGCAGAAAATTTCATATTTGCTTACATTGGTGTATCTATGTTTACATTTCCACAACATTTATGGAATACCGGTTTCATAATAACTACATTTGTCGCTATTTTATTAGGCCGTGCATTAAATATTTATCCATTAAGCTATCTTTTGAATTTGGGACGTACCAACAAGATTCCTACCGAATTTCAGCATATTTTATTCTTTTCTGGACTAAGAGGTTCGTTTTATGATAACATTATAATTTGGTTATTAATATTTTTCATTTTTTGATTAGGAGCCATGGCGTTTGCATTAGCCATTCGAAATACATTAACAGCTCCACGTCGTTTAATGCTGACGGCCACTTCGATCATTTCAATTGTTTCGATTATATTCTGTGGTTGTACCATACAGCCCATATTACATTATTTTCAAATATCAACAAACATCGATGATACTCCACATGATGACAGTGGTCAAGGAACATCGAAGCAGCAACAAAGTTTCAACGGTCTGCGGCAGCGTTCTGGATCATTTTCTAGTGAATTAATGACACCAACTGATGATGTTTCAATTGCTAATCATAATAATCGAATGATGAATCGTAATCATTCGGAACATCGAAATACTTATGAAAAAGCATGGCTTGTTCGTAAATGGTATAATTTTGATGTGAATTTCATGAAACCACTGTTGACACATTCAAAACCATCTTTAATGGAAACTATGCCACAATTTTTACATCCATTAACACGTTTATTGACATCATCACAACAATTAAGGGATGAATTCAATGATAATGAAACAACAGCTGCTACAACAGATCATCAAAAGGTGTTTATATCAAGTACCATGAATACAATAATAACCAAAGGTGTTTATTTTGAATCAAAAATTTAATCAAAATTCTTTTGTTTCTTTGTATATTTTCATTTAACAAATGAAATTCATTTTCACCATGCCCCATATAACATAGATGGATATCATGTTCTTGACTAATGAAATGCATCAAGACAATATGGATCAAGATAATTGTTTCAATAATCATCAAGAAGATACTAAATTGAATCCATATTTACAGCGAAAAAATTATTTTGATTACAATAATCATTCGACGACTGCATCCAATTCAGCTGCAGCTAATACTCGTCCTGTGGTGGTCGCTGAAATTGTACCACGTTCATTGAACATACAAACAAATTCCGATAAAAATCGAAATAATAAATCACCAAAGCAGCAATCGATTCCGACGTCGTCAATTGATAATTCGGTATGTGAATATTAGATTTTTGATTGATTCAATATTTCCCAATCAATTCAATCTTTATTTCAGTCTAGAAATTTTTTATTTGACGATAATTTCGATTCGTAGGAATTTTGTTTTGCTTGCATTTTTGTTGATTGTTTTTCATTTATTTATTTATTTAATTCATTAGTTAAAGGTCTGATCCTTGAAAAATCATTTTTCTTCCCACTTATTGACATTTGACATTTATTTCTACCCCAATATTTTTTAGGAAGCAAAAAATAGTGAGAATTCAAGTGTCGTATTGAATCCAGAACCATTATTGAAGCGTCTTAAATGATTGAATCTATTCAAAAATCTAAGTCATATACATCATCATCATTTCTCCCTCATCAATTCATTTATTTGAATCATAAATTCATTTAATCTGAAAAATTTTGTTTTGGACTAATTACATTCTCAAATTAAAAAAAAATGTTTATTTATTTAACAATATTTTTTTTGTGTTTTGAAAGTTCTAAGTAAGTTAAATTCTTCGAAAATCACGTTTCTCGTAAGGAATTGCACCGGTACGACATTCAGCATCAACTTCTTTCTAAATTAGAAAATAAATAGAAATTATTCAATAGGAATCACTTATAAATCTTGTAACTGACCATGTAATGATGGAGACGATAACCCATTAGTAGGATTGGTATGTATGTAATGAAACTCCATTTCCAAAATCCTCTCCAATTCGGTTTCCAATGTTCATAGATTGATGCACGCATAGCCGAATATCTACTGATTGATGGATCAAGCTAAAATGAAAATATTAATTCTACCATTTATGAACACGAATTTCTAAAATTATTGTTTACCAATTCTATATGTTGTGAAATACGATATGGATTATAGTAGATACGATTGAATTCATTTTGAAGACGTTGACGAAGTTCTCGTCGTTTCATAACCTTGGCTATCTCTTCGGGGGTTTCCCAATATTGATTTTTGTTGGCAGACATTTTTTCCGATTTAATTTTTTCACCACAAATTAATTAAAAACAATAATTTAATGACTAAATTTTAATTTTATAAACAGATTTGATCAAAAATTTTTACAAAAGCAAATCAATGACACTCGAATGTGATGAGCGATACTATCGATTGTTAATTCGATTTAAAAGGCAAGTTTTTTGGTGAATCTGATTTGAATTTGATCATGATTTTATTATTTTTTAATTTGTATTTACAGGTATTTGAATTTACTTAATAAAAAATTTTAAAAAATCATAAAATGCAAAATCAGTAGAAAAATGTTTCAATCATCCAAGTCATCATCGATCGAATTAATATTACGATTTGCTGATTCTAAATCTTCGGTTGCTTGATCAAGATCATCCACTTTACTTGATTTTAATCGTATTCCTATTCGAAATTCGTAAAGAAAAACAATGATATGCAAGAAAATGAAATGAAAATATTGCATACTAATTAATTCAGCGATAGCAATTTGTGTCTTTCGCTCTAATTTATCTAATTTTTTGGCCAAATTTCTTTTCAAATCCCAATCGATTTTTTTCGGGGCTAATTTTGTCAAATCCTGTGGTGTTGATTATATAAATGCATTTAATGAATGAATTAAAGACAATCATGTGATTATTAAAAACTTACAATGTCATCGACAAGTGCATCATCTGATTTGCTAATATGCAATTCATCTGACAATTGATCTTTGACTATTTATTCAATTTTTGAGGCAAACAACAAAATAATCAAATTAATCAATTTTTGACAATCGATTAAAAACATACCATTATCAGGCCTTGTTTTGGGTACAGCATTTTCTTTGAGATGTTCATCCGATGGTTCGTAATTACGGAATTTGGGTCTATTTTTTGAAATAAATCAAATTAATTCACCAATTCATCATACGAAGCGTGCATCTTACCTGGGTAACTTCATTTTATTTGTAGGTTCTAATAATGACGACGATTCACTGCTCTGTCGTTTATTTCTCATTTCAATTAAACGTTGTTTTCGTTTCAATGCTTCTTCTTCCATTGATCCGATTAATTCATCATCATTTGCCGACATATTCATTATAAGATTGGTTTTCAAAAATTTTTAAATTAATCAAGAAAAAACGAGTAAATATTTTCTGCTTTCGGGACTATATACACAAAATATGTGACCAAGTAAAAATAGAAATTCAAAAAAAAATCTTAGCATTTGAACTTTGACACTTCTAATTATCAAATTTTTCTTCCATAATTTTGATGATTTATTTTGTGATTAATTTTTTCCTTGATTATTTTTTGGATAGACAAATGTACTTTGAACAAAAACTATATATTCACCAATATCAATTCAAAGATGGTCATGTAATGTCAGTGTAATGCGCGCGCCTTGTAGCCATATATATTGATTTGTTTGTATTTTTTTGATAATTTAGTGAGTTTGTTTTGATTATTATTTCTCAAAGTTATTCACATTTTCCCTATGTTTTCATATTATTTTTAAATTAAACAGTCAAAAGTAACAGTTAAATATTTCTCGTAAATGGTCATTACTTGAACATTGAATCATTATTAATTAGTAAAGAAAAACAATCAAAGCTTGTCAGTGCTCATCGAGAATAATTCTGAATTGAAGAGTAAGTATTTTTTCAAACGAATGAATGAATAAATGATAATTATATATCATTGCATTCAATTAAAAATCTAGTTAAATTTCAAAAAAATTCCTACAAACATTTCCAACCATTTAAAAACGCATTAAAATCAAACCAAATAAAACCGGCATTCAAATCGTCAATATTTATTTTCGGGTTAGTTTGACCGGTTAAACAAAATAAACAAACAAGTATATGAGTACATACACTTGGCCATAAACATATGAATATAATCCTTATTTAAATGTAAATTGTTCATATGCCAACTTGGCACAATCATTTGATTATTCAAATGTTTTCATCATCATTTTCCGCATTTTCATGCAACAAATGTCCAAAGTTTCATAGAACAAAGTTAAATTGTTATAATTTAAGTATTCAAAATTATTCATAAAGAATAACCACATGTTTGCATTATTGATTATTGAGTATAGAATCCCTATATGTGTATTAAGCTATTAGCTTTAACCTTTCTTTTGGATGATAATCACATTTTTTTATTTAATTCAAATTGATGCATCTAATATAATGTTCTATTAATAGACTTTATAATGTGCATTCACTACAATTGAATGTGATACGCTCTCTTTCATTCAATTATTCAAACCATTTTAGTTTTTTTTTGTTTTGATCAAAATGATTAGTTTCTCCAATGACATTAATGATGATGTATATTTTTGAATTAATTATTATTTATTTATGTATATTTTGATTGCATTTGTTTGATATTTAGGAAAATCATCATTACTGCTACTATATATAAACAACCAATCAATCAATGATCGATTTCATTTTCAATCAATTTCACATCAAAAAATCAATCATTTGTTTTTGTTATTTTGAATAATCAATCCCCTTAATAGGAATCGTATAGAATTTCAAAGATTATAACCTTAATAATTCAGATATTTGAACGCACATTCCTCACGCGTATTTTTATTATAATTAGCACCAAAGACCATATTAGATTCATATTAGAATTCATCTAATATATTTCAACAATAATTTTCCAGCCGTATATTCTACATATTCAAAATGTGAACTGATCTGGATCAGTGAATGAATGGTTTGGCCTCCATTTATCTATATTCTAAAAATAAAAAATTATCGTTTCGTTGGAAATGTTTGCGACCAAAATTGTTTTGAGTTTGGATTCATTGATTCAGTCATTGGTATGTGCTGATTGAAAAAACAATAATCCTTATTATTTATGATATTAATGAATTAAAGGTATTTTAATTAATTATTAATTTATTAAGTATTCATTACATTTATTCATTTTTGTTTTTCTCTAAAACAGTTTTCAACACTCAGGATTTCTTTGAATTTCCTGTTATTTATTTATGTAGTGATTTTTCATAACATTTATGTCTGTGTTTGTCCATCAATCATCAAATCATCAATTTACAAATAAATAAACTAAATAATTTATCTGTGTTTGTAACATTCATCTGAATCATCTGGAAGGCTATAAGTTTTGATCATTATTTCCCAAAATTGTTGAATCAACATATATTTCAAAGTTAAATATTTCAAACATGGTTTCATTACTATCGTCAAAACTCAATCAACAACAACAACCGCAAAAACATCAATCATATATGAATCATCGAAATGGATCGATTCAAATGAAAAAAATGAATTCAATATCAAAATATGGTACGAAAACATTATTATTTTTATATGATGGATGTATCAATTCAATGTTGATATTGTTATTATTAATAACTAAACATAAACCTTTGTTATAACCAAAGTGTTTTTTTTTGTGAAAACGAAATAAAACAAATTGTGTGATTAGTTTTGATTTAAGAATACCCGTTCTTAAATCTGATTCAGTGTTTGTGTCTTCAGTGTTCTTCAGTAAAGTGCTCTTCCTTTTCTAAAATTTGTTTTATTTTGAAAATATTCATAAATTCAAATTGTTATCAAAAATACATCATCAACAACACAAACACAGTATCAAATTTATGATAAAAAAATTATTTATTTATTCATTTGTAAGTCAATCAACGAAAAATTTCTTTGATTTTTGTTCGTCATTCATTATTGATTGTCATTCTCTTGCTCATAATATATTTTCAATCAATTTAATAATTGATTTCGATTGAAATTATTCATCATAAGGAATCAAGGTGGGTTAAAAAACTAAATAAATATTTAAATTGTCAATTTAACAAATGAAATATATCTTTCTGTCATTTAGCAAATATATCAGATGGCTGCTGCCATTAAACGACAACAATCAAGGCGGCGTTTGGCTGCAATTACATTTTTATCGAATATATCGTTGGATGGTTCACATCGTGATACAAATCTTGGTGTCATATTCAATTTAAACTTACATCATCATCAACAACATCAATATTCATCGAATTCAAATGAAACAACAACAAGCAATGCACAATCACAACAACAGCAGCAACAACATCAACAAAAATCGAATAATTACTGTAAGTAGTCTATTTGCTACACTTAAGAATGTAATTAAGAAGCTTATTTCCAACAAAAAACATATAGATGATGATGAACAAAATAAAATTGATTTACTGTTTGGCGGCGCATCATCGACCATATTGGCAGCAGATAATAAAGAAAATATTGATTGGATTGATTCGACGCCAACTAAACAACAAAAAATAATCAATGTTTGTGATGATGATGATGATCAGAAACAGAAAAACAATAGACATTTATTCAAAAATAAAATTAGATCATTAAGTATTGATGAAAGTGAATCATCTATGCGTAATTTTGCTCCACCAAAATATTCATATTCAATAAATTCAGTCGCATCTTCAGTATCATCAAATGATTCATCTCCTGGAACAAACAATTTAAATTCAAATATTTATAATAATGATCCGATTAAACATTGTATGAATGAGCAGCAACAAATAGAACCACATACAGCTGACATATTGATGCCCTGTTCATCGTTATCATCATGTTTATCATCAAATAAAAATGGCCATGAGCAGCAGATTTGTTTAGGATGTACAAAATGTTATACAACATTGTCTAATAACAATAAGATTCATTGTTCATCCAAAATATTATCACGTTCAATCGAAGAGGCAGCAGCATCACGTCGTATTCTTAAACAAAATGAGTTCGGTGTCGCTAATAATGGCAGTACTAAGAGTAGTTTAAATGATTCGTCGGAAAATGAAAACTTTGAATCGAGCACTAATACTATTATCTCTGCTAAACAATGCAAAACAAATAATTTTGGGAGTATGGAAAATTTAGGTAATTTTTTTGTCTTTGAATAAATTGTCAAAAAATGAATTCATTTTTCCAATTCAAAATCAATGACAGGCATGAAATTGACTGGTAATTTGAATCGTATTCGTACCACTTCATTCGGTTCCCATAAATCAATTAATTCGACAAATCATCGTCAATGTAATCGTCAATATCATGACATATCGTGTTGTGTCAATAAAAAAAATCATCAAAATCTTTCAACAAGTCGTAATTATGTGTTTGTCACCAGTAAAACTCGTCAACCAGTTTCGGTATTTTCATCAATACCAGTCAATAATAAACGTAATTACACTAATCATCATCATCAAAGAACCGATTCAGTTTCAACAACAAAAGAACATCATAGTTTTAATTCGAGCAGTAAACGTAGTACAAGATATATATCGAATAGTCGTCAATTATCAACAATAACTGATGGTGAATCGGGCAATTTATTGATGGGCGCTATCGATGATCAACTAGGCTTGGACACGATTGAAGAAGAAATATCATTCAGCTCATTGCTAAATTCTAATAATAAAAAATTCAAACCCAATAACATATCTGAGGCTATAGCATATAATAATTCAATTGTCATGAATCGTTGTTTATCTACATCGTCATTATCATCTCGAAACAATCATCTTTCTGATCCATTTTCGACCACCAACGCAACAATGACAAGTTCTATGATTTCGGGAACAAGTCCTAACAACAATAATAATATCATAAATGATCCGGGATCAAGCTTACCAAATACACCTGAATTTACCTTTAAGATCGCTGACTGTTCAACTGTAAATTGGCCTTATTTTGCTACAGCTTCACCACAATGTTTCAAAGAGCTGCTTTATCATCCTAATCTATTGGATGATCCTGAATTGATTGCTGGCAAACATTCTACCCTTTTGGCTTTTCCATCTTTTGTGGTTTGTATTCATTCCCAAATCATTCTTTACGATCATCGCATTTATTTCTTGATTCATTTCAGACTTCGATAATTGATTATGTGAAACCACAAGATCTTAAAAAAGAATTGAATGATAAATTTCGTGAAAGATTTCCACATATACAATTGACACTTAGTAAATTGCGTTCGATTAAAAAAGAAATGTGTAAAATTGCTAGAAATGAGGTATGAGTTTGACCTGGTAGAATCTGAATTTGATTTTGAATTTTTTTTTTATCATTTTGAATGCAGTGTGGCTTAGATTTTTTGACGATTGCTCAAGCATATGTCTATTTTGAAAAATTAATACTTAAATTATTGATAACAAAACAAAATCGTAAATTATGTGCTGGAGCATGTTTAATATTATCAGCCAAATTGAACGATGTTAAAGGAGCCGATTTAAAATTATTAATCGAGGTTTGTATTTTTTTGTGAATCTTAATTCTAAATTCAGCTATATTTAATCGTTGATCCTTGTAGAAAATTGAATCTGGTTTTCGATTGAATCGTAAAGAATTATTAAATACTGAATTTGGTGTATTAGTTGCGTTGGAATTCAGTTTTCTATTACCTACATGGCAAATTCAGCCACATTATCAACGATTACTGTATGAATCATGAACACATATTGGTCACAAATCAAAATCTATTCGAGCATTTCATTCTATTCATGTTTCTTTGCTAACCACTTAAAAACCAATTTAAACACGCCATAAGCGAACAAACACAAATGTTTTTTTTAAATGTTTCAAATAATTTTGCATTCAAACACACACACACAGACACACTCACAGTTCATTTCATATCACATTTAAAAATATGACAATGATCAGTGTTGTTTCAAATTTAAAATTATTTTTTTTTTCAATTCATTCGTTCAGGAGTTTTTTTCGCTGATTTTTCAAATTTTTCTTCAAATTTATTCAATAATTATATATTCATATAAATTCATATATCATTTGTTATAACAATCAATCAACTATCTGATCATATTATTATTATTATTATTATTATTATTATTATTATTATTTTCAATTGTGATTTTTGTTTTAAATTTTTATTATTAATATCAATATTAGTCACAGATAATGAATGAAAAAAATATTTATTTTTTAATTACCAAAAATTGATTATCATTGTCAAATATTGACTTAATGATGTTTATTTGTGAATTTCCAATGCTTTACAATTTGACCAGCGTGGGTGTTTGGCGTGGTAATCGTGGAATATGGATCGAATAATTAATGATTGAATTAAATATTGATTAAGTAAATTAAATATATTGATTGTATTATAAAAATCAGTTTAGTTATTATTAATGTGTGCAATCAAAAAAAAAAAAAAAAAAAATTGAATTCCTTCTGCCATTTCGCAAAATTATATTACTCTCTTCATTCACTTGTCATTGAGTCATGTCAAGCAAATATGAATCAAAAGAATATTCCGCACAACAACGTAAAGATTATTATCTTTCCAATTTAGTCGATTGGATGGCAAATGATGAAAAATTTGACAGAATATTTTCAAATTTCCCCGATGAAATGGAAAGAGATGGTCGAATATTGAAATATTTATTGGAAAGTGGCAAATATCATTTGAATCGAACAGAAAAAGAATTACAAAGTGCAACCACTAAAGCAAGAGTTACAAGTGGTAAATGTTTGTATTTAAGTCAAAAACATCAAAGAAAAGCACATTTCAATTGTGAATTAGATGATTATCAAGAAGCGGCTAATGATTATTCCAAGGTGAATATGACTGCAATCTGCAAATATTTTTGATTTAATCATCATAATATTTTGCATTTGGTATCAATTTTAGGCAATCGTTTATCAACCACTGAACAAAGAAGATGATTACATACAATTGGCTAATATTTACCTGAATCGAGCACGATGCTTTATTCGAATCGATGATCATGAAGCAGCTGCAATCGATTACGAATTTGCAATGATCGCTGACAAGACATTTACACTCTCAGCAATGACACGAATTGAAAAAGAATTGCATGCCAAATTCAAGGATAAAATAATGAAAATTTTCTCACACATTGATCAGCCAATGTTCGAAATCAATGATTGTATTGGAATATTTTTCGAAGATGATCAAATGCCGAAAATGTACGGCTGGTCACATACTTTAGAACCGAATCAAATAATATTAAGTGAACAATCGATATGCAAATTCCAAACAAGTACATTCGACAATTGCTATAATTGTGATCGTTATATTAGAAATTTTCAGTATTGGCCATGTAAATATTGCACTACAATCGTGTATTGCTGCAAAAAATGTTGTGATGATGATTTCCAGTATCATCAATTTGAATGTGGCCTCATTCATTATATTCGCCAATTGCCCATTATGATTTTGATTTTACGTTTTTATTTTCGTACCAAAACATCGCCATTGACATCATATGTCCGAAATCAGAATTACATTGAAGATTTTATTCTATCAGTACAACAACATCAGCAATATGAGAAAACAAATTTATTGAACGTTTTCAGGCAAGCTATCGATCATTATGATAAAAATCGATCGAAATTAATGCAAAACAAACATCATTATTATGCTGCATTGATTATGGCAATCGAATTAGCATATATTTATGATATTTGCATTCATAATTCAAAATTAAGAATGTATGATCGAATCAAATATGTTCCAAGCAAATTACAAACATTCGATTGGCTATCTAAATCCGTTCAAGTGAATGATTTCATTGTCAAATTATTCATCGATTTGAAACGTTTTATGATTTCACCATTTGCTAAATTTGAAATTGCACCGAAAAATTTCAGACAAAATTATCGCCGTGAACGTCGTATTCCTTTGTTGATAAGTTGCTTATTCCCAGAACAATCAGTTTCGCAAACAAACTTAGAAGCAATTCTTAATGATTCTAATGGACGCATTGAAATTCGTAATGATCGTGAAATAATTAAAAATCAGCGATCATTCTCCTTATTTAAATACATGAGAATTATTAATACCAATGTCGATATCATCAATGATGCACCATCAACAATTTTTTTCAAAAAATTTGATTTTTAAATTTGCTTTCATTTCATCAGCTCAGTCTACATATTGTCTTAGTTTAATAGTAAGTTCGATACTGTCCACGCTTTTCAAAAAAAAAAAAAAAAAATGCCATTCTATTTGCTCATTCAAACATGTATTCAATTTTTTCCAACTCCATAACCTTTGATTTTTTCAAAATTTTCAAAAATTTCCACGTACTATAGTTCAAGTTTCCACAATTTCGTAAAATTTCCGAAAAATCTAAGACCATTGTACGTGGAAATTTTTGGAAAAATCGAAAAAATCTAAGGCTATCCATCGACAAAATTTTTGAAAAAATCGAAAAAATCCAAGACTATTGTACGTGGAAATTTTTGAATTTTTCGAAAAAATCTAAGGCTATCCATCGTCAAAATTTTTCAAAAAATCGAAAAAATCTAAGACTATTGTACGTGGAAATTTTTGAATTTTTCGAAAAAATCTAAGGCTATCCATCGTCAAAATTTTTGAATTTTTCGAAAAAATCTAAGGCTATCTATCGTCAAAATTTTTCAATTTTTCGAAAAAATCTAAGGCTATCTATCGTCAAAATTTTTCAAAAAATCGAAAAAATCCAAGGCTATCCATCGTCAAAATTTTTCAAAAAATCGAAAAAATCTAAGACTATTGTACGTGGAAATTTTTCAAAAAATCGAAAAAATCTAAGGCTATCCATCGTCAAAATTTTTGAATTTTTCGAAAAAATCTAAGGCTATCTATCGTCAAAATTTTTCAATTTTTCGAAAAAATCTAAGGCTATCTATCGTCAAAATTTTTCAAAAAATCGAAAAAATCCAAGGCTATCCATCGTCAAAATTTTTCAAAAAATCGAAAAAATCTAAGACTATTGTACGTGGAAATTTTTCAAAAAATCGAAAAAATCTAAGGCTATCCATCGTCAAAATTTTTCAAAAAATCGAAAAAATCTAAGACTATTGTACGTGGAAATTTTTGAATTTTTCGAAAAAATCTAAGGCTATCTATCGTCAAAATTTTTCAAAAAATCGAAAAAATCCAAGGCTATCCATCGTCAAAATTTTTCAAAAAATCGAAAAAATCTAAGGCTATCCATCGTCAAAATTTTTCAAAAAATCGAAAAAATCTAAGACTATTGTACGTGGAAATTTTTGAAAAAATCGAAAAAATCTAAGGCTATAATACGTGGAAATTTTTGAAAAAATCGAAAAAATCTAAGGCTAACTATCGTCAAAATTTTTGAATTTTTCGAAAAAATCTAAGGCTATCTATCGTCAAAATTTTTCAATTTTTCGAAAAAATCTAAGGCTATCCATCGTCAAAATTTTTCAATTTTTCGAAAAAATCTAAGGCTATCTATCGTCAAAATTTTTCAAAAAATCGAAAAAATCTAAGGCTATCCATCGTCAAAATTTTTCAATTTTTCGAAAAAATCTAAGGCTATCTATCGTCAAAATTTTTCAAAAAATCGAAAAAATCTAAGGCTATCCATCGTCAAAATTTTTGAATTTTTCGAAAAAATCTAAGGCTATCTATCGTCAAAATTTTTCAAAAAATCGAAAAAATCTAAGGCTATCCATCGTCAAAATTTTTGAATTTTTCGAAAAAATCTAAGGCTATCCATCGTCAAAATTTTTGAATTTTTCGAAAAAATCTAAGGCTATCCATCGTCAAAATTTTTGAATTTTTCGAAAAAATCTAAGGCTATCTATCGTCAAAATTTTTCAAAAAATCGAAAAAATCTAAGGCTATCCATCGTCAAAATTTTTGAATTTTTCGAAAAAATCTAAGGCTATCCATCGTCAAAATTTTTGGAAAAATCGAAAAAATCTAAGGCTATCCATCGTCAAAATTTTTCAATTTTTCGAAAAAATCTAAGGCTATCTATCGTCAAAATTTTTCAAAAAATCGAAAAAATCTAAGAATATCCATCGTCAAAATTTTTGGAAAAATCGAAAAAATCTAAGACTATTGTACGTGGAAATTTTTCAAAAAATCGAAAAAATCTAAGGCTATCCATCGTCAAAATTTTTGAATTTTTCGAAAAAATCTAAGGTTATAGTCTTTGAAAATAGTTGGCAAACACTGTCATTCTCATCATTTAATCACTAGTTTTTTTAAAATGTATACCACTGAAAAAAATGTAAAAAAGTGTGAAATATGAAATTAATTTCAATTCTAATAATGTTTAATTTCGTTTGATTGTTTATTTTTTCATTTTTTGATTATATATTATCCTTATTTGTATATGTATCATCAAGCATTTTAGACATAAAGTCAGTGAACGTTTGGATTCAAAGTGAACTAATAACGATAATAAAATCATAAACCATCGAAAAAGGTATGCATGTCAAAATGATTCATAAAGATAATAATGATGATAATGATTTCTTGATGATCCTCATCATAATCATTTATTCATGCCCAAGCAAATTTTGATTATGTATTTTTTTTAAAAACAAATGATGGCTTGAAATATTCATAAACCACATAAATAAATTCGTAAGTCGGATCAAATTTTTTTTCAATTTTTCCGTGTTTTTTCAAATTTAATTGCCCATAAATTTTGACAGTGGAAGAAATATTCATTTCAAATTATTTTCAATGTCAAACATACTACCAATTTGATAATAATAATCAATTTTAAAATATGCATTTTGACGATTTAATTATTATTCCAAATTTTCTCTTAATTTTTAATTCATAAGTGGGAGTTGTGACATCTGAAAATGATTAAGTTGATTTCAAATTTCGAAATTTACTCATCATAATATTAGGTCGTACAAAAAGTTGTGGCCAATTTTCATGTGCAACTCTACCGGATAAGCCGAATGAACTTTTCGGACAACGTAATATTATTCATTATTATCATAAATTGCCCTGTGCATTACCATATGCGAAAATCCGAAACAAATTAGGCGTCATGAAATACATTTTTGATTAATATGTTCAATCATTTGGATTTTGATTTGTTTTATTCAGTCGTAAATTGACTGAACTCCGGAACTATTTTTTTGATCAATGTAATTACATTTGCATATCTACATGCATATGTCTGGTGGATAAATGAATGATTAAGTTTGAAATAAAATCAAAAAAACATGCATACACTTCTGTGTGTGCCCATGAAAATGAATGAATAATATATGAAGATTTGATGAATTTGATTACGCATATAAAATTGATATGGATTTAAAAAATATTAGGTGATCCGGAAAGTTTTGACCGATTTTTATTAACAACTCTATTGATTAAGCCGAATGAACTTTTTGGGCAGCCTGATACAAAAAAAATTCTCACATTGTAATCTTCGGATATCATGATATATATTTGTTTTCATGTTTTGATTTAAATCTCTAATTTTAAAATTCATATCACGATTCATTACTCATTAATTTCACATTGATATTTTTTCTTGATTGATTGATGTATAGCTTTTTAAGCATGCAAACATTCAAATCATTTATTAATTTCTCAGATATAAGATGAAAAAAAATTATTTTTTGAATATATCCGATATATGAATGTATGATTTACTTTTTGAGGAATCACTTTTTTTTTGGTTCTTGATAAGCTGGAATCGCTTCAAGACTATAGCACGTGGAAATTTTTAAAAATTTTGAAACAAACTTAGGCTATTCAACTGCAGTTTGGCCATTTCTTTAAATTTATATTTCACATTCAAATTTAGTCATTTAATCATTGAAAAAATGGTCACCTGGTAATAGACACAAAAATTTTGGATTTGCTTGAATAAACAAAATATTCAACATTATTTTTTTGAATTAGAGGAATTTAATATTTTAAATTCAACAATATTAAGAATACTAGTTGGAAGCCATCAAAATGGAAGATAAATTTTTCATAAAAAATTCATACTTTTTTCTATAAATTTGATCTAAAATGTTTGTATTGCTTGATATATTTGAAAATTTGTCATTGTCTCATACTTCAATGAATTATAAAAATAGAATGACAATAAAACATTTTACATATGAGATATATATGTGGTTTATTGACAAAAATTTTTCACAATCTGATATTACTCAAATCATTCATGCGACTCGAACAATAATAATACCAAACAATAATAGTCATTAAATTAGCGGAAATTTAAGGGCCATAATGATGAGCGTTTTGACGGATATATTTATTATTATTAGTATTAATTATGACCAAAGTAATTTGTTATTTTCATTCATGAAATATTTCTATTTGATGCAAAATGTGATCATTATTTTTTTCAACCAATAAAAAAATCATAGATTCAATGGCAAAAGTGCACATTTCAATTACCAGACATTTTTGAAATTTTTCGAATATTTTCACATGAAATAATTCAAATTCTTGAGATGTTTTGAATATTTGAAATTCTTTTTAAGCAATCAAATAATAAAAGATTGTGAAATAATCGTATCTATTTTCACAACATGAATCGCAACGCCAAATCAGACAATCACAAAATATAAAAAAAAAATTAAATTTTTATTAAATAAATTTGTTGATAGAATAGCAAATATGATTGTAAACATATTAATCATTTTCTTAATTTTTCATGTGTTTCTTAATGTAAATTGTAGAAGAAAGCCCATAGTAGTGATTAAGTCATGAAAAAATTTTCTCATTTTTGCTTTTAAACGTAAATTATTTTTTAGAGTAAAAATGTGTGTGAGATCAATGCTGTGAAAATGCTGTGTGCTGAAATAGTTGAAATAATAGTTTACTTAATTTTCAATCTTAAAAAAATATGAAAATTAAATCTTTAAAAGACTTATTAGTAGATGTATGAGTTAAAATAGTGAATATATTTAAATGAGATTATTGTTTTTTGAGAAGCATTCAAATATATAAAATGATGAGATCGATGATTAAGTAATTAATTAATTGATGAGCAAAAACATCTCGCCACCATCCATACAATATATAAATTTGCTTAATGAAATCTTTTTAAGAAAAACTGCCATATATTATATTTGTAAGGTAGAATATTTTCAATTATGTGAACTAAACAATATGTCAAAACTGTTGCTGAAAATTTTTAAAGCCATTTCCTAACCATGATGAGTCGAAAATTTTCACTTTTTTTAATGTATTAATATTCAAAATGATTATTATAATCATATAAGTTTGTTGAGCCAAAAGCTTAAATTAAAATAATTAGTAATTTAAAAATCCAAATATTTTGTATTAAAAATTATAAGGCCACATGAGAATTGATCTGATTGTTTATCCAATCTGATATTTCTGATTATTTTTGTGAATAGTGATATAATTGCAAATATATTTGTAGTTAAATATAAATAAAAGAAATTATTTTCCAATCGACCATTTGTCAATTAATTTCATCCTGATTTTTATGATTTTTTGATGCTGATGATTTGTCTGTCGATGATTCTTCTGTGGATGGCGCAGATCCTGTATAGAATGTGGAATTGTTGACCGTAAATCTTCTTGATAAAGATCTGTGACCGCTAATTGTCATAGTTGTTGTTGAATCGATTTCATCTGTTGATTTATTGTCGATGAAATAGTTGAAAATTTTATAAATCATTTCAAATATAATATTATTATCATTTGTTTTGAATTTTGAATGTGTTCGATGTGCTTGCTGATTAATGTTGCTGTTATTCAATGATCCATCTGTTGCCATTTGATAATTTTGGGTCATCATATGCACAAAAAAATTATTTGATCTTTGAATCTATTTGGATAATTATAAACAATTAGAGAAAAATAAATTTTTATACTATTAAATTATGCAAAAAAATGTTAATATCAAATGACACATGCAGCTATTCTGGATTTTGTAAAGAAAAATCTTCAAAGTCTGTACTAAACCGAGAAACTATGGCCCTTAGATTCGATAAACGAGAAAAAAAAACAAGAAAAGTGTGCCAGACTTGTGTTTGATTTAAATTTAAATTTCAAGCCATGCACCACCACCACGTGCACCATGAATAATATTCTGCGGAGAAAAAACCAGAAATCGTAGTCAACCTTATAACAAGTGGTCCAATTATGGAAAAACATTGAATATCGAATTTCAGTTGGCATGTTGATGGTGGTGGTGACACAATTCAATGTTTTGCTTGAAAAAATGATGAAAAACAAAAATATAAACGGCCAAAGTTCATTGGAAAAACGAATCGCATTTTCTTCATAAAATAACTAAGAAACCGAATTAATAGATTATCATCACCATTCAAAATTCGATCGAGAAACACATCCGCGTATGCTTATTATATTGATTATTGATATAAAATAAATAAAAAATAAACAAATGACCAAAAAACTGATATGAATGTGTGCGTAAATTTTTTTCGATAAAAAGGTCAATGAATGTATATGAGGAGTTTTCGATGACCATTCACAATTGACTGTCAAATAATTTTTCAAAAAATTGAAATTAAAAATAATCATTCGAAGATACAAAATAGAAAATGACACATTGAACGAAAGGTTGACAAACAAAAAAAAGGTCAAATGTGAAGAAATAATACAATTCATTTCATTCTATATTAGGCTGCCGAAAAGTTCATTCCGCTTATTCAATAGAATTGTTCATGAAAATCGGCTAGAACTTTTCGGACAGCCTAATATTATTGAATTGAGCATTGAATATCATTACTCTTATGACACATGTTGGCAAAAATGAGAGGGAGTAAAGATCATCATCATTTGAATGATGATGATTATCATTTTACAAAATGCAAATGTTTTTCAGTGTGATTTTCACTCACTCAAAAAGCTTCACTTAAATTTTCATTTCAAGCAGCCTGCTTGCAACAAAAAAAACTGCTAACTGGCATTACGGCAATTGAAAAATGAATAAAGCTTTGAACTAAACTTGACTTGACTTGTAATTGTTTTCTCAATTTATGCATGTGATGTTTTTTTGATTTGTTTTTTTTTTTTTTTTTGTATTTGAAATTTGAATGTGATTCCCGGGACTAAAAAATACTAAAACACAAACCATAATCATAGCCTGGGCAACATCGAAATGGATGCGTTAAGCAAAAATAAAAAAAATAAAATCAGTGATTTGAATTGATGATGGACAAAAATCATCATCAATTTAACATCATTGATATGGTAGATATTATTATTAATTCATTCACCCAGAAGCTTATGCAGCATTTGTTGACTTGATATATCCTCACAAAACTAATAATAATTATTCTTATTGATTATTGGTCATCATAAGAGAGAGAGGGAGAAGGAGAATATCAGATAAGACTAAGTCTGCATAACTGTTATTCAAATAAAAGAAGAAAAAAATTAAGAAAAAGTAAATATAAATTTTCAAATGATTTGAAATAATAAATTATTAAAAGATGTGCTTCAGTTCTTATTTGGATGACCTTAGACCTTTTTTGTTAGACAAAATCATTATAAGACAATTGAAAATCCATTGAATTAACTAAATAAGAATCGAGAATAATAATAAGAGAGATAACTATGAATAAAATATTAAATATGCACACAGACAAAGTATTAAAAGTAAATCAGATTGAAGTGAATTTTGATCATTTGGTAAACCCCCAATATATTTGTGTAAAATGCATCGAGTTTGGTGATAATTATGATTATCAAATAATAACATGATTAAGATAATAATGATTCAATGGCTTTCTTACATAATGTGTGATGATAATAATAATGATCATCAAGTGTTATAAACACTGACCTCTAAGGGTCATCATATTATGACTGAATGTTTGGTGGAAAAAAAGATATTGAAGATATCATATAATCGAATCGAAGATAATCTTTGAAAAATGATTATTTTTAAAATTATGTATTATTAGATCTCGATTTGATTATTTTTGTAATAGTAATTTAAAAGTAACATATTACATTTTAACATTAACCATTTGTAACTTTTTATATTCGTGATGAAATGTATTTGTTTGATAAGATCTAAATCTAAAGAGAATTAACCACACAACTGCTTCTGTGACTTCAATTTTTGTTGTGAATACACTTTAATTCACAAACAAAAAGTTAATTGCAAAGGTGTATGCCTTATAGATGTTGTCTATGCATTAGGGAATCATGATCTAATGAAACAAAGCAAAAAATAATTATCTCCAATTTATTCAATTTTTATATCTGAGGCTGTAATCAATCAACAAACAAAAAGCAAACCATAAAGTTCATAATTAGATTTTTGAAATTTCGCCTAGTTTTCATATTTGTACGTTTCAAATCTCGCTTACCCATAGTTCTTTTTGATATAACACAGCTGATAACTTAGTATTATGAATTTACCTTTTTCACTGTTTAATCGAAGTCTAATCTATGAAATTTGAATACATATAATGTTCGCAAAACATTCCCACGCATTTGAATATTTTCATATATTTTTAAATTTTGAATTGAAATCAATCGTTTGTAACGGATTTTAAAATTGAATGTATTTGCCAATAATACTTATAAAGGGTCCACACAAGATCTCAACTATGTATTGAAATATTTATTATATGAGATGCTTGAATAAGTAGCGTGGAGAAAAAGAGAAAGTTCAAAATTCATATACACGAGAACATATGGCTACATTCATTATTTGTTGATTTACTTGAATTTATTTCAGTTTTTTAGGGTCAAACACACAGAGAGACAACACAAACAGTTGTCAACTACTTATAATGACTCAGAGAAAACAGAGAGGACAAAAGATTGAAAAATTTCATTTGATATATTCATGTTTTTTGCTATCAGGCAAACAATTTTGACCCTGAGAGGTCATACGATTGTGTTGATAATATGACAATTTTGCAAAACATCGATTATATGAATATATTTGAATAAAAGTTTCTCAATTTGTTTTCAAGTCATAAATGTATGTGTGCTTGAATGTGTCCTTCACCTCAATTTTTACCAAAAAGAAAATCCTGGAGAAAATTTTTTTGAAAAATAATAACGGTGAAATTTTCATCATTTACATCTAAAGGGAATGCAAGTTGAAAATACAAATAAAGGAATTTCCAATGAAATAGAAAGCGATGTGCCAATGTAACAATTGGCACGTGTAAAATCAACAAAACATGAACTGAGCTTTTATCTCAATAATAAATGATAATATACAAAAGGTCAGAAATAAAATCAGACAGAAATCATGTAAAACTATTCAAAACGGTGAATGAAATCAATGATAATGAAAAAAATAATTATAACAAATGAGCGTAAACATATTTGCAGCAAACTCGTTTCAAAAATGAGAAAAATATTGAATAAACAAGTTCAAGTACGGATATAACATCATGGAATATGTAAAATTTGACATATTTATAAATCTAAGAAAATCATAAAATGATGGATGATGATAATTAGTGAGCTGAGATAATTTCATTTAACAAACATGCAAACATCATTTCAAAATAGAATTTTATGGTTAGTTAGAAATCTACTGACATGAATTAATTTGAATTTATCTCGATCACTTTATGGGCAAAGGCTAAGGAAAAAAATTGTCAAATTTTCAGAAAATTATGGCCTATGACTATCAAAAATCTGATCTTGCATAAATTCAATGGGGATTTCTCGTAGAATGATATCTTGGAAAATATAATTGATCATCTTGTCTTTGAAAATTTCATATAAATAAGTATTTTATATTCATTCGACAAACCTGAAATGATTGAAATTCGTTCGATATTTGTCGTAAATTTTGACCAATATTCGATATTAAATCAGGATCGATTGGCAGTGAAATTGACATTGTACGGCGTTCATTTGTTGTATTGAGATGTTTCGCGAAATCATTTTCAACATAAGGCACTTCATGACATGAAAGTAATGTATTGCGTTGATTATGAGATTTAATATGACCGAAACGATTCAATAATGATGATTTTGGCAATAAAACTACATCTGGCAATGGCTGTTCGTTGATAACTGGAGTACGGTTAAAATCAATACATTTATTACAAGAATTAATACATCGATCCATCAGCGGTAAAAGATCAATATCCATTGATGCATTTTCTGCAAAGTGAGTTTCATTCATTGATTTTGATTCATTTTGTTCTGTGATCGATTCCATGCCATTCATCAATGATCGATTATCGTCTTCATCCTCGGCAAGACTCATGGGAAATTGTAAATCTGAATTGATCAAAAAAAAAAAAAAAAAAAATTATGCTAAAATTCTATAAAATTTTTATTAACGAAGGTCTATGAATAAGATTAAATTCTCAAAATCCTGATAATTATCAGCCCAAAGATATATCGAAGCTATAAACATATTGAAGATATGGACAAAAATTCAAAGATGTTCACTTAGAAATGAGAAAACCTACTTAGCATAACCATTTTTTCAAAAGCCAAGGCTAAAAAAGAAGGCATTCCAAACATTCCATTCATTTCAAAATTAGTAGTAAGACAGACAGAGTTGGCGTTATTTTTTCTATTCATTCATTCACATAAATGGAAATTATTTCATTTTATTTGAGTGTAAACATCTAAATATATTCACATAGACGAAGGCGTTATTGAATCTCTATTTTTTCGTTATTTCTATGCTTTAATTCAGTATGAATGAAAAGGAATTCATTTCATTCAGCAATTTTTTGCATTGGAATGCTAAATATTTGTACATGGAATGAACTGGAAAATGCCTGGACATTGGTCATTCATTCATATTCATATATAAGCCATTTTCTCATTGTATGAACACTACATGGCTCCACCTTTTATAAATGTGGGCGCCATAGGACGTTTGATATTTATCGATTATATTTACATTCAAAAAAAAAATGGATCATTAATCAAATTCAAATTCTCAATTCATAAGGTCTCGATCTTTAACAAAAAAGTTAAATCGATTCAAATCCAATAATAATAGAGAAGCAGTTATTGGACTGTCATTGCAAAAAACAAATCATTTTTAGAAATATGAACAAATCATGTTCGATTGCAAATGTAAATTTATTCCGAAACCGAACCGGCCAAATGATTTTTGACCTGTCATTTTAATTTCATATAAAAATGATTGTACAATTTAAACTTTGACGATGAAAAGGTAAAATGGAAACAAGTGTTTTTTTTTGTTGTTCAATTCGACCATTTTTGATAACCATCATCATCATCATCAAAATTCGATTATCGCGAACGTTGATGATGTTGAAGGTTAATGATGGTGGCCATAGTGATCACCATATGATAAGAATGGCAAGAGATACAATTTTAAATAAATGGTTGAACAATTGTGTTTTTATTTAGGAAAATTACGAATACAACAGCCGAACACAACACCACTGGCAATTTATTATTGGTATAAATAATATAAAATAATGATGTAACGATGATGCGATGATGATGACCTTTGCCCCTGTGTAATTCACAATCATCAATTTTGGTTGCTTATCACATTTGAAAATATATTTTTGAAAAAAATTGAAAAAAAAGTCGATTGAATCTTTTTTTGAGAATGGTCAATACAAACACATTAACATTTCGAATATCGAGGACCAAAATTAAAATAATAAAAAAACAACTTTTGATAAACAATGATTTCAATCGATACACACCCACTTTTAACTTGAATTATGACAAGTTTTCATATTTGAATGTTTTATGATGATATTCATATGATGATTTGAGAAATGATTGCTTTTTCCCTGCTCATGATAAAATGAAAAGAATATACTACACTAAAGGTCAAACTGACTGATTGCCAAAGATTGTCAAACAATTATCGTTTTCGCTATCGTTTCGTTTTGTTCAACTATGAAAACAGAGAAATTCAATATGAATATAATGAGATGTCATGCAAATTAATCATGATGAAAGTGTAATTTCTCAAATACATAGATTTTGGCCGATGAATACTTGAAAAAATCAAACAAATGATTGTCTTTCATGGTGCATTTCGCTTGAGAAAGCCTTCAATTCATTTGATTTCGATATAAAAAATAGTGATACAATCTTAAAGCATCATATTTAAGGATATATGAGATCTTAACCCTGAAGACAAAATCATCAATAGCTTTCTGAATCATTTCTCAAATCAAATCGTCGATAAATCAAAGTTTAAATATAATTAATCAATCAATAAAAGCGCCATTATGATTGTGAATATAAATAATTATAATAATAATTATAACCTTAGCACCACGACGTTTTTTGAAACTTTGGTAGAATTAATTGCGCATCATTTTAAAACATTTTAATTCGAACGTGTATCACAGTGATCACACTTATGCTGAGAGTGTGTGCATGTAAGAGCCTAACAAAACTAACAATCAAACACCAAAATATATGAAATATGAGGAGAAAAATTGAGATATCACCGAAAATTGTGAAATTAACTTTTGACTAGGTTATTGACCGTGATTTGTCATATGCCCAATCGTTTAGCATCAAATACATTTTCGAGCTGAAAATAACCATAACAAATCAATGAAATCATCATCATTTTTTCAAAATTTATTATTATTAGTGATAATCAGTGTCGCATTGTCCATATAACTGTGATGAGATGTTTTATATCTAAGATTTTCGAATCGATAATTACAATTTATTCAAAATTTGATGAGACGATTAAGCATCACATCGCATAATGACTATGTTATAATCCAATATCAACATTGATGCGTGTTTTTAAACAATTATTGATTATATATAAAACTAGGCATTGTGAATGTGTTGAGTGTAAAACAATAAATATTGCTTTGATCAAAATTAGACGAAAAATTATTCAAATACATCACCAATCATAAGAATTGATGACCTTTATGACATGACCTGTTATAAAATTGACGTTTTTTCAGTTCAGTTTTCTTTGCTTGTTATATGATGAGTAAATAGTAAATATAAATATAAGAGTGCAATCATATAACGAAAAATAGTAATGATAGAAAACCATTCGAATAATTGCATTCGTAATGATTGGACAAACATGTATTATTGTTGGTGATTATTTGATGAACCTTATGGGCAAAAAAAATAAATAAATAAACAATTTTATCAATATTTGATTGATTCAATATTCGATTCGATGATGATAAATGACTTAAAGTCACAGATAAACACTATCGTAGAGTTCTCGCGTGGAAGACACGAGTCGGGATCATCATCATCAACAATTCAAAGGACAATTTTGTTTATGTTTATTCTTTCAATGATCAAAAATGTTTCAATCAATATTTAAACATAAAAGGTCACGATGCACAACAAAAATAATGTGAAATTTTCACAAAAAATTATTATTTTAAAAAGAATATTCTTATGATTGTTTGCTCAAGGATTTTTGAGTGTGAATCACAATTGGATTCTATTCAAAAATAAAATAATGATAGTGTTTGAATGATCGCCAACTTTATGTGGACAGGATTTAGTGAAATCGTGACTTATTCCTCTCAAAATACAGGCATAAATCTATCTATTAACTCGAACTTATCAAAGATGGTAATGGGAAATAAAATGGCAAAATTTTTCATAAAATTCAACACCTTTGAAATTTATTTTGTTATTATTAGCACAGCTGATGAGATCTAAAAAAAATACACGCAAATATTCGATTAATCAATACGAAAATAATCATGGACAAACAATTATTGATAAAAAAATTTTTTTTTGAGAAATTTTTAAATTCATATTGAATTTTCTATGGATGAATGTTTACTATTTTTTTATATTTAAAAAATTGAAAATAAACCTATTATTAAATTATAATTTGATTTTCATCATCATCATTTCAATAATAAACAAAAAAAAATCTATGAATATTTAAATATTGAAAGATACAAAAACATTGATGTCATTCAATGCTATCGATAACTATTATTTAACATTTGATGTGATGAATATATTATTAAAATCATATTATATTAGGTTGTCCGAAAAGTTGATTCTGCTTAATGAATAGAGTTACTCATGAAAATCTACCATGACTTTCTGGACAACCTAATATTTTCACAGATATAATAATATTGATAATTGTTTCACACAAGATTTTCATATGAAAACGAAAAATTTGACCGTTGTTTATTAATTAATTTACTATTTATATTTTTGTTTGAATGCATACAAATAAAATAAAAACAACACATGTAAACACATCGGAGATTACATTTTCAAAGATGTTTAGCAACGACAACAAACAACAACAATTGTGTTGAATAAATAATTCAAAGAGCAATAACCACACATAAACACAGCCATGCAACAGATATATGAAGCAATAAACACAATGTTTTCACTCATTAATAATCATACTTGCACATCATTCAATGTGTGAATGTTTTTGCGCACAAAATATAAACACACATTTGAGCTTTATAAAAACAAAAAATGTTTCAGATTTAAACAGATTTTTTTTCATACGAAAATTTAAAAATTTTGAAATTTCAAATCAAAATAATGTAATTTCATTGACATCTTTGAAATCATTATTTTTATTTGATTAAATCTCTTGCTGCCTACTGTAGCCGGTGGTGGTCGGACATTTGTTTTAGAGGTTTTTTTTGGGTCCAGAAAAATTATTCTAAAAATAACTTTTGACATTGAAACAAAAAAAAAATTTGGCTCCCCGAAAAACCAAATTAAATAATTGATGTTTTAGAATAAACAAATAATTATAATTTGATTATATTCAATGTAAAATGAGACTTTAATTTTTAGTCTCTATTTGGAAAATGTCTATGAATATGAATATATTAAATTTCATTTCATTTGAATTGAATTTGATTGTGTGAAACATGGAATTTTTCATGTATAAATATGTAATTGATATAATTATTCATTTTTTACACTGAAAATTCAAAATTTTCATTTGATCATCACATTTTCAAAATGTTAGTTTAGTTTCGCACAGCCAAAAACATTTTTTGAATGTGATTAACTATTATTTAATATAAGCGAGTATAATTATGACATAATGAGATTTCGATCATATCGATTTGGATAGATCGATCAATTTTCAATGAAAATCAATCAAATTGATAATTATAAAATTGATTCAATTTGAATTAAGCGCCCAGGATTTGATTTTCAAATTGAAGCACTGAACCTTTAAGAAAAAAAAATTATACATTTGATGCTAATAACTAATACCGTTTATATCTCAAGTCGCAGATATTTTTTTTCGAATCCCGGTTTTTTACTATTATTCAAAATTTATTTGATAATATAATATATTGAACACTAAAATCACGAAAATCAAATCACCCTTCGAGAGTGGTGGTGATGGTGAAGCAATGCACATTTGCTGTGTATTTGATTTCAATGATATTCATTCATTCAGCAGTAATGGTCACTAGTAGTAGCTGAAAAATGATCAAAATAAAAAAAAATAAGAAAATTTATTCCCGGGATTTTATTTTATTTTTCTTATTTCTAGTTTCGGTATATATTTTGAATGACCTATGACATGTTTGTTCAACATATACACACACACACATATGTTTTTGTTTATTGTGTATTGCTGCTGCTGCCTACCTTAACAGTTCTCCCATATTTTTTTTCTTTTTTTTTTATTTTGTTTCATCGAATTTAATATGGATTTTCAAAAAAATAAAAAAAATAATTTCAAAGCCCAGATATATATATATTTTCTCGCTTTTCGCCAAGGTCATTCAAGACCTTAACACACTAATAAAATACAAAGTTGGAAAAACATAAATTTTAACTGAACACAACCATCATCATCATTCATTCAATCAAACAAAATCAAATCAATGACATTTTAAAATCATTTTTTTGTGGAGAAAATTTGAACGGAAAAATTGTATTTGATTATCAATTTAATATTCATATTCATATATCTTGAGCATCTAATCGAGAAAATTTAGGAGCTTGATCAGATTCATGGAAAATTGGACTCGTTTGAATTGATTTGAATGATATTTTTTTTTCAAATGCAAATTTTGGTAGCTACTTTTTTTTACTAGAAAATGGTTTGTGGATACTAAGATGAATAGTGTACAATGAAAGCGTGAGAAAAGGTGTCTGATTGAGTGACCTTTAACAGGTGGTCAACTAGGACTTTAGCGTGATGGACAATAGATTTTGGCCATCGAAAAAAAAAGAAATAATTGAATGAACGAGCGACCGATATTTAGAAAAAAATAATTTTTCAAGAATTGTGAACAAGGTTACACTATCACTAGGGTCGATACAAAATTTAGAATTGCACGCGAAATTTCGTCAAAACGTTACTAAAACGAATTTTGTATAAATTATAAAATTGCAACCTACCTGTATCATCATCTGCATCATCATCATTTTCGAGTTCATCAACATTTTCATTATCAGCTTCAGGCAGTGTTGTCAATAAAGATCGTTGATTCAAAGATTCATAAACTTGTGAATCGACCTTAGAATAATTGAGCGGAGATTTACGGTCCAAAGATGTTTTGACATATTTGGACATTGTGGAACAATTACAATCGATTCGATCATTACGATTTTGGTGAATCATTGATAAAGATACTTGAAAATGCGAGCCAAATCGATGATGATTAAGAGGACGATGAGCATCTGAATCATTTAATTGATCTAATCGTGGAGCCATTGGATGATAATATGGCATACGACGACCATCCGGAACACTGAACATCATTTCTTGTTCAAACTTGGATTCATTGGCATCAATAGAATCATTATTGTTGGTATCTTCAAGACAATCTTCACGAACACGACTAATATTTGCACCGTTTGGTATATCGATTGGTTCACTTGAACATCGACTACTACCAGATACTGGACTTGTCATAATTTCATCTGGTTTACCATTAATCATTTGTTCATCATTCGTAGCTTCGATTATTTGTGAGTGTGAAGATTGACCTATGAATTGTTGTTTATTAAATTGTTCGGCCGTAATCCAATGTTGTAATTTTGCTGCATTTTCATCATCATCATCATCCAAAAATACATCATCTTCAATTGAATCATCAATTTGTGCAGCATCATTATATGCATTTGGAAAATTCAAATCATTATTATTTAATTCTTTGTTAATTTGCATTGATTGATTTTCACGTCTTTGCATGGCAAGATTAAATGCAGGTTCTGTTTGCATTAAATTCGACGATGATTCAATTATACGTTTATCAGAATCGATTGGTGTAAAATGTCTTTGATCGATTGATACCAGCTCATTATCGATACCTTCATAATCTTGGTCAGCAGCATCTTCTACCAAATTATTTTTCAAATTCGATACTTCGGAACAACCAAATTGAAATGAAAAATTCGAAATCGGTGACCATTCATATCCGCTATCAAAACTGAATGATGATGCCATCATTGGCAAAGGACGTATCGGTGTCGATACATTCACCATTCTAGAAGTAGTCAATGATGGTTTTGCTGGCGATCGATTTATGCTTTCCATCATCGATTCATCATTATTCATTGAACAATCCACTGAGCCAATCTCAATAAATTTGATTTCTTTTAAATTTTCAATATTCATTATTTGCCAGAAAATTCACGCCAAAGAAAATGAAATCTTGAAAATCTACGGGGGTAAATAATGAGAAAATTACAAAAATTAAAGGTTAAAATTAAGATTTTAATATAAATATTAATACGATCAATCAATAAGCTTGTTAGTGACATAATGACACAACCTGTATGGCATATCATTATGAGAGTTATTAATAGTGAAAAAGAATTTTAATCAACTATCAACTTACAATATTCAAATTTAAATAATTGAACCTGTGGCTATCGAACCACAGCGTACGAGAGAATTAGTGTATTTGAAACTTTTTATGAATGACTCATAGATACATGCCAATATCACTCAGAAAAGGCATAAAAATGCTAAAGGCTACTACGTATATCACTTGAAACCTTTGATTCTATTTAATCAAAATAAATCACTTAGCAACAAAAAAAGTAAATTTATGATGAATGACTAAAAATTGTGAGAAAAAAATGAGTGAAAAAAATATACCACTCTACGTATAATGGAAAAATCATCTGAAACTGCCAAGGTCCAAGGACAAGTGAATATGAATGAAAAAAAAATATTGACCATAAAAAACGTATCATTTTCGTTTTTTTTCGATTTTATGACCAATCTCGAAATATATGACCAGAGGGCAAAGTTCTAGCTCAAGTTTTAAACTGAAAGTGCACATTAAACATTTATTGGCTGTTATTAGTTATTGAATTTACCATAACTTAGGCTAAACAAAATCGATAATTAAGATCAGTCATCAATAGACTCTCAACTAATTCAATAAACATTGCATCATCATAGATTTTAAATGGATAATTTTAAAAAATTAAATTCAAAGGTCAGTTATCTTGGTCGAGATGATCTTGTCTTATTGTTTTCAATAATTTCAATAATGTTTGCACCCTTGCTAGAATAGGGCATTTAAACTATTTCAACTTGGACAAGTTGACAGCTTTTAAACAGTTTTTGTGAAATTTTTTAAAACAGATTGGCAAGGTGCCTAAAACTAGAAAATTCTATTTTTTAAATTAATTTAATGAAAAATGTAAAGAAAATCAATGAGAAAGTGTTCTAACTTCAACTTACCATCCAGAAAATTTTTGTTGAATAAATTGTGATTTCAATTTCACTTAAACACTGGATTAATGTATGATGGTGTTTCAAATGTATATGTCCACAAATGGAAAACGATTGTTTCTTCGATTTTCAAATGTTGAACCCGATGTGTTGTTCGCTGAATGAAAGCAAAATTTTGAATGAATCTGTTTTGCAATTTTTTGTTTTCGTTTATCTAACGTTTTCTGGTACTTTTTTCTCTTTTTTTTTTATTTGGTTTTACTGACAGTGTAAATAACCCATCTCAAGAACAGAATACTCTTACACTCAGACACTAACTGCAACACATACTAATGCTGCTAGAACTTTGTATGCTGGCGTAGTAGAAGCATTGATTTTTGGCCATCAGAATTATTTGTACACATACACAATGAAGTAAAAGAATTGGACCAGAATCGAAAAAAAAACTCAGAACATCCTAAAATAGGAGCGGCTTATTTGATTTTAATGGTTCATTTTTTGGGCATTTAATCGAAAAACAGGCGGTCTTTGTGTCTTTGGAAAAGATTTGAAAAAAAGATAAAATTGCATCATCTTATTTCTGTGTATCATCCAAAGAATAAATAATCAAATAAGATGTGAACACAATCAATCGATATCTTTACAATCGATTGATTTGATTAGTGTGTTGAATCAAACCATATTGACCAGGACATTTAAAAAGTTTTCTTAAATATTTTACAAGCTTTTTCATCATCTCGGAATGAATCATATCAAACTCATATATAATTATATGAGAAGGGTGTTTCAGTGTTTGTTACAAATTAATTTTTTAAGGTTCCAAAATTCATAGTTCAAAGTTTACCGATAGATGACAGTTATTTGTTTTTGTTTGGAACATCATTCAGAAATATGGAACATTTTTTATTTGAAACACACTGATGTTTGAAATCAGTCGGAAAAAATGGACAAACAAAATACGCAGACGGAAATTAATTTAAATTTGATCAACAAAAACAATTAAACAAAAACATTATTTGCATCAGACAGGAAAGAAGAATGCAAATTGCTTAGTGAATCTGCTGCATTCCATTTATTGATGCCAAAAATCTTTGACCCTTTTGGCAATTTTGTTTATTTGCTTACTTTGAAATGTGCAAAAATTAATTAAAATGATCCAAAATAAATAAATAAAAAAAGGTTCTCTCATTGCTTCGATTTACAAAAATGCATTCAACATACACACACACGTGTTTGTCGATTACTATATGAATTGAAAGGTTTTAATAATTATTTCATTTTTTTGGTCAATTTTTAATTAAAAATATTTTTTAATTCTGCTCACAACCAAACATTTATTAAAATCACCATAGACTTTGTTTTGGCATAACTGAATATGTGGCTAGAAATATGTTCAATAATAAAAATGTATTTGAAGGTTTTTCTACCTTAGGTACCAAACAGAAAAGTATAACAAGAATAAAAATTTAAGGGTTTTAATGGAAAGTGTATGGAATTCTTAAAAAAAATATAAAAATGAAATTAAATATTCACTCGATCGGAAGAAAAAGAATATATTATCGAACAATTAATATTCATCAATTAATTCAAAAAAAAATCATAGATTCAAGGAAAAATTCGAACGACCAATTCATCAAATGACAAAAATTAATACATTAATAATTAGTGGTTCACGGTTTAGTGGTCATCGGACCACAAAAACAAATGATGATGAAATGTTTTTTCATCATGTGAACCATTTAAACAATTGTATTGATGCATAATTACACCATTCGCAATTATCATCAAATGTATAATCTTGAACAATAACAACAATGCACGCGTCACCACTCAATCTTATTCATTCATTCATTTTTTTTGTACAGAATTGAAATGACCATACCAACACCACCAACTAATCATCGACCATAATTAGAAATGAGAGAGAAAAAATTAGAAAAACAAGAAACATTCAAACCCTTTGAGCAACCCTTGTTGTCCGTGTTGTATTAATTAGCGGAAATTTTCACATCAAAATTCGAAAACAAGCAAGGACAATTTAAACAATTAATCATACACAATTCTTTTGTTTTTCTTGAGTGTGACATCGATGAACACACGACTTGAAAAATTTTCATTTTTTTTTCGAAAATTAAAATGATTGATTGTTAATTATATCAAATGTAATGTTTTTGTATGTATGTTTACAGTACACGTGTATTGGCGTGACCAATGGTCAAATGGTTGGCAGCAATAGTAGTATCAAGTATCAATTTTTACAATGTCAACTTACCAAATCCATGTGGTTTTCATTGATATTCATTGACGGATTCAATCGATTGATATACATACAACACAGTATTTAGATGGCTAGCAAATTTCAGTGGATCAAAAAAATCAATGTTCCCAATATTATTCATTATTATTATCATCAAATGATGAATTTTTCATAATGATTCATTGATTTAAACAATATAAATTA
This sequence comes from Psoroptes ovis, assembly GCA_002943765.1. Lineage (NCBI taxonomy): Eukaryota > Metazoa > Arthropoda > Arachnida > Sarcoptiformes > Psoroptidae > Psoroptes > Psoroptes ovis. Next base: position 865,264 of record PQWQ01000020.1, on the reverse strand, counting down.
AATTAATTATTTTTCAAATAATTAATTGTGAAAAATAATCAATAAAACACATTGGAAAATAAATATTACACTTGAATAGTAATTGTGATAGTAAACAAAATGTGTTTTACACTGCCACAACCACTATCCTTTTATTATCAATTATCATCAGCAACCACCACCACCACCACCATCATCATTTATTAAACATATACATCAACATAGATAGATATTTGCACCCCTTTCATTTCAATTTCACTTTGAATGTATGTGTGTTTATACTTCTAAGAACTTTCATCATCAATTTCTTATTTTTCGAGCGCCGTCTTCAATCACTGTCTTTATTATTCATCAATGTAAACAAGTTGTTTGTTTTAGTCGTAGAGGTATATTTGAAAATGGATATAATACATTCATTCAGTGTGCTGTATTTGATATGACGTAAGAAAGTCAAAGGGTTATACATTTGTATGTTAAGAAAGAAAAACAAATGTATATGATAAAATACGTTTTCCACATACATTGAATAATCATTTTTCACCATTTAATAAGATGCATACATTTCTAAATTGTCAATTGCTTACTCTTTCAAACAATTTGATTGACGTTTTTCAAATTAATTTAAATCGAATCAAGAATTCTTTTTATATAATTGAATAGTTCATATATTGAATGTCATTCAATTCATTTTTGGTCTTGTTTTAATTACAATTATTTTATTCAAAGTGTTTTAATTTATTTTATTTATTTATCTGTCATTTCATTTCATTTTTGGAAACCCTTTCATATCATCATCATCATCAACCAAGCAAGCAAACAAACAAACAAAATTAAAATTGAAAATAAATTCAAATTAAAAAAACTATTTCAATTAGTATGAAATACATAGATTACAATGAATAAATACATAGCATGATGATGATTCAACACACATTTTGTTTATTTCGCATATTGCTTTTCATTTTGAAAATTTTTGATGCAAACAAAATAATAGCAGTAATCAACCAGTCATTCGACGCTAAACAAAACAAAAAAATGATAGGTCAAAGTTCAAACATATATCGATCAATCAAAAAAAAAAAACATCTCTCGAAGGCAAAAGATAGAAGGGTTATATGTGTTTTTTTGGGGACAACATCCCAACAAAAATGAATTAATGAAAAAACAAACAAAAATATAATAATTTATGATGACAGCATTTTTGGCGATATACATACATACATACACACACACACATTTGTACATGCGAAAATTCAATTACCTTACAATTATCAAGGATGTATTATTGAAAATGGTAAAATTTATACCGAAATGTCATACTGTGTGTCATCAAAATGAATGAAAACCTTAACAGCCAACAAAAATAAGCAGTTTTTAGCATCAATTTTCAATTAGAGTATATGTTGTGCCATTATTATTGATGTTTGCATCTCTAAGAGCATATCGGGTTAATTATATGATGCAAAAAATTTTATGAAATTATGAAAATGAAACTTGTCACACAGTTGGACATATGTGTATATTCGAAATGATGATGAATGTAATAAGATTAGAAAAACATTGAAAAAATTGAAAAATTCATTATTATTTCTTTGTTCGAATAAGATATAATTCAATTTATGAATTATAAAATGATGATAATTGAAAAATAATACACACTGAAAATATCGAAACATCTGTCAAATTATTTTCTTCAAGATTCAAAATTTTAGGAGTGAAGAATTAATCATGGCGTTTTAAATTATCGACACCTGTGTGTAGGGTATAGAGAAGATTTACCTTCGAATAGTCATCATCATCATTTCAGCCAAAGAATTGAAATTATTTTTGACAATAAATAAACCTGAGTGTGATATAAAAATGGCTGGAAGTGAAAAGAAAACAAATTACAGGGCGTCAAACGAAAAAACACGATCTTTTGATGCAAAAATAGTTGTGTCATACACATAGTTATTATCTGATGATGATTATCTCTGGCAAATCTGAAGGTGTTGAAGGATGTTTGTTTGAGATTTATTTAAATGAAAATATATTCATAAATGGTCATAAACGACGAAAATCATCGTGATATTTTCAATCAATTTGAAAGAAATTGAATTCAGATAATAAAACAAATAAATTCAAATGTTTACATAATGATTTTCAAAATGATGCAAAATCATTTCGATCAGACAGCATCATCATAAATAATGTTCATTGTCTTAGACTTAGCCAAAGTTACCATAAATGGTTTTGTTTTTTGTTGTTCATAATTTGATTGACAATTGACAATCGGCTACGACAACATAACGTATTTCTATGCAGACATATTTATTGTATGTGTCATAAAACCTTATAACCATGACCATGTGCAGAACCAACAACCTTTACACAAATAATCATGTTTTTACATCAATTTTTTTCACTTTGATTATTAAATTGAAATTTTCAATAGTGTAGACAGAGGGGTAAGAGTTGCTGTATGAGTGGTGATGATGATAACATAATGATGATGATGAACCAATTTCATTTATTTATTTTCATTTTTTGACAACCAAATTTCAATATTTAAATTTAATGACTGACTGATATATGCACCTTTACAAACAAACATAAACCTTTGAATAATTGGCTACCTGCCTGCCTATCTTATCACACTATCATCGAATCATTGTTTACTGTGAAAATAGTGGTTTTTCATTTTGGCAAATGATTATTGTCCACAAAAATTGATGATTATGATATGCCCAGAGGGCAGAATGGGAGAAAATTTTGCTGTTTTAAAATACGATGCTTTGTTTTTTTTAAGTTTGGTTTGTTTTATAATTTCGATTTAAATGTTAAATTTTCGATTAGTGTTTTTTTCGAAGGAAAAAACATAAATCTAAAATTTGAAAATTTGAATTACCAAGAATGGCTTTGATTTAAAAGGTTATTATTCAAAAAAAAAAAAAAACTTTATCAACTGTGATATACATATAACTTATTGGTTGCTGTGTGTTTGTAATGATGAAAATAATGATGATTATCATATTAAATGTTTGAAAGATTTTGTATTGGATTATTTTATTTTTCTTCTAATATCGATGCACCAATGTGTTTATGTACAGTCAGTGAATGTTCAGTGAATTTCGATGCCTGGATATAATAATAATAATAATAAGAAACATTCAAAAAATATTACTATCTCATATTTAATTAGATATATTGACAAGTGATGCATCAAAAAATAAATGCTCAGGTGGTGCATTTGCACATAAATGCATTGAAAATCTCAAATGTTCATGCAAAATAAAATAAACTTCCCGTTTTTTCGGAGATGATTTCATTCGACTTCGATATCGAAGCTTGAAATCAAAAGGTAAATATTACCCCAAGAAAAGCAAGTAGTTAATCAAAATGTATTTAAAAACATGATCATTCTAAGATGTGTTGAAGGAAGCTCTATGAATCATTTGGTTCTTACTTCTATTCAATGAATCCTTGAAATGATTGATATAAGATGAAGGAAGACAACAATTTTCGCTTCGATATTCAAGTGTGTGTAAACCATCTTGTCAAATCTTTGAACATATTGTCCAATACAATTTTGATGTACACTGGGGATTATAATCGATATCAAGAATCATATGACAAGTGATAGAGGAGAAAAAAATTAATTTGAATCTTTAAAAAAAATAGTTTTGAGCTACTATTTTAAATTCGGATCGAATTTAGAGGTCATTTTTCATAATTTTTCAGAAAATCATTTGACAGGTAATCAAAGTTTGTCGAATTGGTCGGAAAGAAATTGGTCGATTCAAACTGGATTGAATTTTGAAATGATATTTTCAAATAATTACATACAAATTATATTAATTGATCAAAAATCAGTAATATTTCTGGTGTGAACATTGAAATAAAGATTTGTGAGTAATAATTATAACAATAGTTTTTTATTATATGATTCAATTTTGTCATTTTTCATTGCTTGAAATCAATGATAGATCATCAAAATGAACTGATAATGATATTGCCCGAGTTGGCTGATATTTACAGATAGAAATTGTTTAAGTGAATATTAATCATCGAATAAATGAACATTTATTTTATTCAATGCTTAGTGACTGGATAAATACTGGAAATTGGATGTGTTTGCCTTTTTTACATCTTTGTTCATGGCGATTTTGATCGAAACAAAATGTGAACGAAATAACATTGAAGGGATTTGTTTATTGATTTCGATTGAATTTTTATTGCTGTTGCTCGCCATTACATTTTGGATAATTGATTGTAAATGGCGACCTATCAATATTATTTCAATCAAACTAAATAAATACAAATAAGGGGAAAATCGAGAATGAATTAATGTTGGAATTTGAATATGTAGGAACTTAACTCATTGCTTGTGTCTAACCATATAGCGAGAATGGCTAAATTATATCGAAGACTTATTTTCAATCCATTTAAATGTTGAAAATCATTACAATGATTTTCAGCGACGAATTTCAAAAGTTTCAGCCAAATTTTTTCAACCAATTTCAAATCATCGATTGTATCATATTCGAATTCAATGATCCATGCTCCACCATTTAAATTTGCTGCATGTTCCCATTGGGGTCTTACCGGTGTCAAAAATACTGAATAATCACTTGGTTTAACTAATTTGAAGATGGAACTTAGGAAAAAAATCGAATAACGAATCACAAACATACCGATATCTGTAAATGGTAATAATTGTTCGAACAAATGATTCAACCCTTTAAGATCTTTGAAAGGTTTTGCCAATTTTTGCAACCCAGAATCCCATTCAGGATACCATTGATCAGATTTCCAATACCAGAATTGCCATACATGGCAACATGTTGAGGTATGAATGATATCATCAACTTCAAAATTATCATCACCACTGATGCTTACATGAGAATGTGGAGCCCTAGGGTCATCGAATACGCGAAAAATTTTGTCAAAAAATTTTTCAATTGATTCTTGATCATTGATTGTGAATCGATTAGAATAATACAAATAAATCGATTTCATTGTACTTGGATCGATTATCATTTTATTTTCCGATAATTTCATTTGAAATTTTTCGAAACGATCAACAAATTCAAATTTCATTTGGTCACTTTCAGTTAAATTTAGGCTATTCATTATTAAACAATGTTTTACAATGGCGTACTCAGAAAAGGATAAACACATGAATATAAATAAATATTTGTTGAATTAATTCAAATTTAATTATTTAGGCTCGAAATTAAATACACATAAATTGAATTTTCAGAATTTGAATCGCCGAAACAATTTCTCTGTGTGTGCTTATATTCGATTGTTGAACATAAATAATTTGAACAGATAACAGATTGTTTATCGCATATATTTTCAAATAATACAATGAACTAAAATATGTGAGCTAGTGTGAACACGTGAGCAATTATAATAATAATAAACATTAATTCATAATGGAAAACCTGGTAGCGCATTAGTGTGTGTGCAATGATAATAATAATAATGCATTTTCATTTATATGATTTAGGCATATATCCATATGGTAAATAATGATTTCACAATTTATTAATATTCGAGAAATTATGGGCTATAAAATTGGATTTTTTTTTTTTTTTTTTTTTGATTTACATTGTTTGTCAACGAAGATCATTATTATTATCATCAATGATTTTTTTTCGAATATTTATTTAAAGGCCCTATGAAAGGATAATATGTTGTATTTTTCTGGGGTAAACAATCATATTTTTGTTTGACTGTGTTGTTTAGGCAAACAAAGTAAATCAAAAAAGATAACATGGTTGTTTGGCCATGGATTCATGGCTCAAAATTGCCAAGTTGACAAGATAAACATCGGGTGGAAATGATTAGCACAAATAATTTGGTCCATTTTTTTTCAAAAAAAAATATGAAAACCAATAAAATTGTAAATATAGATTTAAAGCAACATATCAAACAACAACAAATAATAATGTGTAATTTAATATATGAATTATGTATGTATTTTCTGATAAATAAATATAAACCTTATAATTAGAGATATGGATTATGTTTTTATTATTATTATTATTTTGATTATTGCAAAGTTATAACATATCCAATATCTAAATATTAGTTTATTTATATTTATAAATAAATAAATAAAAACAAACAAACAAATTATTCATAATGAATAAAAATGGACAACAAAATATTAATATCGAACATCTGGCATTAATTTTATAAAAGGAATAATGAAAATGAAAAATCAACATAAAATTTATGAAATGATGATGATTGAGAGATTAAGTTTTGAATCATCTCTCCATTTTATGATCAACAATAAGAAGGCGCCATTCATACAAAAAGTAAGACAGGTTGAATATTTCAAAAATTTCATAGTAGAAAATTATTTGATCATTTCATATGTGGAACCAAGTAATGAATGAATCATATTTGAACAATTTTTTTTTCCGAAAATTTGCGGAACCTAAAAACCTGCAGCAAAAATGTGTGTATGATTTACTATACTTGAAATTGAATGTCCCTGCATATAAATGAATGAATGACATTAATTGAAGCTAAACATTGAATATTATTTATTATTTGGGTCGCAAATGATTTCAGAAAAATTCAAAAATAAATGTGTGATTTGATAAACTGAACAAGGACTGAGCAGCAAAAAATAAATAAATAAATATAATTAATTAAAAGCTTATTCATTTCATTTGTGAATTGTATTGAATGGAAACTTGTTTTTTAGCTCATAAACATTCAATGATGTGTCATCCAGTCAAACAATGAAGAGACAAACTAACACTAAAAAATATATTCATTAACAATTAACCATTGGTAGACAGCGAAGCTCGAAAACAACGGCCAATGGTCAGTTATTTTTTTGTTTTATTAGGCGTTATATGTCAAATGTCAAATGCAAAAAAAAGAAAGTAAAAGTTAACGGGAAATGATAAATATTCACATGAGTTTGAATAAATTTTAGCTTTATTTTTTTGGTGTGGCCCTTCTGAATTTTTATCAGTAAATTTAAAATCAATTATGTCATGTTTTTTTGTAGATATTTCACAACCTTATCTGCAATATCATAAGATATAAATCAAAAAATCAAAACATCTGGTAAACGAAAATCAATGCTTGAATTTGTGTGATGACAAAAATAGCATTCATTTATTTTATCACTGACCATTGATTCAAAATCAAAAAAAGTATGAAAAGATTTATTATTAGAATCCTGTAGCCATTTTACACCCCTCTCATAGTGCACAGTAGTCAAATTCAAAGACATGAAATTACTTCATATATTTTTGAACATTGACTATGAACAAGAAATTGCCATAACGAAATGCGTATCAATTTTATACGGATATAACAAAATTTTTGATTCAGAACTAAAAAAAAAAACACTGACCAATGTCCAATGTGACACATTCAAATGTATTGTTTTAATTTTTTAATAAATCAATGCATTATTCGTATACGTTCATATGAAGATGCATTTTGAAAATTTATGAGCTTGTAATACACACAAATGAGTTTGACAATTCGAATTTTTTTGAGAGAAAATAATGATTCATTCGAATTCAAAAGAAAATTTAAATTTAAAAATTTTTGAAGCCGAAAAAATGATTATAATCATTGAATTTAAAATTCGAATTGAATTTTCAAATATGAATCAATCATCAGTCAAAAAATAATTGTTCAAGATAATATAATCAAAATCAAATTTCCAATTTTCAACATTTTGATTGAAATTTAATTCAACAACAGCTTCTTGAGAAGTTGAGTGTGAAACGTAAATTATGTATGTGTTCTTCAAAACCAAAAATGAATTTCTCGATTGATTAATTGATAATATCATCATAACTCATGTTTCTCTGATTTTATGAGAAAAAATTAGGGTCATCACAATAAATTAATATTTATTCAATAATATACTGGGCAATTATTGAACAATAATATTATTACATATCAAAAGGTGAATGATCATCAAGTCAATTGATGATGTTAGATGATGAAAAAAAAGGTGATCATCATTATCATCAGTAGCCTAGAGGTTATAAAGGTTATGTGTAATGATTTTTTGATTGAAATTGGTATTGTGTGAATGTGTTCTAAACATCATTAACAGACAATTAATCTTTGACCATTTTAAAAATTTAATTGATGGTTCATCGCAGTTCAATTCTATGATGGTGGTTTCGAAGATGATGCAAGGAAGGTTCGAATTTCTGAAAACACATCAACATAAATATAATACTTTTGAAATTTGGCGTAACACCTTTGAACATTTTGGTGAATTTCAATTTTATTAATTTTCAATCAAATTCTGGACTAAACATTTGAACAGAACTTTTGAACTGGTGATAATTTTCAAATTATAAAAAATGAAAAACGCCCATTGGATTTCTCTTCTAGTTATAAACATGGGATTATAATGGCTTTGTATGAGTAAATTAATTAATTAATTAATTAATTAATTAATTAATTAATCATTTCTATTAATCTCTTATACGCAGCCATCTAAAAGATCTTTCTGAGATAAATAATGATAATTTCGCGGAAAATAGAATTCATAAATCATCATTCGGATTTTATTTTATTAATTATTTTGAAGGAAAATTTCTGCTGTAAAATTTATTGTTCATCAAATGAATTTCTATGAGATTTTTTTCTCGATTGTTTTGTTCGAACTTTTAAATTTCAAAGAAATTTACCGTCATTCGTAGGCAAATGAAGGCTCAATGTCTATTCATGAAAATGTGTTTAACTTTTTAATATTTAAAATGATTTGCCACCCAAAAAGGCCAGAAATCAATAGCTAATACATGAATTTTGCATGAATCATTCTGAACGTATTTATGAATCGAGTGAAAATCGAATGATTCATCATTCGATTTCGAAAATGTATGATTCATCTTGGAAAAATCTTTTTTCTTGAAGATTTTTCAATAAGATTTCAAAAGAAACTTTTCAAGATGAAACATCTGCTAGAAAATATGTCATTATTAAGCTCTATATCTTTTCACTTATTCACATATATGTGTCAAAGTTGTTTTATGAATGGTGAAAAGTACCAAAGTCATTTTTGCATTTTAAATGCAAAGTTTTGTACACTGCTGCAGCCCAAAGAAAACGGCACGCATTTGAAATTATTTGAAGAAAGAGAAAAATATGTGCTGAAGAAAAAAATTCATATACACATCAACACACGCATATCTTAGACTCTATAACTTATTTTTTTGGTTTCTAGCTCAAAATATTTTGTGTTTACCTTAAACCTAAAATATTTAGATTTTAGATATTTTTATTCGAAAATTCATTTTTCCCCAAATGAAGTACGATCGGAACAAGTGTAGTATATTGAATCAAATCAATTGATTAATTGAATTCAATTCAAATGGTAAAAGATAAAAAGTATATTTCAACAACAAAAATTGAGACAACCACATTAAAATAATGAAAAATACTCGAATGGTTAACCTGAATTGACAATTGAACTGATATGAAAAATAACAGTAAAATACACTTGAAAAAACTTAATTGAAAATAAAAAAAAAATACTTCAAAATGTTCTGATTTATGAATGATAAGTAATGGAAGAAAAAAAATTGGAATTACATTCGAAAACATCATTATAACTAATCATAAACATTATATCACACATATAAATGTTGATTAGACGATGTCTAACCAGATGCTTCATTATTCATATGCATTTGATGCCATCGTCTCTGTCATTCTGTAATCATCATCATAACTTTATGGCAATTTGACAATTCATATTGATTCACTACTAAAAACACACATGTCATCACCTTTGACATTTTAGATTACCATTTAAAATTGGTTAAGTGCAATTCAATATATTAATGAGTGCAAGATATGAAAGGTATTGTAGTATTTTTAATAGAATGCTACCAAAATGACAGATGTCCATTGTACAATAATAATGTTTTCAGAATTTAGAGTTGATTTCGGGCAGACAATTCAATTAGAATCTAATGAAATATAATGTGGCCCTAGAAACACATGTTATTCTACTCAATCGGAAAAATATTGATTCGTCAATCTTTTCATTTATTCATAATTTCGAACAAAGAATTTGATTTTGAAATTCATAATAATTTGAATCAGAATTGAATTTTCAAAAAATTTTTCAAATTCATACAAATAATTACATATCCGATGAATTCGTATGTGCTGCATATGAATTTGAAAATTGAAATTTGAAAATATATTTTTCGACAAGCATCAAAGCCATGACCCTAAAATTGAAAATTTTTCTTCCGGATATATTTGTAGTCCAATCGTTATGTTTATTTTGAAGATTGAAAAATATTTTCATTTTTTGAGTGATGAAAAAATAAATTGAATTCGATCGAATTAAATTAAAACATTTTCATTTTCATAGAAATGTTTTGTGCTTTCAATTGACAAGTGACAATAATGGAATGAAATGGTGGTGTAAAATGAAATGGTTTTCAGCAATTCTCATTCGAAGAGAAATGGATGAAAGGATGTTTTGATGAAAATGTTTGAAATTATTCAAAAAAAAAACCAGCAAAAAAATTGTTTGCTGGTTTTTGACATGCAACTCGATGATCGATCATTTGCCCGAAACGTTTGACAATTGACTTTCATCTGTTATGAATTTGTGTTCATTTTCAGTAAATGAATATGAAAATACCAGATCATATACAACCCTACCATAACCTAACAACTAGCGTAATCATAAGCGTGGGTGATAATGTTGTCCTCATAAAACATTCAAAGAGAGACCTCAAAGGATTCATCATGATCAACAACAAACATTTTCAAATCAATTGAAGCGAATATTATTTTCATGAAATGCACGAAGAATTTCGATAAAACGAATCAATCAAACCCAAATGAACATGAAATGTCAAAAAAAAAATCCTTTCAAAATTAAGCATCATAAATTGAAAAATATTATTTTGATGCTCAAAGATACATAACTCTTTTCTGGGTACAACAATGTGGAATCAATGTGAACACAAATAAATTTATATACGAGAAAATACATTGAAAATCAAATGTCGAATATCTAAAAAAAATTAACGAAAAATGCAAATGTTTTAATTCTTTTGCTTTCGAATAAAAAATTTATGATTGATATGCGTTTTGTGGTTTGTGTGTGTTTGTGAATGTCCACATTTTAATAGATACATTTTGAAGTAACAACAAACACGAATGTTTTGATATTTCAATCGGATCAAAATGAAAATGATTTCTATGACATGACACACAAAGAAATTCATATGAAACCCTGCGGACAATTAAGCGATCATTTAGAATACAGCAGCATAAATCATAAAAATATGCAAAAATTTTTTTGTTTGTTTGTTTGTTCATAATCTAAATTAAATCAAATTAAAGCCATGAAAATGTGATTATTATATGAATTTCAACATGAAGGAAATATACAATTATTATTTCATTGTTTGTCTTCTTCTTCATTTTGAATGGTTCAATATGAATGAATCGATAATCAAAAAATCATTATTCATTATTATTTATTCATATGCTTTGCATATATGATTATCAAGTAAATCTAATTTATGCTCAATACTCAAACGGTGAAAATATCACTAGGGGAAAATCGAAAATAATCGAAATCTGTCTGTAGATAAGTCTGTAGATCTAGTCGAAAAATTCGTTTTTATGCATATAATGACATCGATATTCATAAGACCAAAGTAGATCGATACATAATTCAATACAAATTACAAATTGGTGTTGCCCCTTTCAAGCATAATCATTGTGAATTATGATTATAACAATAATAATAATATCTGTATTTTATAAATCTTTAAAAACAATTCATGGCTAATAAAATGATCATTACTCTATTTGAATAATGATGGAAAACTTCCAAAATTCAAAAGATTTCAAAGCATGAGTCATGTAATATTTGTGAAAAAAAAATGGTCCCGAATGCCACCCACAATACATAATTCAATATTTTAGTGTGTCAAGGATTCAACGAAAAAAGAAGAATGGGCAAAGTCGTAGAATGAGAAAAAAAAATATTTTTGACCATTAATAAATTGACAATAAAAATAATGCTGCCAAACACAAAAGTCAACTGTGCATTTGGATTGAAATTCATTCGTTTTCGGCTAAATGTCAGCATTGAAAAATTTAGATTCGAATAAATAAATACCAATACGAATCGATTACTATTTTGTTTGTTAAATTTACCTAAACAATAAACATAATCACAAATGAATCATAACATTCAACAATAATATAAAATGAACAAAATTTACAAATAAATAAATAAATCAACTTGTCAATTTTTAATGTGTGCGTGCGTGGGTGAATAATGATATAAATAACCGCAAAAAATAGAATAAAACAACACAGATTATGTGTGATGATGATGTAAAATCTATGCAATTTTTTAATTTACGATTTTCTCTCTGGCCAAAATATAAGGGCATTTACATATATTAAGTCGTTGTGGTTTGTTTTGTGTCGAATTCGAATCAACACAAAACTGTTAGGCTAAACTTTTAGTTTTAACAACACACATTTTCGTGAAAATCAACTAATCAACCGAAGCTTTGAAACCCAGCAATGAATTGTGATCACATTTGATTAATTACACCATGGACAAATGAAAATGTGCAAAAGCAAAAATCAAAAGATAGAAAAAACCGAAACATTTCATAGGAAAAACCACTATGACCTAATTAATGATGGTGGTGGGTGTAGTAGGGTGTTTTCGGGAAAGGTCAAGGAATATTAAATTACAAATATAATGAAATTTGATTTTTTTTCAGAGTTCTCTTTGAGATTCATGACTGGACAATATTTTTGCTTGCAATCAACAAGTTTTTCATAAAAAATGAATTCTCATATTACAATTGACATTTTGTTGTGATTTGATTAATTATTATTGATTAGATTTTTTCAACTTAAATATCATGTAATTCAATTGATTTAATTATCCTAAATCGCACTAAGTGGCATTTTGGCATGGTTTTGAATTTTATTTATAAATCGAATCGATCATAAGCTAATAGAATGCTGCGTTAAAAATCTTTGACATCATTGACACTGAAATTAATGCAACTAAATGTAAAATTTAATTGATGATATGCTACATAAATATTTTTTCCTGAATACAAAATTCATTTTCAAATTCGAACTTATAATCACAAATATTATAATCAGGTGTCAGTAAGAAGGGGACAACAGTTCAGTTCTTTTGGTGAATCGTATTGAATTTGAGATTTCAAAAACATCTCTTTATAAGTCATTCGAAATTGACCTTTGTTTCGGTAGGAACAAGACAAAATACTGTCGAGGTTAATTGATTGTTTCAAATATAAGATCATATATCATTTATGAATTGAATTTTTAACACTCAAATATTATTCAATCAGTGGACAGAAGAAAAATGACACTAAAATCAAGATGTAAATATAAGTACTATGACATAATCGGCTGGAAACCATGTAAATTATATTCAACAATTAAATATGGTTCGATATACGACAGCAAAACAAATAACAGATTAAACGAATCACAAATTTCAAATGATAACAATTAAATTGGCCAGCAGCCAAATTCGATTCTTTTTTCTTTTAAAATAGATTATTGTATAATCATTATTCTCTAGGAAAACATCATCGATTGTAATCATTTCTTTAAAAAAAGTTAAATTGCCAAGAGAAGCAATGGATGTATAGATGACCTATCATCAAATAAATTATAATCACATCAGTGTGGTTTCGTACAAATTTATTATTATCATTAATGTATGGTGGTGCGATAATCTTGACATTTGAAAAAATCAATAGTGATGATTCAAAAGGTCAAATCATTATTATTATTTTATCATTGAATACATATATTCAAACATCAAGAAACATATCTTGGAAAAAAAGTATGGACAATAATAAAGAGCAATTTCAATTAAGATTGATTGATTTTTTTTACTTGATTTTATGGTAAATTTTGCTGCAATTAAATTTCGCAATTGGACAAAATTGGATTTAAAAAAAAATTATTTAAGCAAATCGAATGACTGAACACACAATAATTTTTGATAAAAAAACACTGAATACAATTCAAAACAATTTTTGAATAGGCGTCAAATTGTTCAATGTTTCTTAGATCAATTTCTTCAATTGATTCAATTCGTATATATGAATTGGTGATTAAACAAAATGATCAATCGACCGATTTGATTACCTTTTTTTAACATTAAAAATAAATCAAATCATGAAATGAATATATATCTATTTTGAGAATGGCAGGCGATTTCATTTCGCGATATAATTTAATAGATTGATATCGAGAATAGAATTATATACAAAAAAAAAAAAAAACAAATAAATAAATTATAATTGCTTGTAACAACAAAACAAAGATATAAATTATGATCAATTTGAAGATTGTTGCGTAATAAAAAACAAAGAAACAATGAAAAAATCAAATGTTAAACAAATCCATTGAATCATCAAGTTAAGGAATAATAAAATCAAAAATGAACGCCATAAAAAAAGATTGATTCACAGCAAAATTAATAATGATAATTAATATATTTTTATTTTTGATTCCATATTACATATTTCGAATGAAAATAGATCATTTTCAAACGAAAAACAAAAATAATAACATCAATTTTTCAATAATAAATATATAAATTGAAATTGAAATAAAAATAAAAACAATCCAATTAATGGATATCAATCAATTATTTGGTTGATTGTAGACCAGTGGTCATTTTCAAAACTGAAAAAAAAGATGAATAAAATTAATGTTTTTCTATGTCTTTTTAATATATTTCAATTTTTCAAAATATTCAATGATCAAAGATGAAATGAAAAATGATTACTGCTTTGGGCATATAAATTCAAAGTGTGGAGTACGAGACACGACTATGACACCAATGTTTAAATAGTAATCATCATAAATAAATGAATGTTATATTTCGAATTGAAAATCATTTAAATTTTAAACAGATTTGAACAAAAAATTTTAATTTTGAAAAATTTGAAAGAATTTCGAATGATGATCGCTGCGATTATCAGCATAAATAAAAGCAGTCTAATTTAGTCAAAATGATTGGTCATCAAATGATGGTCATTTTGTTTGGTCTAAATTCAATGTTGAATTCAAAAAAAAAATGAATGTGATTTCGAGAAATTAATCAAATGGAATGATGCTAAATAAAGATGGTTAGTTGGCATATAATAATAAAGCATATAATTATTCAATTAATCAAAATACATGAACATAAAATACATATGTTCAATGTCATTTAATTCGTGCGATCCATCATCATATAAATGTGGATGATGATAAATATGTGCATACTCAGCATATTTAATATTGATTAATCAATAACGTTTCACGTTTTTTTAGCATCTTTGAAATTAATTTCAGAAAAAAGAGTTTGATAAATCTTGAGCTATGCTACTACATTCTCACTCAACGATCGAATACTTTTTCGTGTCTTATTAAAAGCTTTTAAAACATTACTTGTAAATTTGAGAAAAAAATAAACTCAGAAGGCACCACCGAGATTCGAACTCGGGTTGCTGGATTACCGTGATTTGGAAATCTATCAGATTAACTTCAATCTTCAAAGTCCAGAGTGATAGCCACTACACCATGGCGCCCTGTTCCTTGGACGAACAATGGTAAACAAAATATTTCAAACTTATTTAAATGAAAGTGATGATGGATATGAGACAAAACACAAATTTCTTCAAAAATCTCCAAAACTCATCGATCATAATAACATGACAATGCGCATCACATAAGCAGTTTTGAAAAAATGTCAAATGCAAAAAAAATTCAATTTTAAAAAGAGATGGAATAAGAAAATTGAATTAAAATAGTGAAATCAAGGAAATCAAATAATCGAAATGAAAAAAATATATGCAAAGGGTTCATCACTCTGTTTCACGCGTATATCGGTTCATTGAATTTTCATATATGTTTGTTTCAAAATTTGGAATTCAGTGAGGAAAAAATTTGAATTTTGATGGATAGATATTATTATTATTATGGAAAAAATGAAATATTCTTACTTAGCGAGAATTTTAGATGCGCCCAAACAACTCTATCATTATTTATTCTGTTTTGTTGTTTTGTTTATTCAAATATTTGGATTCAAATAATAATAATATGAATTGAAATGGTGACAAACAAATGCAAATTCACGTGAATTATGAAATCATTTTTTTAGGGTTCAAAGACGAAACAACAAAATTTCATTGTTGTCAATCATCATCATCATCGAAAATTATTATTTGTGCATGAAAGAGTTGTTTTTGTATCTTTTATTTTTTGAATAACTTTTGAATAAAGTTTTCAAAATGAAATTCAATTCAAAGGAAAATTGATGACGATGACACGAGACACACACACACACAGTTAGGAGCGAATAATAAACAATTTTTCAATCGACTTTCTTTGTTTTTGTTTATTTAATTCAATGAATCACTTTCAAAAATGTTTTTATTAATAATTCAATGCTATGTGTATTCAAGTTTTTGCCGAAAAATGCCTAAACTTTAATCATTCACACACACACATTGTATTTTGTTGAATGAGTTATGATTCAAAAGACTACAACTTTGATTCGGTCTATGAATGAATGAAAATCGATGCGGTAAGTCCTTAGTTTTTGAAAATATACCAAATTTTGGCAGATGAATTCAGAATTAATTCGAAATTTCGGAATGGAAAATTTTTAATCGCATTTAAAAATGAATAACAAATCATTCATTATTATAATTGTCCATTGAATTTATTAATCGATTAAATTTTGTACATGTTTACATATTAATTAATCTTGATTTCATTTTTCTACCCTGAATAGTCATTTTTACACGGTTTCAAGTTTTAATTCGGGATTTTAAAATTGATTTTCGTAGTTTTGAATTTAAATTTCGTGGTTTCATCGTTGAAAATTGCATTCAAAACTACGAAAATCAACTTGAAAACTACTAAAATTAATTTCAAAAGTACGAATTAAAACTTGAAACCCTGTATGTTGAGAATACACTCGAAAATAAGTAAGGAAGGAAAGGAAAAAGCATTAGACAATATGACAAAATATTTGAATTAAAATAATAAATTAATAACACGTGTAATGCAATGAATACGTGAAATGAAAATGAGATTTTGTCATTTATGCATTTTGTGAATCGTAATTTTTTCAATCAATTGTTTTTTACGTTATACGAATAAATGAATCGTAAATTCACTTTTTTTTAATTAATCACGAAAATTTTCAAAATTCGATAATTAATGACCAACACACGTTGGTTATTTTAATTTTTAGAAAATTCAAAATTAACAAATCTGTGAATATTTTTTTCTCACTAAACACCCATTAAATATGACAAACAATTGATAAGGTTTTAATATTTGTTAAAATATAACCCGTGCGACACTTGAACAATGTTGTTTAATGAACAAATGAATGATTTTCCAACAAAATTTCCAACAGCATAAAACCGTTGTGACAAATTGCATTGCAAACAAACATATATCAATATTAACAATATTTGGCTTTAATTTATATGTTGCCAACACACAAATTATTCAAAATTCAAAAATTTATCAAAATTTCATTTGGAAAAAAATGCTTGATTACAAGATTTATTCATTCATGTTTCATAGATTCAATTCTGAATAAAAAAGGATTAAAATTGCTCTCCGCTCTTACAATCGACCAATATTGTTGGGTAAAATATATGAACTCGATAAGAGAAAATTATCAATAATAAAAAAAAATTAAAGATGAAAAATGGACTTGAATGCTTAGAAAATTGTATTCCTAGTCGAGGTAATTGATAACATTGATATACATGCAAATACATTTGAAAAGATTCAAGTTCGAAAAATAATAATTTTCCCAAAAAATAATATTAAAATACATATGAAGGTGGTATTGAATATGAATCAAGTGTTGTTGAATTATTCGATTAAAGTTGAAAGCAAGACAAAATAAAAATTAGTTTGATATTCATAAGCAGTATTTCATCATTATCAAATACAACCGACCAAAAACCAGAAAAGACTATTGAATATAAACATTGTCAAACTAACATGTCTAAATTAAAATGAAAATATTATTGCACATTTCACAATTATTCACAATCATAATTAATGTTTCTTTTTTCGGGCAAAAGAAAAAATTTGTAAAAAAAATCCCATAACAAAAATGAGAATATGATAAATATGCATATGTTCAAATATTCAAATTCAGTGCATTTATGAATATGATTTGAAATGATTAACTATGACTGCAAAATTGATACAATTTATTTTCTTTGCTTGTTGGTATCTTAATCATTTCGAAAGAGGAATCAAATTTTTAAACATAAAAGAAAATAACTACGAATATGTATCTGTGATGTTTGAAATATTAATATTTACAATTCAAATATATTGAATATGGAATAACAATAATTCAAAAAAATTTTAAATGCATCTATGTATGTATCCAATTTGACAGTGGTAATAAATTATCATTTTCTACTATTTGTGTTTTGACACAGAGCATAATAATATTCACAGATAGAATTAATTTTTTGAAATTTCAAATATAAAATGACTTAGACTTTTGTTACTAATATCGAAAGAGCAGTTTAATTATTATTACTCGTTAAGAAAGGTTAATTTATTGCACTAAAAAAAAATTTAAAATTTCAGTTGCATTTTGCTATGAATTTCTTCAGAGCAAAATGAATAAATTTCAGAAGCCAAAAGTGAATCGCTGATTGAATTTGATTGTAGAGAGGATTCTCATTTGAAATTGAAAAGGAATTGCATGGAATTCTAGCCGTTACACGAAAACAACAACAATCAAACGTTTCATTATTTTGGTATTTTACGGAAAAAATAGTGAAAACAAATTCACCAAACAAACAAACAACGTTTGGTCACTGCACAATTCAAGCGTAAAACAAAATGAAAATTTCGAAAAAATTTCCAAAAAATTCGAAATTTAATTGCAAATACATTTAGGAATTATTATTATTATTATTATGGTTATTATTACTTTTATTACAGGGTTTAAAGTTTTAATTCGTAGTTTTAAAATTGAATTTCGTAATTTCACGATTTGAAATTCCATTCAAAACTACGAAAATCAACTTTAAAACTCCGAATAAAAACTTGAAACCCTGTGTTATTATTGCTACAAATGACACAATCGAATTTGTCATAAAAATTTCATCTTTTTTTTGGTCAATTCCTTGACCAAATCTTTCTTTTGTGTGTGGCTATAAGTGAGGTGTATGATGCAGCATTCACATTCATTCAACACTAATCAACAAACAAAAAAAATCTAGTCTCGAAGCTATGAAATGACAAAGCGAAAACGAAAATGAAAAATCCAATTAAAAATAATTTCAAGTGCTAAAATCGACAAAGAAAAAAAAATAATTCAAAATGAAAATGTTTCAAATTCAGTTTATTATTAGATTAACAAACAAAAAAATTGAAGAGAATTCCACCAAAAACAAACAATCAACAATAATAAAATTCTCGAAAACCGAAAATTCTGAAAAAAAGATGTTTCACTGAAATTCACGAGTTTTTCTCTCATTGAAACTGTTGTGTGTCAGTGTATTATTGGACATTCATTTGCCAGCATTCATTCAAATGTTTATGGTGAATTGATGGATTTACAATTAAAAAATTCGGACCAGAATCTTATTGGAATGAACACACAAAACGAAAAAAATCGAAATAGCCAATGTCCATTGATGCATTTTGGATGCATGTAGTAAAAATGAAAAAAAAAATTTATGCATCTATGAACATTTCATTTAGTTTGTGTAAAAAAAACTCTGATATGGATATATATTACAACAAATTAAGTAAAAATTGTGGTCAATTTTAGAAATAATAGTAATATTTATAATAATAATAAAAACAAGTGAAGTGAATTTTTTACATTTATTATATTTAATATAAATATTAACGGAGCTCCTGGATAATATTTTTAATTTTATTACTTTTATTTCTTCACAATCAATGACCAATGTCCATTTGTACTAAGAGAAAAAAATACACAGCTATTCGGACATTGTTTTGCTCCCTGGATAGCTATATTTATGATTATTATTATTATTATGATTATGACTAATTTTTCCAAAAAAAAAGTAAAAATTTCCAATTCAATTAATCTTCATTGGTCACCAAACAAACAAACAAACAAAATGAAACGAAAATTGGAATTGTATTCGATTGATGATTTAATATGTGTAATAAATGTATATTATACACTATACACAAATATACAACCATTATTGAAATTTACTTTATTTTAGAACTTTGAAAAATATTTGTTTGACCTATCCATACACACATATATCTGAAGAGCATTTACATTCGATTGATAATCAAATTTTTTTTCATGTTGAAAATATTTTTATATGAAATTAATTCAATATAAATGATGATAATAATTTCATCATCGTTTTTTTTTCAGAGACCAATTCAATTCAATTCAATAATGATAATAATAATTCTATGATTAAAATAATTAAAATAAAATAAGGAACACATTATATTTGAATATAATAAATCTTAGGGTCACCGAATCAATAATTTTTTTTCATTGAAAAAAGATAATGGAAATTTAATTTTCTCTATGGACAAATTATTATTATCAAAAATGGTCGAAAAATAAAAAAAATAATTATATTTGCTGAATGTCTAATGTAATTTAAGACATTACATTTTTATGGAAAAATAATCATTACAAGCTCTAACAATGAACTGATAGAATGGAATATATATTTTTTATTAGAATTTATTCATTTCAAAAAAATAGTGGACAATGGTCATTTGTGTAGCAACCAGAAAACAATGTTGTTGTCGAGGGCACGTGTTCACATCATTAATGTGTGTCCCGAGATCAAAATTTTACTGCGAAAAAAAAATCAAGGAATTTAGATGTGAAATTTAATTATCATTTCGCTAAAATATATCTATTCTTAAACCTGTGCATATTGAAAAAAATATATGAAGAAAATATTTTGACCTTCGACATTCAAATAAATGTAATTATAATTTTACTATTTTTTTTAATCACTGAGCAAAAATATCGCTTGGTTATTCGATATTTTTTGGTTCACTCGAATTTCAATTTCTAGGAATCTCCGAAAAAATTCGATACACAAAATAGATAGAAATCATAAATCACCAAGTATGATTTAAGATATATGAAAATACCATCAAGTAATATTGAAAATTTTCATTGAAATTCACATATTCATCGATTTCGGTCTTGAAAAAACAAATAAACGAACAAAAATGTATTGTTCGAAAAGTTTTTTTCTCTGTGAGCAAATGGCCAATTTTCATTTTTTAAAAAAATCAAAATTAATGATTTGAAAGTGAAATGGCTAGATCTTTGTGTCTGATGATTGATCAAATGTTATAAATTAATTAATCATCACAAGTTTTTGCTTGTTTGTTTAGTTTATGATTGAATTTTGGTGATGGAAGAAAAAAAAACAGAAAAAATCGTTGATCATTTGAACAAACACACTGAACTGAATCTAATCGATCTATGGATGATAGAATGGGCCAGAAATTGAAGTCAATTAAAAAAAACAGTAAAATTTTCAATTATGGTCAGCGTTCTGGCGTGTGTGTGTTTCAATGGTGTCTATATGTGAGTGCACATTTTTTGGTGTGTAAGCATCGATTCTTGGTAAGTAAAATATAATAATTTATCATTTATCAATGTTACAAATTCAATTCGATAAATGGTATTCGCTAAATGGATGCTTAATGAATGAAGCTTAGAGCCAATGAGGCAATAAATGAATCAATCAAAAAGACTATTCCATTTTTTTTGGCCAATGGATCTAAGCAATTGCACAATCTAATGAATATGGCGGGCACACACACACACACACACACGTTTCAATGATAAATTTTCATGAAATTTTTTTCAAAAACTATTTCAAAGAATTAAAAAAATTTTCAATTAAATTTAAATTACAATCATGATCAATCGGATTGATCGATACAATCGATCGATTATTCGATAATGCTTATGATTATTTTCAAACTTGTGACTTATGACTCACAGAAAATGAAATAAGAAAAAAGTCCAATTCACAATTCAACCAAATAAAACAATTGGACAAATGGACAATTGTTTTAAATTTTTTTTTCAAAAAATAAATTCAGATCAAATGAAACGGAATTGAATTTTGATTATTTGAGTGAAAAGCAAAGAAAAAATCCCATTTAATGGGAATCCATTTAATGAAAATGTCGATGGATTAAATTTCAAATGTCATCAGATTTTTACAATTATATGAGTATATGATTGCAAATAAACAATTGTCACCAAAAAATATATATTTATATTTATTTGGTGACAATTTGTTTGAGAAATTTCATTTCATTTCATTTTTTCCCTTCTCAATCACAACCTCTGACTAATTTCACCATGTGATTTTTTTTTCATTTTTGAAAATGTGGTTTACACTTATCGAAAAGAAAAGAAAATAGTATCATTAGTTAAGGATTATATAATTTTATTTCCATTTTTTTTTGCTTCATATAACTCTACGAGTATGAATAAAAATAGAGAGAGATATAACCTTTTGCGCCATAATTTACAATAATAATGATTATGGTCAATCATCATCATCATCATCACCATTATCATTATCATTATTATGATCATCATCATAGACCATAATGATCATAAATGGTAAATGATCATCATTATAATCATTAGAATGACAATTTTTTTTCATTTCATTCTGTTTTGGCTGGTGACAAAATAATAATAATAAATGTGGGTATGTATAAATAGTTCAAAGTTTTCAAGATTTTTTGTTTCACTAATGATAATGATAATGATTTGAAATGATGGCTGCAGCGAATGAAGAAAAAAAAATACATGTTAATATTGTGTGTGTTATGTAATGAAATGTATATAACTCTCTCATTAACCCTCTGATCATGAAAATAATAATGATTATGATTCGTGGTTTTTCTCCTCATCATCATCATCTCAAATCAAGGTTTACGCTTGGTTTAATCTGGTAAATATTTTGCTTGGTTTTGCAAAACCTTGTCTTGGTCTTGTGTTTTTTGGTTAGTTGTGTTATGAAAATAATGATAATTTAAATTCAAATGAAAATTATATTCGAAAATTATTAAAACAAAACATATTAAGATATATAATAATCCATGCCAACCAAAATCATAAAATAATTTTAAAATTTCTTCAATTGAAGCAATTGATTTCCTCCACTTTTTCAAGATTTCTATCATGTATTTAATTGCCCAATAATTGATTGGAGTCGAATAATTTTCAAATTTTAGAAAAAATTAAAAAAAATAAAAATAAAAATTTCATCATTGAAAATTGCAGCTAAAAATGAATAAATCATTTAATAAAGAGCTTTAAACGATGATGATGATGATTGAAATTCAAACCGAAAACAAACAACACTAAAAATTGATGATGATGGTGGACAAAATTTGAAATCGCAAAATATCGAAATATTCATTATTCGAATTATGAAAAATGAAAATGGAAAAATGGAAACAGCAACAAAAATTGGTGGCAATTGCAATTTCGATGTTTTTTCTATGACAACAACAAAACAATAAGCAAAAAATTCAATCATAAGATTTTGCAAGCAAAAACCAAAAAAATCAAAAGTGAATCGTGAATTCGTCATAAAAATTAATTTATTGTTGTTGACGATGAATCAATTTTGATACTGAGCAATTAAATGAATTTTAGTGCAACATTATTCATTTAATATATGAATTTACAATCAATCACGAATGATCGTAACAATATTAATAATTATTATTTGAAATATTAGAAACAAAAACCCGTTAAGATGTTATGATCATCGAGTGTAAAGAGTGTAAATATGACAAGATGAATTGTAAATCCATTGAAAAATTACCTTGAAAATTGAATCGAACAAGGCCAAAATATGAAACAACAAAATGAAAAACAATGAGATTTTCTCCATTTAATGAATGACCATTTACCGTTAGTGAAATATCAATATCATTGACAAGACTCTAATTTCAAAGATTTACAAATTTATAATTGTTTTATTATGATAATGATTTCATTTCATACAAAAACAATTATAATTCAAAGGGTTAATATTTTTCGAACAAAATTACTTAATAAATTATGACAACATGTGCTTCAAAAGTATCTGTTTTCCTTAATTAAAAAAAAACAAAACGAAACCACATTTATTTGTGGTTATATGTACACATATCACTGCTGCTGCTTGTTTGTTTCAAACATTTGACCATTTAATTATATTCTTTTTTACACATTTTGAGTAATCTCAAACAAAAAAAAAAAAAAAAAAAAAAAAAAAAAAAAAAACAAAAATAGCAAGCAAAGGATGAGTGATTCTCTAATAATAAATAATAATAAAAATGAAGAATAAGAAAATCCATTCAAGTGATCATAATTTGTGTAACATTTGATCGTTATTATTTTTGATATGAAAACAAGATTGTTTTCTTTTGTTATTATTTTGTTAGTTTGTATATAATTCAGCTGAAATTATGGAAAATTTGATAATAATTACACAACTAACAAATCATAATGTTACCAGCTAATAGCAAAAAATGTTTGATAGAAGGTAATAAATGTATCGAATCGCAACGGATCAGCGCCATTCATATACGAATGTATATAAGTGATTATTTAAAATCATTTAGAAATGTAAAACATGAAAATCATCCAAACAATCGAATAATGATGATGATTCGAATGATATTCAATGATTCGTGATTCGAGAACAAAAATATTCAAACAAATTAATCATTTTGCTTGAATTAAAACTGCTTTAGCTCTAGAGTTTAGCTTATTCATAATCATATTATATCATTATTATTGTTCTAAAATGATGATCAGCGAGACAGTTGATTGAACAGCAAAACAAACTTGATATATTCATATTTTTCTCTTATGCACACACACACACAAACGAATTGTCAAATGCTCAGAGAAAATCAAGGTGAAATTGGCTTTCAAAGAAATCTTCTTTTTGTTGTTTTTGCTGTTTGACAATGATTATCATCATTTGTGGTTAGCGTAATGTTATTTTTCAAATTATTATGCCTAAGAAATAATGTTTGATGTTTTAATGGTTATTATTATTAATATTATGATCATGATCCGGTTTTATATTTTCATTATGTTTTAGAAGTAGTAAACACAATAATATATGATAGTTGATTATATGATTCATGTTGCTTTTTATTTTTGAAATAATGAGCAATAATGCAATATTAGCTGATAAATGAAGCCAAACAACAAAATAACAAAATGAAATGAAATGAATAAACAACAAAAATAATGAAGGTTAATAACAACAACAACAACAAAAATTATATGAAACAACAATAATAATGAAGGTTGACGCAACAATCATTGTCCTTTGAAAATAATTGTATTCATATTCTTTTATTTGCCAATTTTTCATTTCATTTCAATTCAAATCAATCAATTGATTGATTGATTTTCAAAGGATTCATTCACATTCAAATTATTAAAATTTTTTCTTTGAATTTCAAATTCAGATTTGACCAAAAAACAAACATTGAAAAGAGAGTAGGAGAATTATTCGATACTGTGTAAATTTTAAATTTAAATTCAATTTCAATTTGATGGCATTTGTAAAATGGTTTGCTTCGATTTATTTTATCAAAACATCACAAACACCAAAAACACTTGGGACTTGGAAATCTGAATTTATTTATTTATTTTCTATTTTATTTCGATCAATCGATTTGAATTTTAAATTTGAAAAATTCAAAAATATAAAAGAAAAATCGATTCATTTTAATTTGAAATGGAACCCACAAACAAACGAAATTCAGAATTTGCATTCGAAAAAAAAAAACAAATTTACAGCCAAACACACACAAAAAATTACACACGTGTACAGAAAGAAATAATTTTTTCTCGTTGAATTCGAACAACCGAATCAAAATAACCGCCAAAATATAAGCAAATAGAACCGAAAATACATGGATTCAATTTTATTTAAAATTCAACTAAATTCATGAAATGAAAATATCTGGCTGGTTATGACATACAACTTTCGAAAAAAAATAACTAACTACAGCATAAATAAGAATAACATATAAACAACAACAAAGATAACATGTAACATGGAAACATCATTTTCGCATCATATTTACGGATTATTATATAAGAATAATATTTGTTTGTGTATGATGTTTTTGAGAATGGATAAAAATAATTTGGAATTTATTTTTCAAACCTAGTAAAAACTGAAATAACATAAATTTACATAAAAATGTAAAATATTCAAATATTTACTGTGAATTTTCAAAGCCGAAAAAAATTGAAATTGAAATTTTTCAAATAGAAATCAATAATAATAATGATAATAAGGAATATTTGAAAATTCAAATAAATTTATCATATTTTTTCATTTCAAAACTTTAGTATTGCTCAAACACAAACACACAAACCAATGACAGGTTTTTTTTCTGTGTGTAGAATTAATTTAAAATTTAGAATTCAATTTTAGACAATTTTAGAATTTGTCATATATGAATTCTAATAATAATAATAATAATGAATAACAAATGGATTTTAAAATTTTTTTGAATTTAAATTTTCTCATTTTTTTTGGTGAAAGAGATGTGAAAATCCTTATTAATGATTTTGGGTGAAAATTTCAAGAAAATTTTCCAGCGAAAAAAATTCTAAGGCTAATATTTTTTGCATTCAAACATAATTAAAATTAATGATAAAATTTCAATTTCAATTTCAAAGGTCCATGCCACACATAGATCGGTGATATTGAATATGATTCAAAAATGATTAATGATTTTTTTCTTGCACCCGAAAAAAAAATGATGTGACCATTCGAATAGCCACTGAGAGAGCGATAAGAATTCTCAATGTTTAAAATAAACGACGACATAAATAATCGTGTGTCGGTAAACAACAGTCGAAATTATTTTTTGAAATGGATTTTCAATAGCAGATATATTTATTGTTTGATGTTTTCGGTGTGTTGTATTATTATTATGTGTTATAAAGATTTTCATCAAGGGATACTTGGATTCGGAGGCAAAAATAATTGGAAAAATACTTGAAAATATACACAGTGAGTGACATTCCAATAAAATAATGGAATTTAATTCAACATTTTAGTGGAGAAAACAAACAGGCCAAAACAAAAAAAGTGTCAAAAACAAAATTGATTATTCGGACAACCAACGAAAGAAAAAAAATCTAATCTCCTATTTTTTTTGAATTGAATTCAAAATTTTGAATTTTGAAAATTTTTTGAAAATTTCTTTCAATTTTTGTTTTGAATGTGATACTTCAAAATTTTTTCCCGATAAACAAATATTAAATGTGTAAATATTGTTTGATTCAATGTGTAAATAATTGTTGACCAACAAAAAGATGACAAAGACAGAAGTGAAAAATTTTCAAAATATGAGTAATAATAAAACGTTAGAACCTCGTAATACATCATTTTATGTAACCTTCGACATTGATCAAAGCATAACCATAGTCTCTATATGAAAAATAACAGGAACTCTTCAATCATCATATATATGATTCACTTTGTTTGTTTATTTGTTCTTTGACACTTTGATTTGTCATACACATTCACCGTGTGTATCATTCATATTCAGAGTTTAAAAACATCATGAGTGAATTGAAAATTGAAAATTTTTCAAAAAAAAAAAAAAAAAAAAAAATACCGTTCAAACCGCAGAAAATGAGAAATTTTGTGATGAAAAATATGCTTAGGACAGGTCCACAAACATATATGGATGGATATAATTGATGGATACTTTTTCTTTGGCAATCATATTTGTGAATGGATACGAAAAAAATAATCCAATTTAATTTTTCAAAAAGTGGAAAAATTTTTTTCAAAGAAATTTCAAGCATCTCCAATATGATTGTATTCAATGAAAAATTATT
Source organism: Psoroptes ovis (assembly GCA_002943765.1). NCBI lineage: Eukaryota > Metazoa > Arthropoda > Arachnida > Sarcoptiformes > Psoroptidae > Psoroptes > Psoroptes ovis. The sequence continues at coordinate 837,318 of PQWQ01000020.1, read as the reverse complement.
TCAACAAAAGCGAAAAAATTCCAATTAGCCACGATGTTTTAACATTTCAAATCGATCAAAGATCACATTCATATACAAAAACACATCGATCAATCGATTTGAATTTGAATTTTTTTCAAATTTTGAAAATTTGAAATTTTAAAAATTTTGAATGCCCATGTTCGATTCAATTGTATACATATATTGTTTGGCACGTGATTTAATCGAGATCTAAAAATTGGCGAAAATTGTAATAAGATGATTTTTTTAGAGTTTAGATGGTGATGTAAATTTTTGGCCAAAAATAGTGCGTGTTTCTCACACTTGAAAACACTTGAATGAATGAATGAATGAATGAAAATTTTTTAAAAACACAAAATGAAATAAAATAATATTATCAAACAACAAATATCTATCGATATAACTGATAGATAAGCAAACACAATATAATGTAATAATGACAATATATTAATAATAAGCTCAATTATAATGTAATAATACAATTTTAAAACTTATTGTTGAATTTCGATTAATGATTTTAATGGACAATAAAACATTTTATATGCAGCAATTGTATATATGTGAGTTATTGAGAACGATTATTACATATATCATCAAGCATGAATCAAATGCAATTGAATCAATGCAATCAATGTGATCAACAATCACTTCGGATTCGGCACACGACAATTGAAAAAAATTAAATTTTTATATTTTAAAATTATCAAAAATTATTGAAAGTGTCGAATCAAATTTTTTTTATGAATTCAATCAACAATTGTGTGAATTGAATGCACACAAACAAAACAATGAATGATAAACGTGTGTCATTCGAACGTTTCTGCTTTGTTTTGTATATTGTCCCAAACAAAACAACCTTTCAAATTTTAAAAATTTCAAAAATTTAAATTTAAAAAAAAATTTAAAAATGTTTCCGTTCTGGGTACATTTAAATATGATGTAACAAAGATGTTTGGAATTAAATTCAACAACGAAACAAAGAAACAAAGCAAAAACAATAGCCTTACACACGTTTATTTCATTTCATTTGATGACTTGTATTTTTGATATTTCACATGAATGAATTTCAAAATGACTTTCGTTCGTTGTGTGTTGACTGATTGATTTTTCTGCTTGTTTATTTCACTTTCAAATTAATTCGATGAGAAAATTTTTCCCTGTAGTAGATCGGAGAAGCATCAAAACGCACATACATACACACTTCAGGATGTATTTTTTTCTCGAGTCTCGATTCATAAAGAGTTAATTATTAGTCTGTTTTTTAGTAAACAAACAAAACAATTCACCATTCATATGCATATATGTTACATGTCAAACATTGTATTCAAATGTCAATGAATTCATATTATTCAATATGATAATTGAAGTGTAAATAATTTTCTGAATGAATGAATTAATAAATAATTTTGTCAAATGATTTGCATAATAATTTTTCATATGTATCATTAATGATGAATGAATAAATGAATATATTTCGTAAAAATAATAATATTATTGAAAATAATGATTTACACACATGAATTGTATATGTAAATATATTAATAATTCACATAACACATGTATACTTGTAAATAAGTCTGCTGAAATGTTGAAAAATTATTTTGTGTTTTCGGGGATTGTTTGTTGACAATTCTAACATCTAGAAATTAAATGATTTTTCGTTTCTTAATGAACACGAATATATTTTTATCCGCTAAACATGGCTATCGAAATCGAACAAATGAGTGCCATAAGCCATGAAATAGTTGAAATTGTCATAATCAAAGGAATCAATCCATAAATCATTTAGTTTTGGTCAAACAACCATCATCAAAAAGCACAGACAACTGACACAAACGAGCTTGTTTATGTGAAAGCTATCGTACATAAGAAAAATAAATGTCTTATGGATAAGCTCTAAAAAAGTCAATTTTAATGTAAACAAAAACAGAATAACCAAAGAAAAATTATTAGAAAAATTTAAAAATAGAATATATTTAAATTATGATAATCGTGTTGATTTTGTATCATACACACTTCATTAAAAATGGATATAATTTTTCAAAAATTATATGGAATAGCAGCAAATTTGCAAATTTAAAAATTCATTATAATTTTGTCCAAATGATCAAAATTTTGAATTTGTCATGTATTCGTTGTTAGAAAAAGAAAAATCTCTAAGAAAATTTCAAATATTCATTCGACAATGATTAATGAATTCTGAATTTTATTTCGAAAAATTTCGTATAAATATCCATGAATGTATTCACAAATGAATTATGCTCAAAATCATAGCTTTGAATTTTATTAAAAAAAATTTTTTGTGAATATTAAATCGACAGAAGTGATTCTATTAGCCTTCATTTGATTATATCTATTTTATCATTATTCGATATACAAACAATATGGAAATCAATTCAGGACTATTATTATTACATGAATGTATAAAAAATGATAATAATCTTAGATATAAAATAAACAATCCTTAAATAAAAAATGATTCATAGGTTTGGAAAAAGTCAATTCATTTTGAAAAATTATGAGAAATTATTTTAGAGGAGATGCATCATTCGTAGATTGTGTAAACATTGAAATTTCAAAGAGAGAATTCAATCGATTTGTCTATTTGCTATTCCTATCGAAATTTACAAAAAATCCCGTATACAAATGTAAGACAAATTCATCATTAAAATTTTTCCTTTTTTGCCTGGAAATAGATTCACAGATGAATCAGTAAAGATAGAAGCTTCGATCGACATTGAAATTCATTGAAATAATCATCAATCATTTTGAATTTGGTTATTTCAAATGAAAAAAAAATTCAAAGATATCGTACGATTTATCACGTTCAATGTTCAATAATAAATAATATTTTTCAAAATGACAACAATTTTTGGGCAAAGCGGTGAAATTTCAAATAAAAGAAAAATCCAAAGCATTAATAGTCGACAATTCAATTAAATTGATGATTTCAAGCATATACAAAGCAAGGGAGAAAATTATTAGCCATTTTTCAATTAAATTAATTGTATTTTGGCAAATTGATGAAAGAAAGAAATTCTCTCTGATTTCAATCCTTTGATTCTTATGAGTTTAATGTTCGAAAATAGAATCAGTGACAAATAATGTTTTAGCCATAGGCACAATTATGGCAGTATTTCAAATATTTTTCGAAAATTGACCATAAAACTGTCATTTTTGAAAAATTGACAAATTGAAAATCAACGATCGACGACTCGGGATGGGCAGAATGGGAGCTATGAAAAAAGCTCAGAATATTTGGCCCAATAAACAGTTCAAATATGAAATATAACAAGGGTTAGAGATTTGAATTTTTGTAAATTTTCAAATTTTTTTCACAATTAAATAATTTAACTCTTCTACACACTAACTTTGGTATGCTTGAAGCGAAAATTTTTTTTTCAAAAATTGAAATTCTATTTGAATCATTTCATACAAATTGCAATTGATGCTCATTCCTCATCATATGAATATATCAAAAAATATCAATACAATTCGAAACAAAATTTCCACATCAATTCATCAAGCATAGTGATTTGATGATGCGATTAAGAATTCAAATAATGATTATGATGATGATGAAATTGTAATTCATTTCTGATGTTTTTTCTCTGATTATTTTGCTGTTGTTGTTGTTGTTGTTGGCAGAAATGAAATTTAGATTTTTCAGATGAAAAAATTATTTATTTATTTTTTTCAATTTAAAAAATATTTCAAGCATAACACAACATAATAAAATTATTGTAATGAGATTTCTATTAGAATGAATACATCGCAATACAGGGTTTCAAGTTTTAATTCGTAGTTTTAAAATTAATTTTCGTAGTTTTCAATTTAATTTTCATAGTTTTGAATGCAATTTTAAATCGTGAAATTACGAAATTGAGTTTCAAAACTATGAAAATTAATTTTAAAACTCCGAATTAAAACTTGAAACACTGTAAATTGGCATGCAAATATATTTAATATTGAACAACTTGCATTAATGTAACAATTTGCAAAGGTAGGAGTGTCAGGAGGAATCGTTGTATTCGTAAGCTTCTTAAATTTAAAATTCTTTTGAAATTATTAAAGAATTTTTAAAAATGAAATGTAATGATAACAACAATAATCAAATTATTCCATTTGCAATGTGTATACAGGGGTATATTACACAAAAGCGAACGAAATTTTCAAAAACATTTCAAAAATTTTATATTTTAAATTGAAAGGTTTTTCAATGATTCTTCAATTTTTCGAATGAATCGAGAGAAAAAAACTCTACCCTTCAGTGAAAGGGTTGAATATGGGCACAAAATGAAAATGGAATCCCGTGTATACTCGGGATTTTTTTTCAGTATTTGACAATCGAATCGTTTGAATGTTTATGTTATAAAATTTTTTTCAATTTTCAAAATTTTAATGATCAAATTATTTTTGAAAGATTTTCGACTCGAAAAAAAATGGAATAGATACCAATTGAAATTGAATTTGCCACGTGCCTTTAGTCTCAAAATTATTATTATCAAAATTGAAAAATGTTTCAAAGATTTTGAATCAATTATTTGATTTGAAAATTAAAATTGGTTATAATTGGTTTGTTTGTTTGTTTGTGTTGAAAGAAGAAACATCAATTAATGTTTCAATGAAAGTGTTTCATTTCAAATTTTTTGGAAAAATATTTCAAGTTGAAATTTCAACCAGAAAATTTCAATAATTGATTGATCATAATAGATCATAATACTTTAATGGAAGATGGATTTTTTTTGGATGGAAAGAAATTTTGGTGAATGAAATTGAATGACATGTGACTTGTGATCACATCAGTGTGATCAAAGTGTTCAAAGAGAGAATGGGCATTAGTTTATTGTTTTGTGTGAATATGTTTTTCCAATCAAAATGATTATTATCGAAAACAACAAAATGAATCAAAAATTGATGGACATTCAAATGGACACACGACACATTATTATTATTATTTTGATTATGATGAACTCACAAAATAAGAAAACATATTTTTTCGGGAGAATTGACAATGTCATATACATTATCAAAGGTTTATTATAAGAGAAAATACCATCTACATATGCATCTACATTTGTATGATAGGGTTTTTCGTGTTATTTCGGTACGTACAACAACACTCAGATTTTTTCTAATTAAACAAAAATAAATAAATGAAAAAAATATGGAACGTGTTTAGGGGGTAATATGTTTTCATATGTACAAAGATTAGAAATATATTTCTTATTTACTTCGAATATAACAACATTCAAATTCAATATGAATAATTGACAAAAAAAAATTCTATTATTTTTGATTTAGCTTCGAATATTCTCTCCATACAATTAACAATTCACATTCAAGACACGTGTTTTGGCATTCAAATTTTTGGACGGTATTTGATCTATATTTGAATCAAAAAATTAATCAATTTCAATCGATTCAACATTGAGAATGATTGACAATCAATCGAATGATAATAAATAATGATAACCCATTTTTTTCATTAATTATGAAATTCAATTTATTCATTCATTGCCACAAACCAATGTAATCTGAGATTTCATTGTCAGTGTGTCAGCGAAATCTGATAATTTTTTTCGAATTAATCATACATCAATCTATGAATGTTAAATTTCGAAATAATTTCTCATCGAAAACAGTATTTTGGACCAGTGTATATTTTTGAAATTCTTACAATCAACGAATACAACCTAGTAAACAAGTAAAGTGTTAAATGTATGACATCTGTAACTAATTTGTTGTTCATGTTTTTCTCAAATCAATGAAACATCATATATTTTTTGAAAACCATGTAAAATATATTTCAATGCAATGCAATACAATGAACAAAATGGAAATTGATCAATTTCAATTAACTCTTTCAAACTCTCAGTTTTGATGTATTATTTTGCCAGAAAAAACTTGTAATAAAAAAGGTTTTTTGTCATTTGGCAAAAATCGAAATAAACATTGTGACAATTAGACCAAAATGTCATAAATGTCAAACATTTTTCTTTCATTGAATTAACATGAAAAATTAGGAAAAGTTAGGAAAAATGAAAAATATTTCGGCACAACACTACATACATGATAATATGTCAATCAAAACTGATTTATTCCAAACAAACAGAAAAAAACCAGTAAATTAAATACAAGTTTTACAAGTATTTACTTGCATCAAAGGATTGCGCTTTGAAACACATTCATTTCACATGTAGCATCATGTAACACATTTCAACGATTAGATTTCACTCTGAAAGGGTGGTGAGGAAATTTTTCAAAAAAAATTTAAATTTCAAAAAATTCAAATACAGTGTATAATGCCGATTGTAATTGCTCATTTGTGGTTTTACCCTTTGAAAAAATTTTCAATGTAAAACATTGAATTTAATTTAACAACACAACACAGCAGAAGCAAAAGCATGTGTCATACAATTGGATTATCTCTTTGTTGTTATTATTATTGGCTAAATCCTGTAATGATTAACCAAAAGGATTTGAAATAAATAAAAAAGGATTTGAAAACATATTCTCGGGACAAACATGTGAAAACACGACCCGTATGTAATTTTGTAATGACAAATTTTTGGTACACCTAACGAATTTTCAAGTTACATAATATTTTTTAATAATAAAAATTTGAAATTCGACAATGCAATGCACACACACAAACACACGCTTTCTCACAGTTCTTATGAGATATTTTCATTTTTTATTTTTTCTGGTGAACAAAGAGTAAACCACCCGTTCAAATAATTAAAATACAGGACCAACAAATTCTCATTACATGACTTGTCGTCGTTAAGCATCCAATTATTTATGCATTTTTGGAGCTTAAATAAGGAATAATAAAAATGTTCATTTCGAAATGCATATTTGATTTCAGTTCATTTTCGATATTTGATTGTAAAAATGAAATTGATTTCAATCATTTTTGAATTACCGACAAACGAACGATGACGAATAATAATGATGCCAACTGAACACACGTCTTAACCCATTTTTTCATTAATTTTACATCATTTTCAAAAATCATGTTTCAAATGTTCAACAAAATAAATGAATGTAAATGAAATGAAATCTGCATCTGATGAACCATTTTGAATAAATGACAAACATTTCGATATTTTCATTTTTCGATTGTTAAATCATACGGAAAATAATCATTAATGAGTTAAGGAAACATTAGTTACATTGGCTCAATCATTGACAAAAAGGTTATTTTTTGAACAAAAATAATTCAACAATTGTAATTGAAACCAGTGATTATTAAAAATTGAATAAATTGAATCCATGTAAATTGAAAAAAATACAAAAGATTCATATATTACAAGGGTTCCGTAATACCATAACCTTTTCGAATTTTAAAATTTTGAATCTCATTGAAATTTATGATAATAATAATAATAATAATGACAAATTATGTAACTAGTCAGTTGCAGATTTTTCAAAATTTTAAAATTATTTTAAAATATTAATTTTAAAATTTTCAATCGTCATTCATTTATTGTTGTTTGTGAAACATCTCTAATAATAATAAATAATAATGATTTGGGGAATCAGAAACTCGAATTGAATTTTTTCAATTATAATTGTGATCCATATTTGAATGCACCCACAACAAATACCGAAAACCGATTAAAGCAAATGATTGATCTGATCAAAAAATTCATTCATCGATTGATTGATTGACCTTAATTTCAATATTTCTTCGAAAAAATGAAGAAATTTAAATACTATTCATTCAATCATTGAAAAACATAGCTCATATAAATCAGGCAAATACCTATTTAGTATTATTATCAAAAAAAGCTTTAATTTCATTAATTCGAGTGAGGGTGAAATCAATCGATTGACTACAATTGAAAAATTAAATGATTGAGTCAACTTTCCAGAAAACCTTTTGAAAACCTTGCATTACAATAAGTCATACAATTTCTAAGAACATTTTTTGTTGGGTATTAACCCTCCACAACACACTCGAATCGCTTGAATTGCCAAAAAAACATGATTTCCGTTACCAAGCTGTATGCAATATATGTCAAATAATGATGATAATCATAAACAATTGAATACATTTGCATTATTTTCATTTGTGAAAAAATAAATAAGCATAAATGTGGGTGGATGAATTGGGTAAAAGATATGATTCGATTTGTTTATTTGTATGTTAGTTAGTTTGTACTGTTTATCCACATGAACATAAGAGCCGACAAACCGATTTTCGATGTATGTTGAAACGGTTTTTTTTTCTTTGGAGATTTTCAATTTGGAAGATCAATTGTTTCATTTTGAAAAAATATATGAAAAAAAAATTCATAAATATAATATACCCATCCATATATATCCCAGGGTCACGTGCCACATACACGAAACATTTCTTGTTTTTTTTTCTCGAAATTTTTTTTCCGTTATTTTAGAATAACGGATGATGATGATGATGTTCGAACGAATCATACGGACCGTACACACAACTTTCAATTGAATAATATCACAAGTCAAGGATAATGTTGCACACACAGAATATTTCATCCGACAATATCAAAGTAAACAAAATAGAATAACTGGTTCCTGATTACTGCTGCACAATGAACGAAAAAGTTTCAGACGTGAACAAGCAGAAAACACTGAAGAAAATGAATGAAATTTGTTTTTTGTTGTATCAAAAGTATTATGTTTTTTTTGAATATCTATGATTATTAGCTCTGATTCACCAAACAAAAATGACATTTGATGATGGAAATGTTTTCGAAATCCTCCCACAATCAAATCCAACTGATAACTGATTGATAAATCAGCAGGGTATAAGGACCAAACAACAAATGATGATCATTGATGTCTTTTCAATGAACATTTTGAACAAATCGAAAATTGTCATATACAACAAAACAATCGAAAAAAATAATTGAGATTCGAAAATTCAATCCTTGACTGTCTCGAATACATAAGCAAACATTTATTCACTAATGTTGACAATTGAATTCAATTCATGATTTTGTTACATCACCTGTTTTTTAATATTAGGTTAATGTCCTAAAAGTTCTTGCCGATTTTACAATGATTTTCTACGATATAACTGGCAAAAACTTTCCGGACAACACAATAATAATGACAATATTTGTTACATTTTCATTCAATTATTAACGTTGAAATAACAATTATTTTCATTTTTTTTCCCATTGAAAAAACCGACGAAACCCTCTCAAAAAGCTCAAATCAATAAAACCATAAATCATCATCATCAAAAATATATATAATCATTATATGGTCATTAAAATATCAGTTGAAAAATATATACAAAGAAAAAAAAACAAGAAATTTCAATATGAATATAATAAAAAACTAACGATTTCCAATTTCACAAAAAAAACTCTTTGACTTGCAAATGTTTTGTTGTGTTGTTCAGAAGGATACAAATGAATACAGCAGCCACCCACACACACACGAGTATTGAACGATAGTAAATCTGTTTCATTACCATGAGAGGAAATGTTTGTTTATTTTGAACTGAATTGAATATATTATTATTTATTGAAATATATTTATTGATCAATTGTAAATCGAATCCTATCAATTTATTAAACATTAAATTCAATATTATTTGATAGTATTATCACATAGGCAATAATAATGTTTTCATTAAAAAAAACATGAATATCAACCAATCAAGGAAAAATTCGGTCAAATCTCATGGAAAATAAATTTTTTGACAAGTCACACGCGCACACATAATGTTTTTTACCATAAAAAATTTCACAATCAAAATCAATCCATTAACTTCCATTAAGATTTGTGTTGATTGAATGATAAGAAATGAGAATATTTGCATTCAATTCATTCATTTTAGGGAAAAAAGTATTTTCACCAAAACATTTTCACTTTGAACGCGTGTTCTCTTGGTGCTGTATTCACGTGTTTGGGTAAATTTATGAAAAAAAATTTTTTTTGTTAATTAAATCAATTAAAATGAATGAAATAATTAACAAAATTTCTTCGAATAAATGAATTTTGCAAGCAACTTTCTTATCAGCCGAGAAAAAAAAACTGTCAAAAAAATTTCAAAAAACAATATAGAATTCATGATCAATTTGATTGATTAGAATTATCTGTTTTTGAAAAATTTTTGTTTTTGTCTCATTGCCAAATATTCATAGAATTATCAAAGCAAAGCCTAATCAATCAAATTAATACCTAATCATAGAAAAAATAGTGTTTTTTTTAATTAAGTTGTGATATAATTCACATATACATAAATATACTAAAATATTCTAATTAGTTTAGTTGATTATTATTTAGTTAATTCTCCGATTTCTAAATCTATACTATGATCATGTTATGAATAAATAGAAAAAAACATTTCAAGCTTAATTTGAAAACATTTGTTCATCGCTTCATGAATGCAAAATGCATCTATGATGATGATGTATATTTATAATCACACAATAGATACGATTAAAAAATTTTTTTGGATACATTCATCACAATCATTTGCTTATTATTATTGTTTTTGAAAATGGGAAGATTCAAAATTCAAATGAATAAAAGCGAAAAACAGAAAAAAAAATTCGATCAATCATTCCTTGTCTTTGACATTTTCAAGAATAGTTTTTACTTATTTTATTTGATTATTGTCATCATTCAATGTTTTCACTATGTGTACTTTCTTGGCTTGCATATTATAAGTATTATTATGATACATCTTTTGATCGAAGAAAAAAAATATGTTTTAAACAATGTCATGTTCTAAATATATGTATTGATCTTGACCTCTTCGAATCTAATAATAATCATAATCAAATTTTCGAAATCAATGAATGAATTTTCGATGACAAGTTTTTTTTTTCATTTTTTTGGTGACAAACAAACAATTAACACCCATATGAAAAGATTATGGATTGAATACGGAAACAATGAATTTTATTTGTATTTTATTCAACTACCAAAAATGAACAAATGACAAGATTCGAAAATCTTAATGTGAAATTTATGAATAGATCGATCGATCACCTCCTAGAGCTTGCTTGCTTGCTCTTTCCGTGTGTGAAGCACATGAAATTCAAATTAAATAAAATACAAAATCGTTTTGTTTCATTGGATTGGAGCATATTTTGTCATAAAAAACATATCATTCAAACATAGCTTCGAACAAAAAAGAAGAAAAATTAATTCACAATTTGATTGATCGATATCTGATGAATGATATTGAATGTGATTTTTGGATGAATTTATGAATAATTGTAAAGAGATGGATGGATGGATGAATGACTATACAGTTGAAATCATATTAACCATTTTCATTTCTGTTCGCTGTTGTTGGATCGCAAATATTCAATATATTTGTCGGCCAATTGTGAATTAGACATGTTTGGAATGTCCGTGGTGTGTATGTATGCGTGGATGAATGTGTGGATACGCATTGTTACACATGTTTATTGTAATAAAACACACATAATGAAAAGTTCAATGATTTTGAAAAGAATATTTCTGAAAATCAAATCAAATGTCAAATCAATTATTATCTAATAAGAATTTGATTGCAAATTTTGTGAATTATTTTCATCCACCACCATATATTATTTGTTCTATTCATTTGATTTCACTTTAGACAAATATATTTTCACAATCAAAAATTTGGAAAATGCACAAGGTGACAACCTTATTGGTCATTCATTGATGACAAAAACGAAAAAAAACGACAAAGGTCAAACAGTGAGAAAATCAAATAAAATACAAGTCCATTATTAATAATTACACTTTCAATTTCACATCATGTTTTTGGAATTTTTCTTATGAACATTGAAGTGGAAAAACGTGTATTTTCGAATAATAATAATTCTACAAATTCTACAAAAATCGAAGGATACCGACAGATGAAATTCTGCGAATTTCAGTGCGGAAAAATTTATTGAAATTGGGTTCAAATCAATTTGACATTCAGGCCATTCAAAAATGGCGAAATGAAAAATCAATATTCAGATGTTTCGGAAAGAAAATAGATTCACCGGAAAATTATTTGCAGAAATACATCCAAATATTCTTGGTGGCCAAATTTTCATTTCAATGAAATTTAATGGCCAGCCAAAAAAAAAATGAAAGAATGAATCATGAATAATGAATCAATTTGGTGGAAATAAATTTCTCAACGAGAGAAGACATTTTTTCAATTTATCATTCATCCATTGTTGAATTTAAAAATAAATTGTTGAAAATTTCTGCTGCTGCTGTTGTCGTTGAACATTGTATTATTTGACAAGTAAAATTTCAAATTATTTGTCGGATGAATTCTGAAGACGATGACACACACACACAGAGAAATTTGTTACAAATCTGAAACCGTCAGATTTTGTTCTGAAATTTTCAAAGTTTATTTTTAGCCCATTTGAAATAATTGACATATTATTATTCAAGCTCAAAAATGAATACATTAACCATAATATGTGATTATTCAACATCTTGAAATTGAAGAAAATTCAAGAGTTTTTCTTGGTTGAATTTTTTGATTGACTTGACTATCGCAATTTTTTGAAATATATGACTTGAATTTTTGAATAACTGAATTCATGAAAACATAGAACAACATGGATATGTTTTGGAAATGATGAAGTCTTCAAACAAACATTGAACAAATTTAACAAAAATAAGACATGTCAATTTGTCTGCGAAAAATTTTGGTTATTTCTTAAAAGGAAAAATTATTTGTCAAAACATTTTATTCAACTTCAGAAATTCACTTCAAGGCTCATTGGTCAATGATTATTATCAAAACGAGGGGTTTTGATTAGTTTGGCGAATGAATGGAAAAATTATTTTTAAAGTTTTGTCACCAGCACATCCTTTTGATGATGATGCTGATTGTGATTGTGATTATGACACGCGTCACATGTGAAATAGCTAATTAAATTCGAAAAAGCTAAGAAATGAAAACTGTGTGTGTGTGTGCATACACAGAAGAAAGCTTTTTGAACAAATTTTCTGGTGCATTCATTGAAAGCCACCGACCGAGGTGTCATTGTGCATGTGACTAAAATCAATTGACACAAAAATTATTATTATTTGCATAAATTCAAATTCATCATCAAAAACAATCAAATGTATCCAACCAACCAGCCAGAAGAAAATGAAAAAATCATACAATGAAATTAACAGTTATGACACAATGCAAATATGCGAATACTGATACAGTGTGTTTATTAATATTAGATTGTCCGCAAAGTTTTCGCCGGTTATTTCATAGAAAATTATTGCGAAAATTGGCAAGAACTTTTCGGACAACCTAATATTAAAAATTTTTCAAACGTATTGATTTTATTATTCAAATCGAATCACTACTAACCAAAACACTTGAATTATTGTCTGATTTGTAAATGTTATTTGGTGGTGATGATGATGATCATCAATTCTTTTGATTTCAAGTATTCTTTTGATTAGAATTCACTCTCAAAGCTCATCGAATCATAATCAAAATTTACTTTTCAATCCAACAAACTTATTATTTTCGAATAAATTTTTAGACCATTCATTCATTTGAATCGAAAATATAATCAAACGATAAATCAATGAACGATAATAATAATAAATTCATTATCAATAAAGCCACGCGTAATTCACATTATTTTGATTAGAACTCATTCACAGAAACAACAAGCAAATAAATAATGAAATTCAAGAAAAAAATGGATAGAAATAGCTCTGAAATAATTTTCGAAAAAAAAGTCATCTTTTCAAATGAAGATATGTATGGAGATATAGATCAATGAAATATTGGGATAATATTCTGGATCTTATAATTACAATCATTAAACTACCAAAGAAAAGAAAAAAAATAAAATAAAACAAAAATAAAAATGAAAACATATCAATCTTCAATTGTTTTTCTCTAATGTTTTGCCAAATGAAGATGATCCGTGACAAATGAACAAAAAAATCGAATGAAATTGAATTGAATTTATCAATATTTGTTTTAATATGAAAGAATTGGGAATTCATATATGAAATTACAATTTTCTTTCAGTGTTTGATTATATTTGGAGATAAAAATTTTTATGATTGACTTTATTATGTTTTATATCATTTGTTATCATCTTTACTTTAGCTAAATAACTAAACAAAACAATAAAAAAAACGAGTGAATCTTATTCGATTTTTAGATGTTCAATAGACCCGGACATTAATGGTTGTGTTTCTACGCTGACAACAGAATACGATATTGTTACAATTCAATTTGAAAATGGAAAACAAAGAATGGCTATTGTGAACAATGAATGAATTAATTAAAGGGAATAAAACAACAAAAATTCATAAATGTATTTCATTCCATTCAGAATCAAAATCAAAATTGGTGTCGAATTACATTAGACAAATCGCGTATTTTATTTCTTGCACAAACAAAAATCATTAAGACTTATTGATTGATTGAAAAAAAGTACATTCACCTTTGATTCACAGCAATCAATACTCTACAACAGAAAAAATAGACGCAATGGTTTTTTGGATTAAATCAAATCGGTCAAAAAACTATGAGTGAAAAAATACGCATTCGAAAATTGCTGTTTCTGTTGTTTTAATTTTATGGATGCCATTGACATCCCAATGCAGGTTATGCATTCATCAATAAGTAAAATTTGTCATAATGTTTTTTAGTAGTGAGTTTGTATAAAAATGTGTTTACTGCCACCTTATACATAAACTTAATTTATTATTGTAATCATCAAAAAAAAACGAGCATCTTTATGTTTGATCCATTCATCGAATAACCTTCAAAAAATGATGATTAAATATTGATATGGATTTGAAATTGAAACAACGCGGAACCATTAATCAATCAATCAACAAATAGAAAAAAACCTTGATAAGGTTCAATCAACCTTTCGAGTATATGTATTTAATTTGCCATTAACATCTCAACATTATTTGTAATGAATGGAAGAATCAATCTAATTGATAAATTCCATTATCACAAATAATAATAAAAATAAAATGATTATGGATCATTTAAAAATTATGGCAAATTATCATAATTCACACAATCCGAAAATGTTTTTTTAATGAGATTCTATCGAAATGGTATTTTGTTAACCAAAAATTAAATTATTTAATGATCTAAATGCTTAAAAAAGCATTTTTGAATTGGAAAAAATAAATTGGATTTCACATTGATCATCAAATGTGAGAATTTACACGTGGTTCAAAGCGTTCAAATACAATTAATATTTGCGGTGAAAGAAAAAATTCAAGTGGACAAATAGCGTAAAATACGTAAATACGTTCATTGACATTTAGAGCAATTTACAGAACAAGGCAATCATCAAAAAGTTCAAATCATCCATTCACATTCATCAGAGTCTTTGATGCATTTTTTTTTTCACAGACATAAATCTTAAACATTCACAAAAAAAAATTTGAACGAAATTGGAATTATAAATAAATATAGTCATATAATAATTTAATGTAATGTCGATGACACGCGTTTTTTATGTGAGGGGAAAATTGTTTTGAAATTAAAATAATTGTTCATTTTAAGCCCTAAGCAACTAAACAATTGCTTAAAATCAGATTCAATTTGTATTTATGTACATCACATAAAATGCAGATTTTTTTTTTTTTTTTGATAATTAAAAGCAATCTGGTTATAATATGTAAAGACATACATATTCTGAATGAATGAATGGTTATATAATAATGGTCAAGGGGTGTGCGAAGGTCATAAAAATGAAAATAACAAAAATTTTGTCGTGCGTTTTGTGCTGTTATTATTATTAATTTAATAGTCGATGCATAATGTCAATTCAATGATGATGATGATGTATATGAGAGATACCGATTCATATGTGTATCATATAATATATTACTTTTGAAACAAACAATCAATTGAAAACAATCAATTGAAAATGTGCACATCACATCACCATTCACTTCTGAAAATTATTTCTAATTATTGAAATAGCTTTTTTTGTTCAATTGTTGTTCAATGACAATGAACAAATGACAATTTTATATTATTTTATATCGATCAATCGAGTTGTTGTGTAGGCACAAAATGGAAACCAAAAATCAATTTCTACGAATGTTCAACATTTACGAATGGACCGAATGGACCTTCAATGGCGAAATTCAACCACCACCAAAGAAGTTTCGAAAATCTACAAAAAAAAAGTAAATCTGGCCTTTGTTTTTTTGGATTGCTTTGCCTTTGTTCAAAATTTATGAGGCAAACACACACACACACACACTTATATACATGCGGACATAGCGTCGAAACTTAGAAAAGAATTTCAGCCAAAAAAAAATCCATAAATTTTAATGATGATGTTTTCAAATCAAATTTGACAAGTAAAATTGCTTTTTTTGTTGATAATATTCTCATCATAGAAGAATATCTAAATAAAAATACATGAATTAATACATTTATTTATTTCTATGGAATTCTTATTGGATGGACGTTATGTGGATCCCCATATACAAAGAGAAATTATTAATTTCCAGAAAAAAAATGGAAAAAATGGAAACCATTATATAATTTTTTATGTGAATCGTTGGAATTATGATGCAACATTTTCATATGTGTTTTGAATCATCATTGGTTTCTTCATTGTGCTAAATTCAAGATGAATTTGATTTCATTTTTTAAAACAAAGTAACACATAAAAAACTTCTAATAAAAACATATGAGTTGGAATAATTTGAAATGAATTTCAAATGGTGAAAAATTCAATTTAAATTGAATGAAATCGAAATTTTTAAATTTTGAAGAAAAATGTCAAAACAAAAAGTTGAAAAACATCATTTTTTAAAATATTTGATACAACAATATCCACCATTGATCAATAATATTTTGATGTATCAATATGCATTACATTTGTTTCTATTAACAAATGTTTGATTGAAATATTGTCATATTTTGGTCGCCGCACATCTGCTTTATTGACAATAACAAGTGTTTTTTTCAGAACGAAATTGGCTGGAATTTTTCCAGTCATATAAATATCAAACCCAATCATAAAGTTGAATTTGAATTTAAATTCGAATCAGTTTTTTCAGTTCGAAAATGTATTGATTCATAGCGAAAAAATGTTTCGAAAAATTTTAATATTTCTATTTTTACTTGTATTAGTAACAGCTAAACGTATGTCAATTTGAATGTTTCAATCTTTCAAATGCAAATAATGTTTGAATTTTGTTTTTAAAAAAATTTTAAAAGGTTTCGGTATAAGTATGATAAATGATATTCAATATGGTCAATGGAGATGGGAAAAACGTAACAATAAAACAATGTTACCAGCCGGCGGTATAAATGCTGATGGACCGTATGGACGTTATCGTCGCCCACGTGAAATTATGTTAAATCATGATGACAATAAAAATGGTCAACAAAATCAACGAAAATCGCAGCCCAAATCTTTGATGAAAATCTTACGACAACAAAGATCAACGAAATTCGATGATTTCTGGTCGACAGATACGGAAGATTTTGATTTTTCGAACCGGTCTCGTGGTAGTGGATCAATGAGTTCAATACATTCCCGTCATGTCAAACGATCAGAATCAATGAGCTCGTTGAATTCAACACAATCGAATCCTGATTTACGTGAAAAATCATATTCATATTCAACACCATCATATTCAACATATTCATATTCTACCCGTTCACATAAATATCATGGATGGTATTGGAAACATAATCGTGGAATGAATAATGAAATGAATAACTCATCATCAATGAACAATATTTATGGTGAAAATCGAAACAACACCACGACGAAATCATATTCAAATCAAAATGAATCATTTTCCATGCCAAATTTGGCCCAATGAAATTTCGATCCTGACGATCCTAAGTTATGAACCTTAGAGAAATTGGACACAATCAGAATCGAAAAACATCTGTCGGCATCAAAAAACGACATTTATGAAAATTATTGATTATCATTATTGATTATTATTTATAACACAAATAAATATTTGAATGAAAGTAAATATGACATCAATCAAAATTCATAATTTTTTTGGACACTTTTCCATACAATATGACCTTAAACCTTAACCCATTAAATCCGAACATCAATCAAAACACTAAAAATAATTGATAAATAAATATGTAAAGAGACAGAAAAGAGTAAAGAGTTATACATTCACAGAGTCAGTCAAAGTTCAAATGGTCAATTTTCGCTTAATTCAATTTGTTTGTTTTTGCATAAATAAAAATAAAATTTATTATATTTCCAATTTGGACTTACTCAATATCAATAATAACAATAACAATAATAATAAAATCTTATGTTATGTTTATTCATATCAAAATGTTTATATATATTATTGTATGTAAACACATATATTTATTTATGTGTGTGTTCAATTGACCAAATAAAAGTCTATGACGATCATGATGATGATGATATTCATAATAATAATTTACTTCAAATGACAATTTCAATAAATTAAAGAAATTGTAATAATAATGATGGTAAACGATAATAATAATACTACCAAGATTTCAAATGAAACATTCAAATAACTTTGAAATGATAATTTTCAAAATTGTTTTTGGTGTGTTAGTATTATGTAGATAGTAAATATATCAAAGCAAAATATAAATATCACTACACACATTCACAAATAATGGTTTGTTTAGTTAAGTCTATTTTCAACACTGAAAAAAATTCACAAAAATAATAATGATGACACATTGATTTACATCAATTGACCACACACAAACATCACACATTTATTTATGTAAACAAAAAATAAAATAACCCAAACACCCTTAGCATATATTCGGGGATAGATAGATAGGCAACAGCAATAATCATTATCATCAATTTCAGCATCACAAAGAATACATTTCAAACCAAAACACATCAAAAGAATAAAACAATATAAAGTAGTAATGGATATTAATTTTTTCACCAACAAAGATAACGAATTGATAATGATAATAATCATTTATATTACATTACATCAACTGTACGCGTATTTGACTATTTATTTGATTTGATTATAAATAGTTTTTTTTTGGCCTTATTATTATGGTCATCATTATTGTCATTCAAAGGCATTTTTTAAAAATATGTGTAGACAACACAATTTTAATTGAATAAATGTGAAATTCCGAAGAAATTTATCCATTCTACATGGAAGGCCCGACTACTACATGGAAGCTCTAATGCTAATGAACTATTTACAATTCTACAAAATCCAAAATAAGACTTTAGTTGCCACTGGAAATATAGATAATAATAATGATTTCAATTTTTCAAATTATTGATGAGTATTTGATGATGATAGCTACATCCATGGTTACATTAACAACTGGTTGATACAGTGGATTTTGAATCATCGACACAACATTTTTCAATAAGATTTTGATAAAGATTTTTTAATAATCGATTTGATCTAGATCGATTATTTTTGCAAACAAAATTGCTTTGACAATATAAGAGTTAAAAATAGAAATAGATAAGGAATAGTGTTGATAATTATTTGTGTTTGTGTAAAATCAATGAAAAGCCATCAATAATTTAAAAATAATTTGAAAAATTGTCGCTAACAACAACAATGAAGGCTTAAGCATTTGAAGAGTATTTATTTATTATTAATATTAGGTTGTCCGCAAAGTTTTTACCGATTATATCGTAGAAAATCATTAGAAAATCGGCAATAACTTTTGGACTACCTTAATATATTCAACAATTCAATTCTAGAAAAAAACACTTAATCAAATAATCTCATTTTTCGATGACATGTGCAAAAAATTGTATGGAACAAAGCTGGCAAAAATGCAAATTGAATTTTTCAAAAGTTCCAACTGCGAAAACGTATTCCAATGCTGCTGTCACATGAGATTAAAAAGATGCAGCCAAAGAAAAATTGACCATTCAATATTGTTTCAATTGAAAGCGTCGATGAATTTGAATATTTTGAATAAACAATTTACTTTGACACACAAAATAATGCTCATACAATTTTTGAATTACTCTCTCAATTTTGATTGTTCAACTAATTAAAACAGGATTAATTTAATAATAATCGTTCCAGAATCATCAAGACTATCACTTTGTTTGAAACAAAGTAACATTTTGAAAATTCAAATTATGCAAACAAACGAAAAAAACTCATTATCCTTATATAACCATCAGGTCATTCAAAGTATTAAACAAAAAAATGAAAATGCCAGACGACAATCGTTTTTATTGGAATGGATTGTTCCACACATCACGACTATTGCTGACCATTCCAAAAATAAATCTCTAAATACCATTTCGTAGAAAGAATAGAAATAAATGATGATGACATTGCCATAGACAAATAATAATAATAATTTTTATGAGATATTTGCATATTTTATTTTCACATTATTTGTCTATTTGGCAATGCCAAGTCACGTGTCCACACACAAAATTCAAAGATATTTTCTGCGTAAAAGTAGATTGCTCAAAATTCTGTTCAACGAATCATCAATTTTTTTAGACCAATGAAATGAGAAAATTAAATAAAATATAAAAATTTGGTCATGTGGTCACAATCATTGATGACCAGTAGTTATCAATGATGAAGAATGGTCATAAATTAATTGGTGACAAAATATTGGTTTTATGTATGAAATGCGACAAAATATGTATTAAGAAAAATTTCATTCTTTGTGTATCATTCTGGGCATCATTCACAAATGAATATGTACCCATTTATATACAAAGTTTCATTTTCATTTTTTTAATATTCGAAATGTCACATGAAAAAATGATGTTAAGGATATGGACTAAGAGAGAGAGCGAAAGAGGAAAATAACAGTTATTTCTGGGCAATAAAATCACAACTAAAACTCATCAAACAGAATTTTTATTTTCATTTTCATTCTTTTCATTTCCATGAAAAGAATTCATTTTTATTATTATTGGAGATAGGGTGACCCAGACATCAAACGAACGAACGAACGAACGAAAACATCAAACATCAAATCAACAACCAAAAACAAAGTGAAACAAACTTGCATTTGACACTTGGTTATACTATTTGGCTGGTCACTTGGGATCACTATTATTATGATTATGATTATCATTTCATTCAATGCATCTTGTGACTATTTTTATGAAAACAGTTTTTTTCTTTGTGAAATTTTATTATCACATATCACATAGACAATTGATTATAATTTTGAAATTCAGTAAAGAATTGAAAAACTATGAAATGAATAAATAAACGAACATCATCAAGCATAATCATGTGGTATAAATGATGCAAAAAATGAATACAAAAATATTAGATTGTCCGCAAAGTTTTTGCCGAATATTTCGTAGAAAATAATGAGAAAATAGGCAAAAACTTTTTGGACAGCCTAATAAATAAAAATGAATGAAAATATATTTTATTATGTTCTTCGAAACATGGAATCAAATCGAATGAAAAGAATATCTGCTGCACACATTCCACAGCTGTTGTCAAGTGATGATTATTACTGGTCAAAGTACAATGGAATTTCGAATCAAACATGAAGAAACTCATTCGAAAAATTCGTGCTAAGAATTTTAGTTCTTTGAATTAACCATCATAAAAAATGATACAAAGTATCGAATTCATTCATTTTTGAAATTTTATTATTTTTACTTGGATGTTTTTAATGTCTTCAAAGGATTTTCTTCTCAATAAATGAATAAAAATCATGTGACAACAGATGGTATTGTGGAAAAACGTTTGTCTAATTGAAAAACATCCAGCAATGATAAGCAAGAATCGTAAATCTTAAAAACATACATATCGAAAAACATGGCAAAAACATATTTGCCTCATTTGAAAACCTCATTGATGGCGCCTCGTTGGCTAGAAATTGACAAATTGATAATATCAACATCGATTAAAGATTGAGTCAAATTCCTTCATTCAATTATCAATATTTTTGAAGAGAAGCAAATTTTAAAGATTTAAAAACAACAGCAGCAAATCAATAAAGCAAAGACGACAATGCGCTGCTATGGATATTATGACTTTTATTATTGATTTGATCGAGTTTATATTTGAAAGCATACACAATAGATTCAATTATCAAAAATCTTCATCGTGATAAGAAAATATAAGACAGTCCTAAAAATCATAATTAAATTTTGCCCTATCGATCTTTCCACCGATTTTCAATGAGTAATCAAGGTGAACAGATTTTAATGATGATAAAAATTGATTATTTTCGATTATTTAATTGTAGAATTGTTTCACATTCAACTTAATGCATTTAATTTGGTTTTTGGCCGATCGATTCGATTCGATTCAAACATTTTTCACCAAATTTTTCAATTTTACTCCGCCTTTAGTGTGATGATGATCAAGTCAATTGAAGTGAATTCATTCGTTTTCAACAACAACAATTTCAACATAAAATTTCCACCAAGTTACCGCCTATATAGCTTATGATCATTGAATTGAATGGTGAAATTTTCACTGGTGTTTCACAACAACATAATTTGGGCACAAAGCGATTAACAAAATGCACACTACTACTACGCATGTAGAATAAAAAATGAAAACCCATCGTCAAATCGCAGATTTGGTTTCATTTTTCAACAAACAATCGGTGTAGTAAGATACAAACAACTCTGACGACAATAATCCAAATTTAAAATATTTTTTGACAAAAACATCATTTCAAATCAACATCGAAATCAACAAAATTTTGAAATATCATTCATTTGTTTTGTGATTAGCAAACAAACCAACACATCTTTTGTAACCGTGTGTTTTGATCAATTAATCTCGAGATCTCGATTTTATCATTGTGCACTCAGTATTCTTACAACATAACAAATAACAATAATTAAAACAATCAAATAAATAAACACAGAAAAAAATGCAGTCTAATACAAATGAAAATAATCGAATGTTTTGGTCAAAATTTTGTCGAAATTGTATTTATCGTTTATATTATTTATCAACAATTTTATCAACAAATCATCATGATGACTCGTCAAATACAACTAATGATGATGATGCTCAAATAGAATCAGCGAATGAAGATCGATTCGATCAATTAATCGGTTCACCATTGCCACGATCGATCGATTTCGATTGTCATTGTTTACATTGTAATTCTCTCACAGTTCAATTTCAACAAATTTCAAATAGTCATCATTTGATTAATGGGAATTATAGTCATCATTATCAATCTGAATATCAAATTCTATGCGTCGAAGACATCGATGATGAAGAACCTGAAACCAACTATGAAGGTAAATAAACTATTTTCAAGTCAATTCAATAACACCAATCTCAATCAATAGATGTCGTATGAGTTTTTTGAACGACCCAAAACATTTTCAATTTTTTTCACTTTTTTCAATAAAAAATTGTTTTTCTCACTTTTTTCACGAATTGTCAATTATAGATGAAATTTTTCAAATCGAAATGGATGAAACCGAAAATTTCGATAATGATAATGACAATCATAATAATGAAAATGATATGAATAAAATTAGGCAAAGTAATACAATAAAACACGACGAGACTGATGATAATGAAGAAATTTTACGTTCGATTCATCAAAAAATGAGATTTATCCCCGAAATCCATGATTATATTTACCTGAATCGAATTTTAGAAGAACATTCAACAATTTCACCAGGTAATCAAGCATCATTAGTCATTATGGACGACGATAAAGCAAAGGAAACAACATGTGAACATCGAGAAATGTTAGATTCAGCTACAAACGCGGAAAATAAATCTGAATTAAACACGAATAATGATCGAAACATAACTACTAATCAGAATCAATGTAAACAACTAGTCAATGAAAATATTATCAAACACTCAGCTTCAATGATAAGAAATATGAGCAATGAATTTGTATTAATACGACAACAACAATTTCAGTCATCAATAAACTCATCACATATTTCAAATATTAATCATAATAATCGAGTCATTACTATTTTAATTGAAAAATACCGGAATACAGTAACCCTGATAATCAATACATTCAAAATGTTTGGAAATGTTATGAATTTTTTTAGGAAAAAATTCTAAGTCCAAGACCTGATAAATATTTCAGGAAGAATAATATTCAGAAAGCTCCGAACAATATTTGAATGTGCAATTTTTCAATTTCAAAACAATCATTTTCATTCATTTATATATTATACATATTATTAAATTATTTTTTTAACAATTTTTTTTAAATTTAAAAACTTATTTTCAAACCCAATTTCAATTATTATTTTATATGAGCATTTTATTATATTTATATTTATATTTACACGTATTTTGTATTTAAAACATATTTTATATATATGATATTCAATAATAATAATAAAAAACACTTTACACTGTCGATTCTTGGTCTTTCACAGTGAAATAAAAATGGAGTTTTTCAATTTTGAACTTTAAAAATTTTAAAATTTTCAATTTTAAAATTTTTGAGTTCGACAACAACAAATAAACAAACAAAATAACAAGGAAAATCAATTGAATGTCAATCAAAAATGGAAATGGAATGGATATGTTTGCAAGTAGAGAATATATCAGGTGTCAAATTTTTCTTAGTTTGTTTGTGTGCTATGAACAAATTCCCATTTTGATAAACAAAAAAACAGAAATAAATCGAATGGATTTCGAATTTCAGGATGACGGATATAAATGGGGATTGGGCACTGAGAAAAAACAACAACAATTTAGATTCAACAAAACAGCAAATAAATGAATTGATTGTATTAGATTGTCCCATAAGTTCTTACCATTTTTCGAATGAAAAAAAAATTCAAAAACGGCAAGAACTTATGGGACAGCCTAATATATTTATTGACAAAAGTTTTGAATAATTCAATTTGAAAATTTTAAAAATTTAAAAATGAAAAAAAAACATGGAAATTTCATTATTTATTCGTTTTTGTGAATATAATACGAATATAATGGACATGAAAATCACGAATGAAGCCAAATGAAATGAGAGATTGTATTGGGCAAAAAATAAATAAATGTCAAAAATTCCATTTTGAAACTTGTGAATCGACTTTTATTTGAGTAAGAATTCTCATATTCGCAAATACAACAAATTCAATCGATTCCAATATGCCGATTCAAGAAGAAGGAAAAAAATAGTGCCGACAAAATAATAAAATATGGCATATTTCAATATGATAAATGATTTATGAGATTCAATCAATTGCAACAAGCATATCATACATCAACAATGAATGAATTGATTGACCAATAATTCTATTTAATAAACCAAAAAACAGAAAAAATAAAATAATACAACGGTGGACATCGAATGTATTTTTTGATGGTGATTTTTTTCTAAGGCCAGAAATCATCAAAATTTTGATTTTGATGGATGATTTTTGTCGATTTCATTAATCAAGTTCTATTCTATTAGGTTGTCCGGAAAGTTCTGGCCAATTTTCATGCACCAACTGTATTACGATTGACCGGAATGAACTTTGCGGACAACCACCTAATATTTCATTTGATTTCAATTTCATTTCATTCTATAATCTAATCTTTATATCTTTGAAACATAAATCATATTTGCTGTGATATGATTTTTTTTGTTTCATTTCAATTTTCAATCATTCAATTTTATCGAATAATCACAGAATAGTCAAAGTCATATAGGTGACCGAACCAAATCAAGACCAGTAATAAAAATCATCAATCAAATAAACACGAATGATTTAATTATATGCAATATATTCAATCATTTTGTGACTGAGGAAAATTCTAAATTTTCAATTTTTCAAATCATTGGACATGATCATGATGATGATATGAGTAGATTTATTTGAAAAATGACAAATTCAAATTATTAAAATTAATTTCTTCGATTGAATTGCAAAGATGTAAGCAAACAAAAAAAGTCAAATTTTAAATTTTGGAATTTTGGATCAAAATTTATTGGAATTGTTTCGTGAAATTCATTTTAGTGAAATATGGCTGAATACTGAAATATTTGGTTATGCGATTCCAAGAAATATCTTTCTTTGCTTTCAAAAAATGTACACAAACAAATAACTGTTCCATATGTCGATGATTATCATTTTCATCATCATCATTTGGATGATGATAATCCTTTTTTCACTCAATTCAGCAACGAAAATTAAGTAAATATCATAAAAATTTCTTTTGTGTTAGGGACTTTATTATCAATTTCTTTTTTTTCCAGTTAGATGCTAAATGTCTTATGATGAATCCAATAAACAAATAATACTAACTACAAAGAAATACAATGTATCGTTTTGCAATGAAAAATTCATTTTTTCATTCAACAAAAAGCTGTTGATTTCAAAGAAAAATGGAAGAAAAATAAACCACAAAATAATCTTAAATGATATCTTTGAAATGGATTGAATTGAACAATAATATTTAATCTCTCAACTGAAAATATTTTTTCCAAGAAAAAATTTGTAAATGAAAATCTATTATTCATTATATCATCATACCAAACAAAAAACTGATAATAAATGTATTCGATTCATCAATATTCAACACACTAAATAAACAAATTTGAATTCGATCAATCATTTTTTGGTTCATGGAAATAATAAAAAACAAGATCGTTTGATCGAGGAAATCAATCAAAAAATTTTCAAATCGATCGCATAGAGAGCCCAAAAACAACACCGACTTAGAATAAATAAAAAAATCTAAAATAGATTGGAATTTAGCACGTGGCCTTTTTGATTATGAAACACAAATCAATGACAAACAACTAAACAAATCACATTTTCAATGACAGAATAAATTACATCTTGAGCCAAAATATATACGCGGATCGGATTTGTATTAAGGATCAGAAAAGGAAAAAAAACGAAAATATAATTGTTTTAAGCTTGTTTCCACAAGCATATACATCGACTAAATTACAGGTAAAAACGTATTTGAAATCGAATATAAATATTTTGAAAAATAATTTTTTTCTGGAAATGTTTCAATCAAATGAATGTAATTTGATTGAAATGTAATGAAAATAATTTCAAAAATGAGCAATCGAAATCTGGTAGTCAAACATTTCTTCCATCCATCTCTCTTAGTTTGAAATACTTTTTAAAAAATCGATTTAATTTGAAACCAAAAAATCGAAGACATAACCGAAACACGTG
Organism: Psoroptes ovis; assembly: GCA_002943765.1. Classification (NCBI taxonomy): domain Eukaryota; kingdom Metazoa; phylum Arthropoda; class Arachnida; order Sarcoptiformes; family Psoroptidae; genus Psoroptes; species Psoroptes ovis. Next base: position 810,259 of record PQWQ01000020.1, on the reverse strand, counting down.
CAAAATTATATTTTCGATTGATTTCAATTATTATTATTTTGATAAAATGTCACGTGTTCATTTATAATTATAATTTAGAATTTAAAATATAAAATGAATGTATATTCATGTCAATAATAACATATTGAAAATATACTTTTGTCATTTGTTGTTAAGCAATCGAATCATATATATTGATCTATTGATTGATTTTTCATTTATTTGAAATTTTAAACAAAATAACATTCATTTCAAATTTTGTCAATGATGATGATGAGAAAAAAATTTTTGAAAAAATCTATTTTTGGCTCAAAATAAAATTCGATCTAAAAAAAATATCCGGCAGCAATCGTTCAATTAAAATTCATTCAAATCAATTCAATTCATTTATTAGTATCAACTATTAGGTTGTTCGAAAAATTGTGGCCGATTTTCTCGAGCAACTCTATCGGATTAAGTGGAATGAACTTCTCGGACAACATAATACTAATCAATTGAAAACGACTGAAAAAAAATGAATCCGAATTGAGAAAAATGAAAAAAATTTTAAATCGTTTGTTTTTCTAAGACCAAATGACCGGAATTTCAGGATTTCTGGAAATCACCACCCGAGAACGACAATCAAATGTAAACAGAAATCAAATTTAGCCAAAAATTTTCTCAGGAAATGATCGTCATGGCAAATATCGATTTAAGGAGATTCGATTCTTCCTTAACATGATTGCATAATTCATTGGAATAAAGCTTATTTCATTTCATATCAAATCAAACTATGAACATGACCGGAATATTGATCATTTTAGATGAATTGGATTCTTCATATAAATTGAATCAGACTTGGAATTCAAACCTTTCATTTCCAAATTTCAACTCAAACACACACAAACTAAATATATTTTAAACCCTTAACACGTGTGGAGTGTTGGTGACATATTCGACCGATTATTCACCATCGAAATCAAAGATGGAAAATCAGTTTTTACTCGGAAAATTTGCATCATTTACCATCTAATGATACAATTTATAGCCTGATAATAAATATACAAAGAATTGCGAATCGAAAAATAGAATCATTGATTCAATTTCAATCAATTTTTTTTTCATAGACAATTTGTTTTTGTTTATTATTATTTCGTTGTTGAATACGAATAATACGAATAAATGGTGATTTCAATTTGTTGTTGTTTAGCTATTTACTGTTAATGATCTTGAGCATGAATCAAAAAAAAATCGTCAACCATTAAATTAATAAACAAAAATGTTTAAGCTTATTGGAAATCATGAAAAACCATTGAATTAATATGGCGAAAATAAACAGAAAATGTCAAATTTGAAATTCGAAACGATCATTTGTGTATATTAAATACATTAACCATACAACTGATTGAAAGAAAAAAAAATCTGATGAAATGCAAATGATCATTTAGTAGGGCATACCCATATACTAAGTACATATGATCTATGCATCATTTCCATTTTCTATTCATTATTTCAAATAATTCATTTTATGGTCATTTACTTGTTAGAAATTTATCGAAAATAATACCGAAATGCATATACATTGATGGAAAAAAGTTGATAATTTTCAAGGAAATTCGAATAATTCGAAGAAAATAATGAAGCTGAAAAACTTGAATAATAATATTTTGAAATTGTGTGGCATATCATATATTTGAATTATATGAATCACGTTTCAAAACAAAAAATTGCAATATTTTTCGTCAAATTCTTCGTTAGAATAATATTCAAAGTATATGAAATAATGGATTGGATATAAGTAAATAAATAAATCGTTTTGATAATATTCGATCATCATTAATTTGATGAAAATTTTCATAAAATTAATGAAATGAATCAAAATGTGGAATCATTAAAAAACAAGAATGAATTCTAAAATTCAAAAATTTTGAATTCAGGATTTTTGGAAATGAATGCTATTCGAAGTTGAATTGGATTATTATTATGATTATTTCAATTAAATAAATGTGAATTTCAATAATTTGGAATTAAAAAAGAAATTTCATTAATTCAAAACCAAATAATAATAAAGAAATGAACGCGAATAGAAATCATTAGCAGCGAATTCAAGACATTTCGCCTAATAATGATAATGATCATCATTATACTCTAAAATTGACATAAAACCCGAAATATGCTGTGTTTGTTTGGGTAAAAAACAATTTGATTCTAAAAATTCATAATAGTAATTAACACACACAATGAATATGTCAAGTAATCATCATCATTAAGCTTAATCAAAAGCAAAATATATCATGTCATAATGAGAGAGAGAGTCAAATGGATTGTTATGATAATCATAATTATAATAATAATTATTATATGGAAATATATTTTCCAATTATTCAATTATCACGAGTAATCCTTGGAAAAAAAGAATACCCAAACACTCTTCAATTAGTAGGAAAAGAAATTCAAGATGAAAATTAATACCCAAAAATTTTTGAATTCGGTTGAAATTAATAATAATACATTAGGGCCTAGGATTTTTTCAAAAATTATTTTAGAAAATGGAAATATTCATTTTTTGTTTGTTTTTCGAAACAAATTTCAAGTGTATCCTTTATTTTTAGAAGCAAATATATAAATGCGGAACCATTATTAAATAAAATCCATGTTGGGGCCAGCAAGACATGGAGGGGCTTGAAATACACATTATCTAAATTATTCCATCATAAAAAGGTTTTCGAAAAAACGCCTTCGACACCTGGTATTTTGATGATTGGTTGAAACAACCAAAAAAGAAAGAGATTCAGAACATAAACATTCGAAAAAAAGTGCACTTGAAATCTAATACATATTTTTTTTTAAATTTCCATCTCGATAATGTGTCATCATATATGCGGATTGATGATGATTGTCAAATAGCCGTTTTGCATTTTTGGACTGGCAAAAATTGTATTGAATCACAATCGACGATGAAAAAACATTGAACATGCTTCATGCCATAAAAAACAAAACAAAAGTACAGAAATTCACTAACACAACATATCACATCTCAGGAGGCTAATCAATTCAAATGTGCTTTGCTTTTTTTGGAGATTCAGTGGTCGAATTCGAATTCAATAAGTTGGAACTCCAATTGCTATGTGGATTCGGGAATATTTTCAAACGAATGAGAGTAACAGAGAGGGGATCATTCAATCATCAATTTTCGAATATATCCAATTACATTACATTTTAAAACTGATCGATTTATTATGTTTGGAAGAATGAGTGGTTATCATTATCATTATTTCGATTATAATAACATGTGTATAATTATCGATTGTATTGAATTGAATATAATTTGATGCTATGAGAGTGATATCACCTGTTTATCACGCAATATTCCACTTATGTTATGCCAATTGTGAATAATAATGTTTGAAATTCAAATTTACTTATGGTGGATAGTGCTGTATAATTTGATCTTTTAGATGAAAATGAATGGAATACACCTGTGTATTTATCCATATTTTAATGAAAACTAAACATATTCACTTCATTTGATTATTGTAAATTATACAATTATTGATTGGAAATTTAAATGACCGGATGAATGAATGGAAATAATGAAATGCATGCTTAATGTCAATCAAAATCAAACAAAATATAATTTCAAAATCTATTCAACAGAATAGAATACAAGAATTGATAATTTGCTCCCAGAAAATTAAAAAATTTTTGATTAAATTTCAAAAATGACACGTGGCATATGAGAATCAACGACGATGAACCAGACCAAACGTAGTTAACAACGACAACACTTACAAGAAACAATTAAAACAATTTTAGATTGGGCCCTCAATGAAAATATGAATTTACAATACGAAACTGTACGGTCCATAAAATGAAAAATTTTAAACGTTCAATTGTTAGGAAAATCATCATGGAAAAGTCTAATGATATATATCATGTTATTACTTTGTTCGCTTATACAATATAAATGATATAATATTGGTCCTATGAGTTTTCACACACTAATCAACAAAATCAATGTCGAATGAAAAAAAAATCGAAAGAAAAGTGGCAAATTCAAATTAGCTGAACAATAGACTTGGTATGATTCATTTTGTATGGAACTTATGAATTATTAACTAAACCAGAGCAAAAACATATTTATAATAATAATGAATATTTTCATCATTCATTTCAAAATTGTTTGAATGTTCAATTAAAGTTATTTGTAAGTTTTGTGTTTTGTTGAAAAATATATAATTGTGTATTGACTTTTTCTTCATTCATTCTTCATTGAATTCATCAAATCAAAACATTGTAAAATGAATAATGAAATAAATGAGAAGTGTGTGTACATTAATTTTGCAAAATAACATACAATACAACAATGTTTCACCGAGAGTGAAACATGAGATCAATGATGACAATTAATGACAATAATAATAATAATAAAATGTCATTTTTTTTTTGAAATTTAGAATTCAATTCAATTGAATTCAACATTATATAATATATTTTTTCAATTGTTTTGCAAACCACACACACGCACAAACAGCCACACGATGTGAAAACACAATAGATTTTGTTTTCAATTATTCAATATTTATGAATTCAAATCTGATCTCTTTTTTTGAAATGAATGAAAATAATTTTTCCCACAGGTACAATACGATGCCAATATATTTATTAATACTATTTAATTGGTAGTACCACATAAAACACGTTTCAATCAGTTGAATGAGTTCAAATTGAAAATCCTTTGAAATCCATTTCAAAAATTCTTTTTAAAGACATCGATCAAAACAAAATGCTTTGAACAATTATTTGTAAACATTTATTTGTTTATATATGACTATATTACGCAATCACATATATGAGATGACCACCACTTGACCAGATTACGAATGGCAAACAATAGCCTTTGTTTGTGTTATTTTGAAAAATAAAATTCAAACACGCGTTCATCATCATGTAAACACTTGAAATTGTTGCATAAATCATTTCGGACCAAAAAACAAAATGAGAGGATAAAATGAACGGTTCTCGGACCAAGATATTTCGATTTTACAAAAATCAGCATAACAAAAAAAATTTCGGGCAACAAAATCAGTTGAATTGAAAACGAGAACATATTTGATACATGTGATATATGGTGATCGTAGCACCGTAAATCATTCCAAAAAAAAGACACAATTTTTAAAATTCATATGAATAGAAATGAAAGGAAAAATATCCCATATATCGAACACAGAATATAAGGAAATCTCAGAAATCTTGATGCACATGTCTGCATAATCGAAACAATTATCGATTGACAATGAAAATATTAAGCAAATCAGTCTGAGAATTTATATGAGATTCATAATCATGTTTAAACTTTGAACTTTTTACCATTCACCATTGACCTTAAATGCAATTTTTCGATGAAATGAAATGAAACGATCGATTGTAATTTCCAAAAGATTTAAATTGAGTTCTTTCAAAGTCGAATCAACACAAAACTTGTTGCACTTATTCCAGAAGCGTAATAATCTAGATGATGATAAACAAGGTTTTTCAAGGCCCAAAATCTTATGAAAACTCGGAATAATTGAATTCGAAACTATGATTTCGAATAGAAAACAAAACAACGAAAAACTCTTGACTTTTTGAAGATTCATTTTTGAAAAATATTTTGGGTGCATTGTGAGGGTGTGTGTGTCATTTATATTATTCATATTCATTTGTTTAAAATGATATAACACACACGTGTGTCCAAAAAACAAAAAGCTGAGAGACAAACTAGCCAATTGTTTACATATGATTAATAATCATCCATCGATTGCATGAATAAATTCACACGAACTGTACGGCAAAAACAAACGCGTGTACAATCAATTCAATATTCAACAATAATAAAATATATCAATGACCATTCAAAAAACCTTAAAAAAGTTTTCATTTTTTTCGAAATAAACAAACAAACAAACAAAACTTATGGGGTGATGACGTTTGTTTATTTATTTATTTATTATTTTCAATTTTTCATTATTATACACCACCACTTCAATTGTATTTTTATTTGGTGAGTTTAGTGTTATATAAATGGTGTGAATTGTGAATTGGTCAAAAGAGATTTTGGCGAAAAACTGGGCCAAACGTCCAGTTATATGATTTTTCAAGTGTTATTTAGTCAATTTATTTATTTATTTATTCCTTTTCAATTTCATGGCGAAAATTTGAAAATGCATGATTATTATTGAATAATTGATTGAATTGAAAATTTTCATTCATTTGTTATTCAATAAACACAAACAAACAAAAACGTATTTTTTCACGTGTTTCAACTGTATCATTCAATGAATAATGATGGAAAAAAATTGAATACTGTATCATTACTGTTGATGTTGCAAAATATGAATAGATATGTGTATCCGTTTTACATTAATTTTTACTTTTTACTTTCAATTCAATTCAATATTCATTGATTGTTTCAATTGATAAATAATATGAATATAAATATTATTAAAAGGGTAATAATGATATTGTGTGGATCATGTTGTGTGTACACTTGAATCAATTCAATTTCAATGATCAAAAATATGAGTAAAATATCATTATCATATCACATTCACAATTACACATTATATGAATGAATGAATATCGAATAATATATTAAATTTCAAAAAAAATATATAATTGAATATATCATTTACACACGTGTTTGAGCAATTTATAATCAACAACAACCAACCAAACAAATAATAATATGTTTATTTGTCTGTCTGTATGTTTATCAAGATGAGTTTTTTTTTCAATGAGCAAAATTCATTGAAAAATAATGATTGGAGATTCAAGAGCAAATAAATGAATATAAATCATAAATTTGGACCGAGAAAAAATTCAATAATTCAATAATTGAAACAAGAATATAATAAATTTCCATTTCTGCTGATAACTCGGCAACAAATAAAGACGATTTTTCAATCAATATTCAATCATCATTATTGAAATGATTAATGATATTTTACGACATTAAAATACAAGGAACAAACGTAAAAAAAGGTTTCATTTATGATGTTTTTGCCAAATGAATCATCATATGCACCAAGTAATATATGAGAGCGTCTTGCTCATTTCTTTCTTAGTGTTCAAAACAGGAAAAGCATCATTAAGATGAAATGAAATCAATTAATTGAAATTCACATTTGTTGTTGAATGAAAGAAAAAATAAATGAATAAATAAATGAATTCATTTTTGTCGGACGATGAACGAATGAAAAAAACACATTATGAATTGGAAAAATTCCCAGGAATTCTGAATCTGGAATTTTTCAATCGTTGATCATTATATTACCAAACCAATTGTTCCTCAATGCTGACCAACGGTCAAACGTGAGCACTTATTTGTTTGTTTATTATGTCATAACCAATCATGATATACAAATGTTTTTTTTTCAATTTGATGATCTAAATAAACAAATGCTAATAAATAATCGAATGTTCGAATATCACGTTTTACTAATCGGAAACGTTAAGAATAATTGATGAAACTAATTTAGTTTGATTTCGGACAAATCAATTGTTACCAAATAGAAATTGACAATTCAAACATATTTAGCTGTTTTGACAACAAACATTTAAATTGTGTTTATTTGTATGTCATCAACATTTGCAATATGATGCTATTATCGATTTCATTGGAAATTTATAATGAACTACGGAAGGGTTTCCAAACATTTAAACAAAACTTTCGTCAAAAATGGATGAAAATCGAATTGAATTCGATCGATGATTTGTACTGGATAAAAATCGAAATGATTTTAGACTCGATGCGGTCGATTTAATCCTGTTTTTGAATAAAAATATTTATCAATATTTGTCACCATCACCATCATTATAGAATGAACAAACATTAATCCGATTAATTTGACAAAAACAGTTCAATTGATTGATTCGAATAATGATCGATAATAATAATAATAAGTATGGAAGAGATGAATCAATAAAATTCCAAGAAATTCGAATCGAATAAATATGAATATGAAACGGCGGAGAAATACTGAAAAGAAAATTTTCCCAAGTGAAGAAATTAAATGAAATGGAATCACAAAATCAATCAAATTAATAACTTTTTCGGAATCATTATAAATATTCAAGGAAGTTTCGAATGAAAATTTTAAAAAATGAAAATTGAATTCAATTCTTGGAATTCAAATCGAATCAAAATGTAAATATTTATTCATTTTCAATTCAACATTCGATTACAATCTTCGATCAAAAAATTTTCCGATACCAAAAGGATTAAGGTCAAAGATCATTTTTCATCATTTCAATTGATTAAATTGGTTTATCGGGTGATGATGGATAATCATAGTAATAATTCATTGACCTTTTGAAATAAAAATCGATTTTCGAGCTTGTCAAAGTATATAAAAAATGAATAAATAAATAGAAAACGTGCAGGACAAAATGGAAATTTTTTTTCACACATTTTCCAATCATTAGGTTATTAGGACAAAAATATTTTGAAAATACAAATTCAAAAAAAAAAAAAAATAAAAATAAATAATTACAATAGTTTTTGTCAAGGGTTTCTTGGGCACCTCAGAACCCACACACACAAGCATATGAATCAATGATCAATAATGCACTAATAACACTTTTTTTCATTTTATCAAATTTTTGCCAGGTGCTTGGTTAACATTTGACATTTTTGGGCTAAAATAATAAATAATGAAATACGAAAAAAAATAACCAGCAACAAATTCATTGTTCACAACAACAAAATAATTTATGGCCATCTAATTAGGAAAACAAAACAAAACAAAATCTTAATTTATGTCATTTTCCACCATTTCATATTATCAACATAACACTTAAACATTATTTCGTTCGAAATTATTTAGCAAATTTGATAACTCTATGAGTGGTGTGTTAAATGGTTGTCACTATGGACATTTTGTAGACAAATTTATGTCGTAAATATTTTTTCACATTTTGTTATTTTTGTTTTTGGTGGTAGTAACAAAAACAAAAAACACAAAGCCAATTCAACAATGTTCACGTTTTGCTCGAAACAACACACACTAGAATCACATATATACAAGTAAATATGTATCATATCTTTGAAAAATAATCGATTTTTCATTTTTGAAAATATTACAAATAATCATTATTAGAGAAATACATATTTCTCATATTTCGGCATTTATTCCGGTGTCTAGCAGTGTCTAGTCTTGAATTTTTTTCTAAATGAATCAACCAAAGTTGAAGAAATTTTATTCAAAATCTTATACAAATGCATGTAATGTATCAATTGATCAATTGTTCAAATTAATTCTTCAAAATTCAATATTCCATTTTCAAAGGTAGTTCTCTTACTCTCTAAGAAATTTTACGGTGAATTTCATCATCATTTTTTTTCGGTGAAAACAAGCGAATACAAAGTCAATGGATACAGTCAATGAAATGAGTGCCGATGAATTTCATCTGAAAATTCACCCTAAAGCTTTATGTGCCTGTTTTAGACCATTGATTCACATATTAAATGTATATCTCATCAAAGTGATTGATGTATATCATAAATGAGCACATAAATTTGAGCGCGAAATGAAAAGTAAAACTTTCTCATTTCTATTTTTTGCACCATGTTCGACTAAAATTCAAAAATTGACTGATTTTTGAACCACATTTCTTAAATTGCCCAAACATGGACACATTAAAGCCGAACAAATTACCAACATTCACTTGTTAATTTTATTTTAAGGAATTTTCTTAAAATAAAAACTTTGAAAATACGTATGTCGATATTACAATATAGTAACACAGGGTCAATTTGCACAAGAAAACGAACATGCTTTATTTACAATTTTAGGTTTTAAATAATTACATTCATACGAAACTTATGTTACAGTTTTTAAGTCACCTTTCGGTGAATTATTCCCAGGTATCCATTTGACGCCCATCGTCAGTGATGGTATCCTCGGGTAGCTCTGGGAGAGGCGCGCAGGATTTTATATAAATGCCGTTACACCTCCCCCTCAGGTGCCGAGCTTCGTCTCGGTCTTCCTCTTCTGCGAATCATGTCGAGTCTCACCGGTTCCGAATGATGGAATTTCTTGACGTGGTTCCTATGGATCTGCTGCCGAAGCCCGTTTCTTCCTTCCAGAATCACGTTCGACCCTTGGACGTCCACGATTTTGAATGGTCCTCGCCATTTTTGATTCAGCTTTTTCGAAGAGTGAGCATAAATCTCAGGTCGATGCCATAATACCAAATCACCGGTTCGTATTGACTCGACTTTGTTTTTCCGATCATACTGCGCCTTCTGATGTTCTTGTGCGCGATGTATATTGTCTATTCTGGTTCTGGCCAATGATGTTATGTCTTCTAGTCGATGAACGATGTTGAACCGTAAATCCAAAGGCGTTGTCATCTCTCGTCCATACATGACTTTGAAGGGAGCCATTTTCGTTGTATGGTGGGCTGTCGCGTTGTACGCTGACACGATTTGTTGTAAATAATCGTCCCATTGGTTCTGCTGATGAACAGTTGATCTGATCATTGTCTCAATTGTTCGTATTGCTCGTTCTGCCAGACCGATCGTTTGATGATGCCCTGATGTGGCAAACGTCAATTTTATGTGGTTTCTTTCTATGAATTCTTTAAATTCTCTGGCTTCAAACTGTGGACCTAAGTCGGTAACTATTTCTTTGGGCCATCCAAATGTTCCAAATAGATCTATTAGCCATAGAATGATGGTATTGGCTGTTATTGATGACATTGGTTTTGCCGCTGTGAATTTCGACGCAAAATCTTGTACGACCACGATGTAGCGATTGCCATTTTCTGTTTGACTCAATGGACCACATATGTCCATGGCAAGCTTATGCCAGTTTGGCTCTACCGGATCCATCGGATTCATCGGTAGTCGTGTCTTTTCGTCATCGTCTTTGAACTTCTGACATCTTTCACAGTTTTTGATGGTGTTTCGTACATCTGTCTTCCATCTCGGCCACCAAAATCTTTTTCGTATTTCTTCTTCGTTTTTAAATCTGCCAAGATGACCATTATTATGCACTGCTTGCAATATTTCTTTCTTTGTCTGGTCATTTTGGATGTACAATCGCAATTTTTCTTCTTGTGTTGATCTGTCGACGTAATACCATTTGTTGTTGACTTGTCTGAAATCATTCCTGTTGTTTCGAATGATTTCATTTTCAGGATCTGCAATGCAATTAAGCTGGATGCGGCTCAGCGTATCGGCAATCACGTTGTCGCTTCCCTTGATGTAATCGATGTTTTTGATTTGAAATTCCTGGATTGCAAGCACCATTCTCGCGTATTTGCCAGCGCAATCCTTCTTTGACCATAACCATTGCAACGGACGATGGTCTGTCTCGATTGTGAATGGCTTTCCAAGGAGCAATAATTTCCAATGTTGGAGAGCCTCCACAATGCACGTTGCTTCTTGTTCGTAGGTTCCGTACTTCCGCTGAGTCTCAGTGAAGTTTCTTGAAAAGAAGTCCACTGGAGTTCTTACGCCATCGATTTCCTGTTCTAAGACAGCACCGATAGTTTTTCTTGATGCGTCGGTTGTCAGGAAGAATTCTTTCTCGATGTCGGGAAAGAGAAGCGTTGGGTCATCTTTAATCAGCTGTTTTAGCTTCGTAAATGCTTCGATTTGTTGATGTTCCCAGCGAAATTTCCCTTTGGCGTTGTACGACACTCGTAACGGGTCGGTTAATTCGGCGAAATTCGGTATGAGCGAACGATAAAAATTAGCCAGGCAGACGAAGGCTTTCAGTTCTCGTTGACACGTTGGTATCGGAAATTTTAGCAATTTTTCCTTATTATTGGACGTAATCGATCTTTTTCCACCGTTGATGTGAAAGCCGAGGAAGTCGATTTCTTTCAGACCGAATTCACACTTATCTGCGTTGAGTTTCAGATTTTCTTGACTAAATATTTTCATCACTGTCTCCAGATGTTCGAGATGTTGATTTTCATTTTCACTGAAGATTATCACATCATCAAGGTAACATTTGACGAAAGGGAGGTGACCGAAAATAGTTGTCATCAGTCGTTGGAAGGTCGCCGGAGCAGTGACTAATCCGAACGGCATTCGCTTGAATCGGTACAACTTTCCTTTCAATGCGAAAGCAGTCAGGTCACGGCTTTGTGGATGCATTTTGATTTGATAATATCCACGTTTAAGATCTAGTTTGCTGTAAATCTTGGCTTTAGCAACATCCAAGATTGTTCGTTGAAGATTTGGCATCGGGTACGCGTCAGCTTTTGATATCGCATTTAAATCTCTGTAGTCCACTGCCAGTCGGATCGAATTGTCTTTCTTTCTGATCGGGACGATTCTAGATCGATATTCACCGTTGCCTTCTTCAATTATGTCTAGTTGTTTCAACTCTTCAACATGTTTGACAATTTCATTTTCCCAATGTATTGGGATATTTTGCTGTTTGTGGCAAATCACTTTGTTGGATGTCAGTCTGATGGTATGTGACACTTTGTCGGAGCAGCCAATCCCAGTGAAGAGATTGGCGAACTGTGATTTGATCGTTTCTATGCATTGAGCAAAGTCATTGACGGTTGCATTGATAGTTGGTTGTTGTCGACCAAGTTTCGGCATTGGGATCTTCTTGCCACGTTGATATACTTGACGACCCAATCTATCCAGCTCAAAATCTTCGATTATATTCAAGCCAGCTATTGTTTCGAACTGGACTTTATCAAATACGTAAAATATTACTTCATTCTTTATTTCGCCGATTTCAACTGATGTTTTCGCCCATCCAAGACAAGATACTTTCAAACCATTTGCAAGTGACACATTATGTTTATTTTTAAATTTATTTATTGGACATTTCAAAGATTTACATTTATTAATGGACATTGCTGAAATGGTCGCCCCGGGATCGAATAGGGCCTCTGTTTCTTTGCTGTTTATCATCATGAGTATCTTGATTACCTGTCGAGGGCTCCTGGATGGGCCAATTAGTTTAAAGCTGCTTGTTCGAATTGATCTTCAGGCATCATGTCGTTAATATTGTTGATTTTTGGTTGGTTTCTCGTACATAATGATGAAGCATGTTGTTGTTTACAAAATTTGCACACCATGTTTCTTTTACACTCTGCCATTCGGTGACCTTCACACAAACACTTTAAACACAATTTCTTGCGCTGGGCAATTTCTTTTCTTGACGATACAGAGCCAGTTTTACAACTTGTGGTGTGATGATTGGTGGCGTTGCACAATTTGCACGTGTTGTTGTTCTCTCGGGGTTGATTACGCTGAACATTGGATCGACGAATGTTCTTCAATGAGCGCTCTATGGCTGCTCTTGTGGAAAGACGATTCAGCATTGCTGGGATCGATAACGGTGGCGTTTCTGATTTCAGTTCCCTCGCCAGATTGAAAGGTAGAATTTCCCAAAGTTTTAAGCGAAATAACTCGTCAATACGTTCTTCGGGTACGTTAATTTCCAACAATCGATTCCAAATCGATGATACTTTCTCCACGATTGATGATAACATTTCATCTCGACGAGGCGTATATCGTTTAATAACCGATAGTAGACGCTCTTTTTCTTCCTCAGTCGATCCATATTTGTTGGTTAAAATCTGGCAAGCTTTGTCCAAATTTTCTTTAGATGGGATTATTGGCATGATGTTGCGTAGCCATTGTGGTAGAGCATTTTTCAGCAACAGAAATTGGTCTTCTGGTGAAAATGGGTTTGATGAAATAACAGCATGGAATGAAGCAATAAATTCAGGGTAATCACGTGGTTTTCCACTGAAATTAATGCTGATTTGCTTCGGTTGTACAATCGAAGATTGTTTCTTGTCTTGAAAAAATTTACTCAAGGAGATAATTTTTTCATTGTAGGTAGACACGGTCTTCTCGATTTCACTATTTTCTGGATTATCGAGGATCAATTGCTCATGAAGGTCAGCCATCTTTGTTTTCCAACTTCGGAATTTTTCAGCATTTTCGGATGATGCAATCAAATCGTTGGTTTGCCAACGGTTGAACATTGCTGTGATTTGACTTCTCACAGTTGATAATGATGAATGCCCTAAGGCATGTTGTACATTTTCGGTTGCCGCCATATTTGATGACCAAGTTGACGTGACGTGAATCAGCCAATACAACACGAGTACGTAGAATGATGAGATGAAGAGCACACACTAAGTGTGTTTGATGAAAATGATGATAAGTGGTACACACAAGGTACAATAAAATGGAGGGTGAGTAAAAAAACGCTCTTGGCACCAGTAACACAGGGTCAATTTGCACAAGAAAACGAACATGCTTTATTTACAATTTTAGGTTTTAAATAATTACATTCATACGAAACTTATGTTACAGTTTTTAAGTCACCTTTCGGTGAATTATTCCCAGGTATCCATTTGACGCCCATCGTCAGTGATGGTATCCTCGGGTAGCTCTGGGAGAGGCGCGCAGGATTTTATATAAATGCCGTTACAATATGAATTATAATAATTGAAAAATTCATCTGAATTTTTCTGATAATTCAAGAATATATATTAGGCTGTCCGCAAAGTTTTAACCGGTTATATTGGTAGAAAATAATTGGAAAATCGGCAAGAACTTTTCGGACAACAACCTAATACAAATTGATATAATTTATTACTTTCCAAACTGAAATCTTTAGTTATAATTATCATAAAATAATAAAAACAATGGATAATTTAAACGGGCATAACAATAAATTTTCTTTCAAGATTTCATCTCAAATTCATTTCATTTACCTCGAACATGCATATACTTGCAAGTATTCATTATATTCACACACAGGCATGAATTAGCCAAACATGATGTTGGTTATTAATATTATTATCATCATCAAAGTCATTAAACCATCCCGAAGCATATACAAATTTTCATGTTATAAAAAAATAAATATTTTTTTATTTGAAGCAATAATCGAAGAAAAAAATCTTAGGAAAAATCACCACAAATCACCCGAAAAATGCTATGGCACATAGCTGAATAAATATCCAAACACAACAACAACAACATGGCCAAAAATAATACAAATGGCCAACAACCAAACAACAGCAACATAACCAACCAAAACAGCCATTAAAATAAAAGACCTGGCAAAGAAAATGTTCGTTTGATCGTATTTATTATTTGTTTCTTACACTTGTTTATTGTGTGTGCATTTTTTGTCTTTCGTTTTCTCTCTCTCTTCAACCGAAACAACAAAGAACAAATCAAAAATGAATTCAATTTCATTCATTGATCGATCATCGTTGAATGATCATCTTCACATCGTGTAAAACTATTCAATGAATAAAATTGTCCATCAAACAAATCATTGAATAATTTTGAATTTTGTTGATTTGACCGGTTCAAACTTCAAAACCAAAATCAATTCAAACCAATTCTGTACGAAGAAAACACATTCTCATTTGTGATCATCTTAATTTTGGAAAGAAAAAAAATTCCAACTTGTGAAATGTGAATTTTCAATTATGAAACACAAAACACGTGTGAAACCAATCAACAACCAAATTCAAAATCAACGATTCATCATTCGATTAGATAACCAATGTATGTAATGAAAACCCCCATATATTTTTTTCGATTCGAATCATAAATTTCAATCATGTATGAATGGTATAATCATCATCTTTGAGAAATTTAAAATTTTCTTGAGAAAATTTTCTTATTTTCGCCTGAATTTTCAATCATCATTGTTTCCCGTGTATGCACACACACACATTCTGGTATTGAGATATTGTTGTTTGTTCTCTTCGATCGATTACAAGTCAAATTTAGTTTTCAAAACATTCGATTTTTTGATTGAAAAAAAATGGAAATCAAAAATTGTTCACTTTTTTTATATTCGCATGATTGACCATTCATGATTGTTTTTTGTGTATTCACTATTCAAGTGCAAAAGCATACACACAACTCTCATGTCATTTCTTAGATTAAAATTTTTCTGTATAAATTTTATTATTATTGCATACACTTTGTATGCTCAAGATATATATTTGGTGACTATTTATTTGTTTCACCATTTTCTTTGATACATGCATAGTGTTTTGAATATATATTGATACTCATTTTATTATATATTCATCATGAATTTCATCACAACAACACATGTAAATAGAGTGTTGTTTCACATATAAAACAATGTGTTTTATTTTCAACCCAAAATCAACCCCAAAAGGATAAACTTGCTTTCGATAAAATTATTATTATTATTGACGATGATAATAATAATAATAACAATCATCAAATTTATACACAAACACATATGTCAATTTACAGATCATAATAACAACAACAAATGACATTAGACCAACACTGTGAATATACGATTGTACACACAAAAATGTAAAGAACTTCGAATTTCTTGAAATTTTTTGAAAAAAACCTTTAAAACTTTATCATTTCAACCAACTAACACATTCGAGACCATAATATAACTCGAATATATGAATATCTACACAACACAATATCATCATCATTTCTCGTCGTCGTCGGATTGAATAGTCTTCATTATCATTATTTGATTGACTAAAATATAAACACACATTCATTTATAAAATAGTGTGTTTGTAAAAATATTCATATATTTACATCAGTATTTTTATTTATTCAAGTGAATAATTATTTATTTACACTTAATTGTATTATTATTATTACACTTATTAGACTTAAAGTAGTAAAAGTGGTATAATTTTTACTCCAACACACACACACACACATATCGACTCGAATTCGGTCGAAGGCCAAATTTTTTTCGAGTTTTTTCTGTTTGATATTTGAAAAAAATGTGAGTTTTTCAACAGAATTGTCGTCTTTGAAGTGTTAGTCTGAATAATCGAATAATAATGAAATGATAACAAATAATCTGATTTAAAAATAGTGAAATTAATCAATTTTTTCGACCATAGTCATCATATCGAATCAAATAATGGACATCAACAATTGCAAAAATTAATTAATAAACGAATGAATAGGAATTAATTGATTGATTTTTCATCAAAAATACATTCAAATTTGAAAATTGTCAAAGTGAAAAAATACCAAGCGAACACCGACAGCAAATTTTCATGTGTACAAACAAAACAGTGAAAATTTATGCAGCATCAAGTCGTCACACATGTATTATATTTACACAAATGCATCATTTTTGATCATTAATGAGTTATGCAAAACGAAAATAATAAATTATTTGAATTATATATGAGAATATAATTCAAAAACTATGCAAAAGTGAAAAGAGAAATGTGATCAAATAAATAATGAAATTAAATTGAAAAAACGCAAACACCATAAGCTCGTTATAACACATTTTCAATACATTATAATATATGCTACTATCCATTTTCAACACCAAAAATAAATGCATATAACACACATATATGCAAAAAACATATGATAATAATGATGATAACATTATCGTCGAAATAATTTTTTGCTGATAGTTGAATGATATAAAATTTAAATTGAAAAATATGTTATGGAAATAATAATAGCAAGTGATTGATAGCATTTGATGCTGATAATGTGTTTTTATTTACAGATATTTTTTCTGTCCAACATTTTTCAACGCTCAACACCGTTAGCTGTCGTTATTATTAGTTAGTGTATAATTAATATTATTACTTAGTATTGAAATTTTAAATTTTAAATTCAAATTATAACATTCCTTGTTCATTAATATTCAACATGATCAATAGTTAATGATTTAATATCATCATCAAGCATGTCATCATTTCATCAATTCATATTCAAGGCTGATTTATATAATAATAAATGATTATATCATAACATTGGATTGAACGAAATGAAAAATTTTCAAATTTTAATTTAATGTTTTTTATAAAAAACATAACTTTTGAAACAATTAAAGTGCTTGTTCATTCATTCATCCATCATCATCATCAATGAATCACAAATCAAATCATTATCGAATAAACAAATCATCAATAAAAATCGATTAAATATAATAATAATCTCCTTGTTCTAATTTTCACCGCTGATTTTGAATTGAATCTTTTTCTTCAAAAATAAATATATTGGGTATTTTTACCACTGCATTAATGGTCGATAATCAGGTAAAATTAATTATAAATATTTATTAATAACAAATGACGTAAATCATTTAGATTTTGATATGAGTAATGATGATGATGATAATAATTTCTTATTTTTCATTTTAAAAAATGAAACAGCCATATGATGCCAATAATAATAAAATGCCCGGCAGTCAATCATTGAAACCATCTCATAAACGACAACCAAAAATCAGTGGAGGCAATACAACTGATGAAAATAGACCGAAAGCGCACACACACATATATAGCATACAAGTGAAACATAGCAACAAGTAGTTGCAAATATATCATATGAAATATGATCAATAGACGAAATAATAATAATTCAAATTCGAATCAAAATTCCAGTAATTTTTACCATAATGAAAATAATAATTCAACAAGTGGAATGACAACAAGCTGGCGCCAATCATCATATAATAATCGTAATGGTGATGAAGCCGGTGGAAACGGTGGCATCAATAATAGTAACAGCAGTATTACAAGTGGTGGCAGCAATAATAACAGCCAAACTAATCGGGCCGCAAATCACCGTCGACAATTTGCACCCGATAATGATTGGTACCGTGAATTACGTGAACAAGAAGAATTAGATCGAAGATATTCGGAACGTTTACGCCGATATTATCAGCGGCAAAATGAACGTGTACAAATGAATGAAGAATTAGAACGAATCCGACAACAACATCCACCGAATCAACCAGTTTCGTTTGAATTTTTCGAAGATATCAATCCATTTATTGATCATCGTAGCAATAATAATCAATCAAACTCCAGCCAAAATAATTCAACAAGACAAAGTTATAATAACAGCAACAACAATAATCGAAATGGTAGAAGGCGCTGAATTTATACCGAATCACAAAAATCAACTTTTTACCTGCCAATCACTGAATCAATTGTCCAGCCAGCCAAAATTTGAAAAGGATTAAATTCAACAAACAAATCAAAACAAAAAAAGTTCCTCGAAAATAAACGATGTAACAGGACAGAAACCGTTTACATTTCTGTTGGTGATATTTTTTTCTTATAAATTTCTATTTGATAATACATAAATAAACAATTGAAATTATTTTCTTACAAATATATTTCTCGAAAATGTCAAACACATTTGAAACAAGTGAAAAGCATCCAATGTAAATGTAACAATCAATTTCCAAGTAAAAACAAATAAATGTTTTGATGTTAATGATGAATTTGGATGAATCGAAAAAACATTCAAATCAAGACTATGAGGAAAAAATTCCTTATAATTGAATCATTTGTTATTTATATGATACGAGAAAAATTTAATTCTCAATTAAAACAATCATGGAAAAAAAATTGATTCATATTCATTTATATAATGGATTTCCAAGTTTTGAAATCGTCTCTAAATTTTTAAATCGGAAATTCATGAACTGAAACCAAAGAGAAGTGGCCAAATTTCATCCAAAATTCGAGATTAATCAAACCGATTAAATCACCATTCTTGAATGCATACAAAACATTCATTTGGGGAATAACAGAACATGAAGCATAAATTTTCGAAACTGAATAAATGTCAAATTTAAATTCGCATCAAATTAACATAATCCACTGTAGAATATTATTGTCCATCAAGGCGTAAATTAAAAATTTAAATCAAAAAAATTTAAATTTAATTTCAAGTTGAGGCCAAAAAAATCAAATTTAAAATCATTGAATCGAATGAATTCGACGACGACCTTTGAAAAATTTTTGACAGATTTTATTTCAAATTTAATCGAAAATTCTTTACATATTTTCAAGCACAGTTTAGTCACACATATGGTGTTTTTAAACAAATGATCAATTTTTTTTGATTGATACGAGCTAATCATCGAAATGTAGAAATTCATTTCCGTGATTTTTCGACGATGGTTTTGAATAAAAAAAATGAAAAATCAAAATTCACATACGCCATCTATTTTTCAAGAAAAATTGTCTTCAAACACAAAAAGGATTGCATAATGTAAAATGAGCTAACCCGAAACACAAAGGTCGAATGGTGGTATGACAATTAAATAACACCAGTGTTATCAAAAAAAAAAAAAAATCATTATTCAACTTTCAACAATCAGGTACCGTTATGCCAGGTAACGGCCAGGTGTATCTGTCAAAAAAAAAGAAATCATTTATCCAAAGAATTTTGCACGTGTTCATTTTTGGTTTATCATAATAAATATGATGATGAAAATAAATGATTTTCAATTCGACGGAAAAAATGAAATGAAAATTCGATCCAAATCCAAAGATAAACAACAACACACGAGACCAATTAGTCAATAGTCAAACACAATCAATAATTTGTGAATCTTAACCCACCAACACACGTGTTCATTTGAAATTTTCGAATTTTTTGATACGCAACAATGATTTCAATGAAGCTAAAGTGTTCAAAAGTAGCACTTTTTTCTCGAAGTTATGGACCGTTTCGTTTGTTTTATTTTGTTTTCGGGAATAATTATCTTTTTTTTTGCTGGCTTAGAATCAATCAATTGACAATAGGTGGAATAAAATGAATGGTGGTCAATTCAATGATAATTGGTCATTTTATATGAAATTTTTGATCATTCAAATTTGATGATTACAATTTGAAGTTTGCCAGCCAAATGTTCATTTTTTTGCAAAATCAATAATCATAATAATCATAATCATATAAATATGCCTGATTATGATTATATTGCGTGACAAATAAATACACATTTGGATTTAAATGAAACGATATAATAAATGAAAAGTGAAAATTCCATTTTCAAATAATAATTAATGAATCAAATATTCTACAATGACTGCCTGATATGGCCATCACTTATTATTATGGATATTGCAACGATGCACAGAGTAAGCTACTTGAATTGATCTCAATTCTACGAAAAATGATGCTGTGTTCAAAAACTGAAATGGCCAAAATAGATCAACACAGAATAGTTGCAACCCAAAATTCATGAATCGATGATATATTTTTTTATTAATCAAAATTGGACAATGTAAGGTCGATTAATTTTCTATTATTGTTTCATGTTTCAAATTTATATTAGCTTAATTCAACAATCATGGAAATTCATTGGTGATTTATAGACATTAATTTTATCATCAATTATCATCATCATTATACACATGTAATTTGAAATTTGAAATAATTTATAAACACATTAATAAATGAATGTAATAATAATTAAGCAAAATGATGAATATTACTTGTGATTATTACAAGTGATAAAATAGAATGAATGAATGTTCATTTATTAGCCATAAAAAAAACAATGACAAAAAACAAATTGACTTTGGTTCAAACCAAACCAAAAAAAATGAAAAACCATTTCATCATATGATTCAAATGATATTTTTATATATATTTCATTCAATATCCGCGTACATAATAGTGACAGGTGTTACACTATTATTCGATTAAATTGTATTATTTCTGACAATTTTCAATTTTTTTTTTGTTCATTTTATCATTACGAATCATTTGTTCATCAGTCGATAATGTATATTTTACCAATTTCGAATCATTTCATTTTATCGTTTTCAAATCAAACAGATAATAATAATAACAATTGATTCATATGAAAAGTTTTGCATGATTGAATTTTGGTTTCGAATAAAAAAAACTATTAACAAACCACGTGTAAATGAATATTTGAATTGAATGAATTTGAAATAAAATACATTGCATTGAAATTAATCAAAAAAAATCGTCAGACCAGAATTTTTGGAAATTCTGTAAACTCAGAATACGTCGAATAATAAATAAAATTATAATTATAATTTCATTTATTTCCGCTTTTATACCTTTGTGATCGGGAATGTTTCAAATGAGATCAAAGGGCAAATATTGAATACAATGAAAAAATGAACGATCGAAATGAAATGGAAAAAGTTGAATCGTTTCAATCATTGATATGAATGATCGGGGTGAAATGTAATTTATCAAATTTTTCGCCAGAATCAAAATGAAAAAACAAATGTTTGATGTTTACGAATTCGAAAAAAATTTCATTGATGGTTGTGTTTTCAATTATTATGATGATTAATCAGATATACCAAATGTAAATGAATATCGATTGACTTTTAATAAATTTTTTTCAACTATTCAAGTAATGCTAATACACACATATACACATGTATCAGTTGCTCATTGTATGAGCAGCATTCGTGATTCGTTCTAAATTTTCAGTGGTTGACAATTTGGAAAATTAAATTTTTATTTTAACAAAGACTATTGTTCCATTACTCTACTACTATCACGCCTGAATAAATTTGATTAATTCACATTTTTTTAAATTTTCAACTATTCAAAAGAAAAAAGATCCATGCAATCAGTGATTCTTTTTGATCAGAGTTCAAAATGCATAGATCTGCATCAATTAATAATTTTTAAACATGTGGATAATACCAAAAAACAAATGGAATGACCTTTATTATACCCTGGAAACATTTGAAATCACAAATTCATAATATACATTAATAACAATAATGATATTTCATACCAATAGCAAAAGTATTTCGATAATCAATAACCTGCTAAAAGAACAACAAATTGAATGATGCCATTATCAATAAATAACATCTGTGAATGTTATTTTTTTTTTTTTTTTTTGGCGAAAATTACCAACATATGAATAACGTATTTAGCACAATGATGCTAATGATAAAATGTCAAATGTAATCATATAACAATAAGTGATATCATTTGATTTTTGAAGCTCAATTCAATCAATCATTTTCGATGATTAGATCACAAAGATAGAGTGAAACGAAACTAAAAAATTTTAGTCTCACCAATTCCAATTTCAATATTATTAATTGAAATCAACAACAAAATTTGATCAAAATTCAATTTCAAAATTGAATAATAAATCAATGTATTAATCGAAATCAATTAAGGAATTTTTTTCATATTAAAAAAATGTCAAACACAAGCGGATCACCACGGAGACAAAAGATTGAATCATAATTGAAATTTGATAAAATCTTAATTAAACATTTGAAATTATTTCAAATTAATCAAAAATTTAAAAATCAGCAGTAAATTTTCTTTTGTTTCATTGTTACGTTTATGTATGTATATGATTGCAGACAGACATATATTCATGACTGTTTGTTGTTAATTACACATTTGACCCTTGTGTTGGTATACAAAAAATAAATGATGTTGATTATTTTTCATCATCATCATTACGATATTTTGTCAAATACAATCATTATTATTCGCGTGGCATAGCAATTTTCATTATGATAAATAGTCGACAAGTTTTCAAGTGCATAAAAACACACTCACGTACACACACACATGTATGTAACAGTCAATTATTTGTAATTATAATTATCTTTTCACATTCATTAAATTCAGTGAAAAATAATAATTATTCTCTTTGTGATTGTTTGTAATAAGCACTGATTTTACAATCAGTATTCAATTATATATGAAAATCTTCAAAAAGTAAAAAGTAATTAAAATATCAACAATCAATTGTGAACAATCGGTGATTTACGATGTGTAAATGTATTCATTCCTTCATTCATTTTTTCGATTCAAAATAGAGGAAAATAGAATGGAGAAAAAACGATGACATTTTGTCTTTCAAAAACAGAAACAAGGATCGATCACCACCACATTGTACATGTCTCCACCAAAATTTCAAAAATCAAAATCACAAAAGAAAACAAAGAAAATTTTCTTGGATTTTCGAGAACCTTAGAAACCTTTGAGAACAAACACACAAATCATTCGAAATACAATGAAATTCGGTTGAAAGAAGGTATGATGCAATGGTTTATTTTTAGCATTTTTGATGAAACAACAACAACACAGAAAACAAGTCATTTTTTTGAAGACACAAAGCAATATTAATCACATTATCAGTAACAAATGATAATGATATAATTGTTGGAAAATGAATTATTTTCAACTTGAATTGTTCAACTTGACATGTCAAAGCAATTTATTACATCGAAAAATCATTATGATCATGACTGGAAAATGATTCCATCAATTGATTATGATGACAACATGAACAAAATGAAACTTGAAAATCTTCAATAAATGATGAAATTGCAATCATTCAAAAACATAATATTTGCGAATCTCTTTTATATTACGAATTCATTAAGAGATTTTTTCATTATCATAATCATTACATGCAACCATACGATATCGAGATGAATTTTAAATCTGATTTTTGGATAGTAAAACAATGGATTCAAAAATCGAATGAAAAGTGAATTCTTTTCCGATAAATTCGAATAAGAAACAAAACAAAGAAAAAAAATCAAAAGTTGGCCTATGTTTACAATGCACTCGGATTGCATACAACGAAAATTGAAAATTCGAAAAAAATTGAAAATCTCAAAGGATTATTTCAAATAGGATTTTTCCAATTGTGCCAAAAGCAAAATCTTTGTGAAATGTAATTGCGATGAATAGTGTGATTTTGATCAATCACTCATCAATAATTACAATATGATTCAATTAATGGCGGCGACCCAGATTATTTGCTGTGAATCAAAAAAAAATTGTTGTTTCGGAAATGAAATTTTTTTTTTTTTGTCATGGAAGGGAGATATCGATCTATGTTCGATTGTTGATTTTTTAATTGAATTTAATTTTTCGCATTGAAATAGATCAAACAATCAAAATGTGATCGGTACCGATTGATAATAATAATTATTGACTATGCGCCCATTATTTAAATTTCGAAAATCGATGAATGAAATAATAAATGCTATTCATAGACAATGATTTACTTTTTTGCAATTATATTTCATGCATATTATATAATAGGCTGTCCTCAAAGTTTTTGCCAGTTATATCGTAGAAAATCATTGGAAAATCGGCAAGAACTTTTAGGAACAACCAAATAAAAGCAATTATCATTTTCGAGAGAATTGTCAGAAAAAGTCAAGTCGTAAATTTTTCCATTGAAGTTAGAACAATAATTATAACAATAATTGAATGAATAATTTCATTGTTGTTGTTATTCATTCAAAAACAAAATTTAATTACAAACAGTTCGTTTGGTCTCGAAAACAATGAAATGACAAGAGCACATTTTAAATGACTTCAACAAATGACAAATTTACCGTATTTCAACTGATTTCAGCTAAAAATTAAACGATAAAACTGGTTATCGATTTTCTTCGAGTTGATACAATAATTTCGATTGAAACGGGTTAATAATAATAAGAGAAGAATGTGTAGCACATGAAAAAATGTCTCAAAAATTAAGAAAGAGAAATGAATTCCTTGCTACAACAAGATATATACATCAAACGGTATTATATGTAGTATTTGTCATTGTTTTTTGCCATCTTTTGTTCAATTGTAATCTCAACTTTCAACTTATCTGATCATATCGAAGAAAATTTCATTTGAAGAAAGTTCAAACTAGTTTAACTTATTTCTTATTTGAGTGAAATTTCAAGTGAAATAAATTTTTTATTACGATTTTGTTCTTACACTGATTTCCTTGATTCCATCCGTGATTGGTGAATGCTTTAATATTTTGTGGAAATTCTTCTTGTCGATTTCTTGCAATGAAATTGTTTCGATTCGACAAATAAACGATTAAGTATTGTTGGAATTATTATAATCAACTGTATCAACTGAAATCAAATCAATCATGTCGGCCATTCATCAAAATTTGATGTTATTATCAATGGTGATTTCGATAATTCTTCATGATCATCGCATCTTAGCATCTAGAAAACTTTCAATGATCAAACACAGTAATAATTATAATGCAGCAAATCGTCGAAATTTTCAATATGATCGATTTCAATTAGACCCGAATTATGCATTGAATTCACCAGGTTATGAGCCTGTTTTGAATTCCATTCAAGCTGGATATCCAGCCTCAACAAGTCAATTTTATTCATCTGATCATTATTTACCGGATAATCAAATGATCACATTTTTGACGAATCCTCTGACATCTAAAATGATAAGTCAAAATCATCGCTATACAACGAAAACACCTGAAAGAGATTTACATTATGCGACCATATTAAAACAACAAGAACAAGCAAACATAAGGCATCCATTCCAGGCATTTCAAATAGCCAAAGATCAAGCATCGATACGTGGAGATATGCTACGTAATAGCTTACAAACATCCGATGATGATGTATATGAAGTGGAATCAGCACCAGTTATGAGGACTACCTCACCATATCACTATCCAAATCAATATTCCAGTCATCGTCCATCATTGACAAACAGATATTATGCTGCACCACCATCGTATAATCACATATCAAATCAATTCACCCAGTATAATCATCCGCCCAATTATTATCGACAAGAATCATCTCAATCACCGATCGAATTGCCATCAATGACCATAGGTTTTGAAACATCATCCAATGCATATCAATCACCGATCGATTATACAGCCACTGGCTTACACCATCAAATGCATAGTCCACTAAGACGATGGCCACAGAAACGTTTTTCGAATTGGCATGATTTTAGCGGCGAAAACAATGAGTCTAGAGCCAATGAAATGTCAGCATCGATCAAAGTAGCTCCAGCTGGTAGTCATTCAATGCGGCCAAATAATGACTTTCAACAACAACAAATCACTTCAAATTACGATAACGAACCAGAAACAAAGAATTTTTACATGACAATCGGTATTGATCAATCAGCCAGTGCCAGTGATCCAACTGAATTTATTAGTTCAATCGATGCAACAAAATCAAACGAGGCAAAACATTTAAATGTTCAAAATGGAAAATCTTCAAGATTCTCTGATAAATCACAAATGAATGGAGACAAATTAAAAAACAATCAACAACCAAAGGAATCAACAACATCTCATTGGTTAGATATGGGTGCATATTCAGCGAAAAAAGGCGAATTTGGTTGGTTTACTGATACACCGATTGTAGTTGGAAAATTGTCACAACATAAAACGAATAATTGAAACGAATTTCGTCAATCAGAATATATTCTTTGATTTATATCGATTTGAAACAACAGGAAATTCATATGTTTAAACATTCATATGGTCACATTTGTTCTCACTTATTTTGCACGAATATTTGCAGCTAAATATATATTTGAAATCAAATTTAAAAGTCAAATTTGGTTGATAATAATAATAATAAACACCATATAATAAAATAGAACCCAGAACATTTGAAATTTTCAAACAATTTATTGTGTTATCATTTATTCTCCAGAGTGAATTCGCCAGATTATAATTGTCAAGATTTTGATTTTTTGTCAAATAAAAATTTCATTCGAAAAATAAATAAAAGGTCGGAGGTCATTCAATGGATGTCCACACAACCAATTCAAAAATGATCAATCTTTGCCCAATTTTTTTTTTTGTTTCATCATTGTCATAAAATTAATTGTGTGTTGACATTTTACATTGAATTAGCGTTGATAAATAGTCATTTAAATGGTATAAATTTAGTCTCAAATACATCTAAATAAATAAATATACGATAACCATTTAACTGGATTATAAAAATAGAATTTATAATTTTATGATTTCACAGCCAGAGACTTGCTAGAAATCTGTACACACACTAAAATGTGCCCAATGTTTATTTAAACTTTTTTTTAAAACAGAATATTCAACTTGTTCATCAAAAAATGAGACGCAGGTGTATACATTTCCCATATTGTATCATCTGTCTATTTTTTATTTTTTGGACAAGTATCATTTGCTAAACACATTGAATTTTTTTTCTTTCAGAATTTTCAAAAAAATTCAATGATAAATCGATGAAAAACTTTAGTGATAGTGACAGTAATATTAATAATAAATCAAATGATACAAAACAACAAATTGATGGAGAAAAAACATCTTTTTTTCAAAATGTTGGTAATATTGCCAATTATTTAGCCTTAAGGGTACACACACATGAATAAAGATAGTAAACCATAATATATTATTGCCATCATCATCTAATTTACATTAAAATACATTAAACACATTTATACCAAACAAAAAAAACCCTTTTCACCCGTTTGTTAATGGATTGTAAATTAAATGATATTTGTTTATGTGATTGTCATCATATTATGAAACCGCACACACATATATCGCATAATAACCCCACAGACACACAAAAAGAAACACGTGAATTTAGGCCCGAAATATTATCATAAAATCATATTTGTTATGGTAATTAAAATGGACAAATGATGATGATTGGAGCTTCAGGCCTTGTTCACCGAAAGCATTGTGAGAGGGTTTTTTTTCATCAAAAACTATACCCTGTGTATCGGGATTAGATTTTGATTGACACACACGGAGCAAAAGAATACAATTTATTTTTTGTATTTTTTGATATGTATGCGATAGATTTTTTAATTTAAATGTTAATGAAGAATAGAGTTGTATTTTACGCGATACATGAATTTGTTTGTCAACAAAATAACTCGATTTTTTCAATGGGAAAATTCGAATCGAAAAGAGAAATTGGTGCAAAAAATAAAAATTCCATAAATAACAATTGAATTAAATTTTTGTTTTTTGAATATAAAATGAAATTCCCATTAAGGGAAACCTTAAATCAATAATTGGAATTTTTTTTAATTGTTTTTTGTATACGAATTTATACGAATTTTCGATTAAGCTTATTTAGTTACTGATTAGTATAAAATCTTATCAAATCCAGCTTTGAAAATATGTCTGATAAAAGTTCAAGTGCGACAGATAAGAAATCAAATGTTGAAAATACTTCGAAATCTGAAGTGAACAATGAAACAACCAAGTCAAGGATGCAATCTGAACAACAGAAAGTGGCCGAAAGTCGATCATTGGAGCAACAACAGCCAACAAATGAAGCGACAAACGATCAACAACAGCAGTCGAATGTTGAAGAAAAAAAATCTGTCGAACGTGTTGATAGCAGCCAAAAAGATTCAGTGGATGATGTGGAAGAAAGTAATGATGATAAAGATGATGTTTCAAAAGAAAAATCTACGGACAATGCGGATGAGAAAAAATCGATGGCCAGTGCTGGTGGTGGTAGTCCGACAAAACGTTCGAAAACAAAACGTCGAAAAGGTGAAAAATTAAGCAAACAAAATGTGAGAATCGGTTTCATTGGTGCTGGTAAAATGACCGAAATGATTGTCAAAGGTTTATTAGAGTTTGGTGAGTATATTTCAAGTTTTTCGGAACAAATTCATGGATTTTCATTCAAAATTCATTTTTACAGCGAATGTGAATGCGAAACAAATATATGTATCATCAAAAAGTGGTAAAACACATGATCATTATAAACAGTTAGGATGCAGTGTGACCAAAAGAAATTATGATATATTTGGTAAACAAGATTGTGATGTAATATTTTTAGCCGTTCATGGATATGTGATAAGACAATGTTATCAACAAGGTGGAATTCGTCCAATGGCATTGACAACAAATTTTATACCGAATCAAAAACATGCAATTTACATATTGTCATTGATTGGTGGTGTATCATTGAATGATATACGGCGAACATTATTGAATCCAGATCATCCGGACAAATATCAAATCGAAATGCATCGTTTGATGCTCAATCATTCAGTCGGTTATGGACAAGGTTACGGTGCATTGGATGTTGATTTAGATTCAAAATTTTGTTCACAAATCATACGTGAATTGCTGACACCATTAGCACGGTTTGATTATGTTCCCGAAAATCAAATGGACATTGCTTGTGCATTAGCTGGTTGTGGTTCAGCATTTTGTTATTATTTTCTCACAGCAATGTCAGATGGAGCATTCAAAAAAGGATTAACAAAGGCGAAAGCGACCAAAATAGCTGCCGATGCATTACGTTCGGCAGCCATATCATTTTTAATGTCAGGTAAAAATGCAAGCGATTTACGTGATACATTTGCATCACCAAGTGGACCAGCTATTTATGGAATACATGTGCTGGACAAAGATGATTTTCCATCCGGCATATCAACAGCTGTAGAAGCTACATACAAACGAATTAAGGAATTGACTGAAATTCCATTATCAGCATAAATACACAGACACACACACACACAGACATTCGATCGAGAGAAGTAATTGTTTGTTTTTTATGGAAAATTAAATGATTTATTTTTAAAAAACCAAATTTCATTCCATTTATGAAAAATTTAATTTTTGAATTAAATTCAATCAAATTCAATTCACTTACATCAAGCAAAAACCTTGTGATCATCATATGCTGAATCAAATTTTTTAAAATCAAAATGAATTTTCAAAGAAAAATGGTCCCGAGAATGGACAAAAATCAGTCGAATTTTACACCATTTTTCACAAAAATCGAATTTTAAATCAATGAAATATTCACACGCCAGGATGTCTAAATTTGGGAGAATTTTTTTCAGCCCAATAAATGAAAATTTTTAAATCAATTTTCGAAATTTATTTTTGTCAAAAAAAAAAAAAAAAAAAAAAAAAAAAAAAAAAACAAACAAACAATAGCCTCCAATGTTTTCATTATTTGATTTGAGTTCATAACCAACAAAAAAATCGAAACCATTAAAATGAAATGCATTCAAATTCATGCATTTGATTGAAGAAATATTTAAAATTTCCCTGTTAATTTTTATTGTCACAAAAAATATACATAGAATACCAAATTTTAATGATAAAACCTTTTCACTAAAATAAAAACAAATGAGACAGATGTAATTTTTTCAGTTTTCAAATAAAATATGAAAAAGTTAGGATGTGTGCGATATGTTAAACGAAAACAGCAAATGTTAATTTACATACAAAAACAATTAATAATATTTTCATAAAAATGAATCGCAATGAATTGATTACTATTTATTATTCCAAAAGAATTCCGAATAATAACATCTTCATGGTTAACGAAGGAAAAACAAAAAAAAAAAAAAAAAAAAAATGATTAAAATAATTTGTTCAAATGAATTTTTCATTTTGGATTGTTTGGATAACACCAAAATTTTTTGGTTGAATCCAAACTTGAAAACACACAAATGTTTGATGAAAATGTTTTCAAACATTCTAAATTACGAATTTTTCATTTTCGAGCAATTTCATACGAAGGAAAATATGGAAAAATCCAGACAAAATAAAAACAGTTTCAATCAAAATAATCGACATTCGACGATGCATCATCATGATTAATGAATGTGATAACGACGAAATGGATATTGCATGGAATAAACCTTTGTTGTTCATGTTATTTATAATCAAAAAAGGAAATATTTTCAAAATTTGTCATCATAAAATTCATGTAAATTATTATCAGAAAAACCGAATCGCATGTTTAGTCATCATTGAAACAGAAAATATGAATCAAATAAAGGGTTAGTGATACAGGCGACCACCTGGACTTTTTTGGATCAATTTTTAGAAATAAATTGCAAATAATAAAATGATAATCGATTTAGAATGATCACTTGAAAAACATTTAGAAATTTTCGAAAATACTCATCGAGAGGAGCAGTTTTTAATATCATATCAAATAAATGGATTTTAAAAATTTTTAGATCTTTTTGAAACAAAAATTCGATACAGATGAATTGAAATATTGTTTTGTTTTCATCTTTTGCAATAGTTTAATTTGAAATTATTTTTCATTTGTTTAATTTTCGAAAAAAAATTCGAAGCAACCGTGTATTTGTGTGTTTGCTACTACAGAAACAGATTGAACTGACATTCAAAAACATTATGGAAGATAATGAAAAGAGAAAGGAACAAATTATCATTTTCTCTTGTGTGTTTGATAGTAAAATTCATGGTCATATTTGAATGCATCATTTTTATAATAAAAATTTGAATGGTGATTATGGACATTAGTAAATGTCAAACATTCTCTCATACAAAATTCACATAAATATATAAAACAGTCAAAAGATCAATGGATAATAATAATTTAAAATAAAATCCTTTCATACACACACTAATACATTTTAAATAAATACGATAAAGAAAAAATGGTTCTACTTACATTAATGATCGACCCTTGATGATGATGGTGATTCCAAATTTGGATGGAAGATATTTTTGGACATTGAAGCGTGGTAATAAGATGATATTGAGCTTAAACACAAACACAAAGCACAAAAAAACACAAAACACAGAGAACAAAATGTATGTATCTTTGAATATGGATTCAGGTTAAATTTGATGTTAATATGTTTAGTTTTTAGTTCACAGTTAGGCAGTTGTTTTTAGTTAGATTGGCTGGTCATCGAACGTTTTTTCACAAAAAAAAATGTTTGTGTTATTGTAAAATTGTGTAGGTTATTCACATATTGAATTCACTATCACTTATTATGTTATGGTTAATAGAAAACAAAAATCGATATTAGTTTTATAAATCCGATTTTTGAAATGGTCAAATGATGATGAAAAGCACTGTTTCTGTTTCACTGTTTGTTTGTTTGATGATTATTGTCAAAAATTGTCAATTTTTCAATTGTCAAATTTAAAAAAATTCAATAATTTGTTTCAAATTTGCACAGTTGAATTGAAAATAGCACACAAATACACAACAAAATACTATTTTGATTATTAAACCATTTGTTTGTTTGTTTCAAATTGGCAATTAAATTTTTAGTTTTTAAAATATTTTTCTTCAATTGATAATTGAGCTTCAATGATTTCAATCATTTTTTTTGCTTCCTTAATAATTTATCTTCGAAAAAGATTATTTGACATATTTGTTCTTTGTCTGTTCGTTTGTTGATGACACATGTCATAAAAATTATATTTTTTGGAATTTTTCAAGAAAATGTTCATTATTAAAAATTCGGACAATACAATTTTACAATCATCAATATTGATGATGATTCGATGATCAGGAAAATAGCTTGATTGATCATTGATTGATTTCTATACACAGAAAAAAACAAGTTCATGCTTCATGTCAAATGTTTCAATTTTCATATATTCTGCATTAATAATAATTCACATTAATCATTATGTTATCATTATTATTGAACATTTCGATAGAAAAAATGAATTTTAGACTTTTCATTATTGATTTCATTTCAATCAATAATAAGTAGGTCGAATACATGTTTTTGTTCATTATCCAACTAAGATTCTTCACATTGTAATATATTAGATTTTCACAATTTCAATTATTTAAAAATTCATTAATTATCATTAAAATTCATCAATCATTATTGAATACTCGAATATTGATTTGAAATTTTCAATATTGATTGTTTAATTAATTTCATATCATAATTGATTCATTGTTTCTTTTGGGTATTCAAGTTTCGTTTTTGATTGAATAATATTGTTTTTAGAATTTGATCATAATTTTTTCATAGTTTTTGGCAATGATTTGATTAAAATCGATAATAATGTATGAATCAAATCAATTTATACTGATCATTGTAATAAATTTTCAATTATTAATTTGATTTTAAATGAGTAATCAATCAATTGTTTATCAATCATCATTAATGACAATCGACTGAGCACAAACAAAGAACAAGAGGAGGGAACAAAAAGATTCGAAAATTCGAACAAAAAAATTCGCTCCAAAATTCTTTTTTCCCGTAAACTTTTTTTTCTGAAAAACATTTCCGAAAACTATCCCAATATATTTTTCAATGGTCATTGGTTTTATATGGTGTTTGACCATCTAAATAATTAAGGGTTATATCCTATCATTTTGTTTTCGTTGTTTCGATAGGAAAAATGAATTTTAGACTTTTAGATAAAATTTTAATGAATAATAAGATCGAATACATACTTTTTTCATTGGCCAACTACGATTCTTCACATTGTAATATAAGAGATATAGATTTTCACGATTTCAATAATTTCGATTTTAAAAATTCATTAATTATTATTGATTACTCGAATATTGATTGATAAATATCAATACATCGATTGTTTAATCAATTTTCATATCATAATTGATTCATTTCAATATGGTTTTCAAGTTTCGTTTTCGAATGAATAATAGTGTTTTTCGAATTCGAGCACAATTTTTGCATAGTTTTTGGCAATGATTTGATTCAAATCAATAATAATGTGTGAATCAAATCAATTTATACTAATTATTGCGACAAAATTTTAATTATTAATTTGATTTTGTAAATGAGTAATCAATCAATTGTTTATCAATCATCATTAATGACAATCGACTGAGCACAAACAAAGAACAAGAGGAGGGAACAAAAAGATTCGAAAATTCGAACAAAAAAATTCGCTCCAAAATTCTTTTTTCCCGTAAACTTTTTTTTTCTGAAAAACATTTCCGAAAACTATTCCAATGAATTTAAATGGCCAATTGGTTTTTAAATGTGTTTTGACCATCAAAATTTGATTCCATCCATTTGTTTTCGTTGTTTCTTATTGTTCAACATCCATTGATGAAGATTATTGAGTAATATTGGCAGATATTTAGCTTCGATATCAAACAATAGCTTTCAAAGAGTTGTGAAATTCAAAAAATTTCCCAAGTATGGCAAAACAATTTCTAATGATTTTCTTTCGATTAATATTTCTCTTTCATTTTTTTCCTCTCAAACAACAGGTTCGCTATCCTTGTTTAAATTTTTTGAAAAATGCAAAAACATAATCAATAAATGTCACTGGTAAAAATCATGGAAAAATGTCATTTTATTATTTCTCTCTTTGTGTGTAAACAACAATGAAATTACACGAATCCAATTCATCAAAATGAAGAATGAATCCATTTACG
This sequence comes from Psoroptes ovis, assembly GCA_002943765.1. Taxonomy (NCBI): domain Eukaryota; kingdom Metazoa; phylum Arthropoda; class Arachnida; order Sarcoptiformes; family Psoroptidae; genus Psoroptes; species Psoroptes ovis. Next base: position 775,561 of record PQWQ01000020.1, on the reverse strand, counting down.
TGATTTAATAATAACGAATCAAAAGTAACGTGTAAGTTTATTGTGCAATGCATTATTTCGATTCTTCTGATCATCAAAAATGATAACTTTGAGCCAGATTTTAAAATTTAAATTTAAAATTTGATCATCTTAAAATATATTTCTGCCAAACAACTAAGAAGTATGTTATAATTCAACATTTCTATGAACATTTACTTATGATTTCGTTTTTTCAAATACTCTAAAACATAAACAAAACTGAAAAAGATTCTGAAATCCATGGATTTTCGAATGAATTCTTTAAAAATTAACTACTTTACTGCCGTCATTCTGAACAGCAGCATTCGGATATTAACAATTTTGTCTTAAAATGTCAAGAAAATGACGAAAAACACTGGTTCTTTAAGACAATCACACACACACCCAAAATAGCATAAACTATTCTTGGTGTTTGCTTCAAACAATCTAAATTTACATTATTATTTACCATATGCTAAGACATCGAGTAGAAATAAGCATGAAAATTTAAATTTAAATTTAGTTTTTGTTAATTTTAAAGTTTAGATTCGTAGTTTTAAATTTGAATTTCGTAATTTTAATATTTGAAATTCGATTCAAAACTACGAAAATCAACTTTAAAACTCTGAATAAAAACTTAAAACCCTGTAATTTTTAAACATAGTAACTACTAGTGGTAAATATGATCGTTATTTCTTCCAAGATGTTTTGTTTAATTTTGTTTCTTTGCAAACAAATGTTTTTATTTGTTGTTGTTTGGTTGATCATTGATTCGAACCATGGCCATGTTGCTGCCTCCATCAAGTCCATGTCCATAGACTGTTATTATCATCAACCGCAATTGAAATTAGGGAAATCATTGATCATTATCATCAATTTAATTTGTCCTGATCTAATTTTCCCGATTTCACTTCATAAATCGATTCAAAACACACCAAAATGTCTTAGAAATGTTTGTTTCAGCTGATATATCCATTGATAAGCACCATAAAACAATCTTATTTCATTGTTTTCGATTCAATTATTCATTTGTGAAAATTGAAGAAGTTATAATCTTGAAGAAATCATAATTTTGTGAAATTTGTTTGTTTTGAATGTCACATTTTGTGAGGAAAATCTTTGATTGAAAATTCACTCAAACATCGACAACAAATTCAATTTCCTTTGCGATTCAAACATCTTCCCACAAAAGCGTATGTATGTCATTTCATTTTGTTGCTCACACATCATATCTCATCACGTACAGTCAATTAAAATTTAAGCCTTTAAAATCCTTTGAAAACAAAATGTTTTCCAGTAAATTTCTGATGAATTATATGAATCGAATAAATGCATTAACGAATGTGTATGTGATTCAAGCATACACTCAAATCATAGAGTCTCATGTTTGATTCAACAAATCTCAGAAAAAAATGAATGAATTTCTAATTAAACATTTTTTTTAATTAATCAAATTTTACTTAATAATTAAAGGAACCTCTTCAAAAAAAAAAAAAAAAAAATTCTTGAATTCTTAGCTTAGAATGACAGGTACGGATGTCTCACAAGTACTTGTCAAATTTTCCACCAAAACTTGAATCTCATAAGTCCCTGTGTTTTTGTCAAATGATGTGGAATTACATCGTTTTAAAATTATCAAAGTGATAATTAAAGTTTTTTTTTGTTAATTTAAAATTTTTGTCTAATTGTCATTTGCCATTAATAATAATTCTAGGGCCTCTTTGATCCCATCGAAAAATTTCTGATATACCCTTTTGACAGCAAGATTTGATAAATGAAATTTTCCTCATTTAAAAATATGTTTAGTAATGCAATATATGATTAGATTTACGCTTTCCAATTAGATTTACTACAGGCCACCACCACCATCACCACCACCCTAGGGATATTTAGCTTGCATAACTTGGTTCAAAATTCAAAATTTTAGCATATCAAATGACAAAATATTAAAACAAAAACCTTTTCATTTTTTTTTTCACAAAAATTAAAATATAATATTTACGTTCAAATCATCTGCTAATCATTTAAATATGTTGTTTTATTTCTTGCTGCTGAATGCATGTTCAATCATTGAAAAGATTTTGAAATCTCAGAATTTTTAATTAGTTTAAATCAATCATTTTGAAAATTATTATTATTATTCCTTATTTTATTACTCATTTTCTTAGTAAATCAGTTCAATATACATAGAGAATCATGATTATGTGAGTGAAATGTACGAATATTAATTTATTTGACAACTGAAATGTGGTCATGTAAATTTGCATTGAAAATGTATTGCCAAATGTATTACAATTATAATGTAATTAACAAAAATGATTGAAAACCTTTCAGAAAAAAATTATCAACTTTACACTTGACTTGACTTGATTCCCGTCCGTATGATCCCGACCGGTCGGGATGTTTTTTTTTACAATTTTCAATTCGTCTTAAATGTGTGTGTGCCGCATCTGTTACGTTTACATGTTCATCGATGCAAAAATGTTTTACCACATTTCTTTTTCAAATTTATCGGTTGTCATATCGGTTCAATGTGTGTTTGAATTGAATTTGTTTGAATTTCATTTGTTTAAGTGAATATGTCATTATTAATGCTTCAAAAAAATAATTAATACAAACAATAATAATTTACTCAAACAAAGAAAACGAGGTAATCAGCATCAATTCACAATACAGAGTTTCAAGTTTTTATTCAGAGTTTTAAAATTCATTTTCGTAGTTTTTAAATTGAATTTCGTAATCATACAGTTGAGAAATACATTTAAAACTCTGAAATTCAACTTGAAAACTCTGAAAATTAATTTCAAAATTCTGAATTAAAACTTGAAATCATGTATCAATGCCCGTATCAATTTCGCCCGTTGAGCGGAGGAATATCATTGATAATTCAACCCTTTCTTTTGTTGTTTTTTCACATTTTAAACAATTCATATGATTTGAATATTTTCTGGTTTTAATTAGATAAGAAAAAAATTGTGTTTCTGAGATTTTTGTCTAATTAATTTCCATTTTAATGATTTTCCATTGTTTCCAATTATCATTATTCATTCATTCATTCATTTTTTTCAAATGTTTATTTTACAGTAGGGTCTTGTCCTTATTTTTTTGTTTTTTAGAATTATTTTAATTAGTTTTTTTTATTTGAATTGAATTGAATCGGGATTCTGCTGTAAAAATTCAGCAGCAGCAGCTGATCCAAAAGAATCGATACACGAATTCATATCGTTTCATTAATGAAATTTCCTGTTATGTTAAATTCCAAGCGCTTTTAATTCAGTTTATTCAACGATGAATTCGTTTTGTTAATTTATTCGAAAAAATAATAATAATAACAAATGTAGACAATGATGAATTACTTTTGGAGTATACGGGTACTGTCATATATCATGAAATTATTATTATAATCAGTTAGTCATTCTCTGATTCCCGACCATAGAAAATCTAATACCACAAATTTCAATGGTGCTAGGGTTAGCCACACACACTTGTTCAAACAAATAGATTCACTCTCATAGATTTACCGAAAAACATTAATTCCGGATATCAAAACACACAGTATTCAAAGGGGTGCCTGTGCTGTGCCTGCACTTTCTATAATCTTCTTATAAAATTTTCGGTTGGTTGTTGTTTGGCTTTCTGCAGTTTGATTATGTCATTTCCTGACATATCAGACTTGTTATATTTTGCATAATTTGATTTCGTTTGTGATACCCCTTGGAATGTTTTCGGTTGTCTTTTGTTTTTTTTTTTTTTTTTTTTCATTAATCACTGAGCCTATCTGTTTTAATTTTCAGGTGATTTTTTTTGCTGGGGAAAATCCTGCGGACAAAGTCAACAACATGGCAGCAGCCATTTCACCAACATTGCTGGCCGTGTTGATTATTGGTGTGATTGCATTAATTATGGGCATTTTCATTGGTAAGTTTTTTACTTTCAATTTATTGAGTAAAAGTGTTTGAAAATGTTCAAATGTTTGATCATTGTCCATAAGTCTATAAGTGTGTGTAATTATTTTTAATTATAAATTTATAATTAATTAATTATAATTATGATAAATGTATTTTGCAGCATTTTCAAAGCTCTTGAAAAAGATTAATGATTAGTGAATTAGTAACAGGGAATTTTGACCAATACAGTTGACAATGTGATTTAGCAGCGTTAGATGTATGTTTAATTATGATTTATATACATTTGATAAATGAACGGCTAGAATATATGAATATAGCAAAGGATGAATGGATGAATGATTTGAGATTTTGAAATCGGTAATCATTGTCCAGTTGTTCATAATTAATGGTTAAAACTTATTCGGAAGGGTTCGTTGAAAGGTATTTTCAACTCAAATTTCAGGGAAATGAAATGAATTATTATTAATTTGTAATTTTGTTAATTATCCTCTTTCATAATTCTCATTTATCATTCACTAAACTTTAGGGATGTATACGATGCCACCATCAATGACTGCAGAAAACGAGGCAATTGTCAATAATTATAAGCGATTAATTAAAAATTATTATGATTCCAATGATTCAAACGATCCATTGTATCGTGCATTAATTGATGGACCCGATTTGGAAAGTATCAAAGCAAATTTACAGTATGTACTTTCGTATTTATTCGTATGATAATTGTGTTGATTTGAAATGTGCTCTACACATTCAATAGATTATTATCGATCAAACCGCATCCAGCTGGTTCAAAACGTGATGAAGAATTGGTACAATTTTATCGAAATACATTCAAAGATTCTGGATTAGATCGTTCATATGTCATTCCTTATAAAGTTCTATTGTCCGTCACCAATCCTGATCGTCCAAATCTTATTTATTTAAATGATAAATCAACGAATTTGATTCGTATAATCGACAATCAAGAAATACCATTAAGACCTGATGAAAGTGTAATTGTTCAATCATATAATGGTTGGTCACCTTCGGGTGATATTACTGGCTTGCCTGTTTACTGTAACTATGGTTTGATTGAAGATTTTGAATTACTTGAAAATGTTCGAATCGATCCGCATGATAGAATATGTTTGATACGTTATGGTAAAATATTTCGTGGTAATAAAATCCGAAATGCTGAACGTTTCGGTTGTTCTGGCGTAATTTTATTCAGTGACCCCGAATCACTGGCTCCGCTCGATTCTCGTCCCGAATCATTGTATCCGAATTCCATTTGGTTGAATGGTAAAGCAATGCAAAGCGGTAGTATACGTTTGAATGATGCAAGTATTGATTATAGATTGATTTGAAATTTTCCAATTTTTAACATTTTTTTTCTCTTCAATCAAAGGGTGATCCATTAACGCCTGGATATCCATCCATAATTGGTAATATTTGATCAATATATTCACATAAATAATCATTTGACTTGTTATCATTTCAGATGGATTTCGTGAAAATCTTGATCAGAACATTGAAGAAATGAATTTACCTCGTATACCATCACAGCCGATCGGTTATGATGATGCACAATTGATCCTCTCGTAAGTTAAATGAATAAATTTTAAAATCATTATCATTATCAATTGTGTGTGTAACAAAAGAGGTCAATCGTATCGTATCGATTAATGTTGGCGATGTGACAAAACAATACACACTTAGATATAAATCAAATTGAAGTTTAATGATATTTTGTTTGATGACATTTATTATCGTCGTTGATTTTGTTCGTCGCAAACCTCAACATATAGATTATCAGATGATAATACACAGATTTAAAATCGATTTTTTTCAGAAAATGTTTAAAAACATTGAAATCAGAGAATATCATTCTCAGAAATGAATTTTGTGATAGAGCGAGACTTGAATGACCGATGGTCAATCGTTGAAGACTGAAGAGATAGCCACGTGGATTTGTTGTCATTTTTTGTATATTGTCCATCGCATCCATTGTCTATTGTTCAAAATATGTGTATATGTCATGTCTCATTTCCTAGTGACCTTTGTTACTGTCCGAAGAATGTGAATGATGGGCTAAATACATGTTAGTGCAGTGTGTGTGTATGGTGGGCAATTAGTTGCGCCTAATAAATCTTGTAAATTTATGAAATGATAAATGTGTTATGTTCTCTCATCATAATCACTCGTTCGTTTGTTGTTGTTGTCAAGCAACGAATCGATGATGATGGTCATCTATTCTTGTTGCTGTCGTCTAATGATGAACGGTTGCCACTTGAAGATATTGTGACCAAACAAATATATCCGAACACAACACCCACGTACATCGATTCAATTTATTTTCATTAGTCTCATTGAAAATATAAAAACATATAAATAAATAATCATTTAAGATGAAGAAGAATTATTACCTTTCACTATCACACACATGATTCAATTGAATTTATGTTAGAAATTCGGAAATAATCAAAGCACGCGCCAATACATATGGTTATATTCTTTTCCAATAATGAACATGTTCTATGATACATCTAAGGGACAAAGGATATTTATTTTTATTATTATTATCATTAAATTGCTGCATAGATATGCCATTAGCAATGTCTATTTGAATCTATTCACCAAGTAATAATACTCATAGATTTCATGAAATTGTATTCATTTTAAATTTTTTTTTTTACAAAATTTTATTTTGATCATTGAACCGCTCAATAATAGTTTTGGTATTTATTTTCGATTTATTCAAATGACAGACAAATGGCCGGAATGAGCACCGAAGATGATATCAGATTTCTAAATTGGACTGGAAAATTGAACATTACTGGATATCGTTTAGGACCTGGTTTTCAATCACCGAGTTTAGAGTAAGTTCAATGTTTTTTTTTCTATGGAACAAACAATTTTCAAAATTGAAATTTCAATACATTTTAATGAATGAATGAATATTCAAATATTCAAATTTTTTGAAATGCCCTCACCAATGTATGATGTTTGGCCACAGATGCTTGAATTTTAATTGCAAACAAATATCATCATTGTGTTGTTGATAATAATGAAACAAATAACCAAATGAAAAGTAAACATAGGGAATTTTCATAGAATAAAACTCCTTTGATTACCAAAAATTCAATCAACAATGACAATATTTGAATGAAAATCTGGTCACTCAATGATCAGTATTTATTCATTCTTTGAATATTCATGAAAATTTAAATTTTTTGTGTTTTCTCAAAGCTTCGATTTTGTTTAACAATTAATAATAATTTGAATATTCTTAAACAAACAAACAAATGAAATCGACTGAAATGCATTAATTCTAGTCGATTCAAAATCGACACCTACATATGCATTTTAATAGAAGAATATTCATTTTTATAAATTTTGATTATAAAGAAAATGTGTCCCATTTGGGCCGTTGTTGTTAGATCAATTGAATAGTACAATAACAATTTTGCATGATAATAACCAAAATGAATGCTGAATAATTTGATGAATAAAAAACAAATAAAAATCATAGATTGTTTATGTAAATTATAAATAGTAGTGAAAACACAGTTCAAATAATTTGGTAATAATATTGTGCTGTCCGCAAAGTTTTTGTCGGTTATATCGTAGAAAATCATTAGAAAATCGGCAAGAATTTTTCGGACAACCTAATAATAATAATTTTATGATTTGACAATTTTAAATGTGTTTGTTTGCATTTTATTTATTTTTATTATTTCCAATTTTTGAAATTAACTGAAAATTTGTTTGTTTGGATGAAATATGTTTTTTTTCGAATTTAGTTTAGTTGCAATATGAATTAATGTGTTCATATTGTTTGTTTAGGTACCAAAAGGAGAAACAAATTTTTATTAGTTATTTGGAATAAATGAATGTGAATACATAAAGTTGCATTATGATTATTATTATGATGATTATTGTCCACACAAATGCATTTATTCTTCAATATATGGACTCTCGCATTTGATTTATCGAATGTAATTTTAATTTTATCACATATTTTATTTATTTATTTCTATAAATAAATGTTTATTTATTGTGGCTGGCTGTTTGGTTGGTTAAATGTGTGACTGTTCTGTAGTACTACTAGTTTTACTAATTCACACGTGTATAGTTAAGCTTTGGGTTAGAAGATCGACTCGTTTTTAGTTGATTAAATTGAATTCTCTAATAATAATATCATCCAAGAATATTGTTATGAAATGTTAATGTTGTATATTAATTCTGTTTTTGTATTGCGTCCATTAATAATTAGAAAAAGATGTTCAAATGTGATATTGTAATAATAATTTAATTTAATCATGTCATAATTTATATTTTCGATTGTTTTTCGTTTTGCCCATTTGCCATTTATAGATTACGAATGGTAATCAACAATGAATTAAAGGAAAAAATTGTACATAATGTGATTGGAGTGTTAGATGGTCATATCGAACCAGACCGTTATGTGATTGTTGGTAATCATCGTGATTCATGGAGTTACGGTGCATTAGATGCTGGTAGCGGTGGCATTTCAATTATTGAAAGTGCCAAAATTTTTGGAAAATTTCATCGTGAAACTGGTTGGCGTCCAAGACGTTCATTGATATGGGCTAGTTGGGCAGCCGAAGAACAAGGTTTGATTGGTTCGACTGAATTCACTGAACAATTTGCTCATTTGCTTGAACGCGAAGCTGTGGCATATATTAATGCAGATGTATGTGTTACTGGGCCACATTTGAATCCAGATTCAACGCCAACGCTTGCTAATGTTTTGATTGATGCCACTAAACGCATTCCGGCGCATAAAATCGATGAAGATTCAGACTTAGATGATCCAAATCAAACATTGTTTGATTTATGGAAAGCGGATTCGATCAATAATGATGTTAGGTAAATGTGTATGAGTGAGCCAATCGAATCTATTCTAATTTACCATTGTAAACAGTGTCGAAATATTAAGTTCTGGTTCTGATCATGTGCCATTCGCATATGGTTTAGGTGTACCATCGATAAATTTACATTTCAAACATGACAAGGTTTGCATTGAATTATATAGAATTTTTATTTATTGATCTATTGATTATAAGAAATATATATTCAAATATATATAGAACAAATACCCGGTTAATAGTTATCCAGCATATCATACAAATTATGATACATTTTATATGGTTAAAAATTTTATAGATCCAAATTTTCACTTTCATCGATCATGTATACGTTTAATGAATATTTTACTGTATTCGTTGTCATGTTCTACAATTATTCCATTGGATTTTCATCATTTATCCAAACAAATTCTAAATGATTTTCAGCAACAATCCATGGATCAACAATTGAAAGACATATTGATCGATGAAAATGATTCCAAGTTAATCAATTTCTTGTATGAATCATTGAAATTATTTGATAATTCCAGCAGGCAATGGAATAGTGAAATAATGAATTTCAATCATTCTGATGATCCTTTGGCTATAAGAAGGATGAATGATTTGATTATTTCAATCGAACGAATTTTTTCACAAAATATATTGCCTATTGAAAATAATTATCAAATTAAAAATTTACTTTATGGGACTTATTCGATGAATTCCTATCGTACCTTGTTATTTCCTGGCATATATAATTTAATAACCGAAATTAATGAACAAAAATGGCTGCGAAATAATCGCCGAAATGGATTCACACGTGATAATGTGACCAAAATTGATCTGAAAATTAAACGATTAATGAAAACACTACGGAAACATTTGAATGATATTTCTTTGGCCCTAAGAAATGCATCGCAGCTGCTAAGAAGAAATTCAGTGCCAATTTTATAGCATTTTTCTCTACATATGATTCATATTGTTATTTGTATGATTCGTTTTGTACACGTTACTTTTATTTTCCAATTATAATGAATTCATCAAAAAATTTTCATCATTAATTCATTATTTATGTGCCTATTTCTATTCAAGTCAATGATTAATTATCAAATTATTCAAATTATTTTCAATCTATTTCATAAATAATAACAATGAAAAAAAAGAGAAAATTTTCATAAATTTGAAAAGTCGATTTGTGGTGAAATTTTGCCAAAAAAAGTTTTCACCTCTTTTGCTTTTGATGTGTGCACATAAAAACAATAATTAAACACAAAGCTGAGCACACTTTAAAATGAATTGTATTTGATTTATATTCGAATTGCTGAATTTAGTTTTTTTTTGTTCACAATTCGGTATAAAACACGTGTCTGCATCAAAATAATTATCAAAAAGCATCAATTCGACCATCATTTTTTTCCTATTCAGAACATCAAAAATTGAAATTTAATTTAAAAATAATTATTTCGCTTTGATTACAGAAAATTAAAGTTTTAATTCATAGTTTTAAAATTGAATTTCGTAATTGTACAGTTTAAAATTACATACAAAACTACGAAAATAAATTTTAAAACTCCGAATCAAAACTTTAAACTTTGTATTATTATTAATATCGACCAAACACAATTCAATGGTATATAACCTTTTTTTTGTTTTGTATTGATTTCAATCCTTTTGTAGCAGAGCAAATAAGCAGAGAGTGAAATACTGCTGCTACAAAAAATGAATCATTGGATTTGTAATTTTTCGAAAATAGAAATTCATATATTCAAAGGGTTGCATTGTTTTTTGATTTTACTTTTGATAATAAATGTAAATCATTATCAATGAGAATTCAAGGATCATTGAATATATATTGAAATAATTATTCTTTTTATTATTAAATAATCCTTGAATCACCAAATAAAAAACAAAGCATCAAATATAAATGCGGAACATTTAAATTCATTTTAAAAATTGTCAAATGAATGAATTGTAATGCTTATTTCCTCTTTATTATTGTAAATAGGCAGATAAACAAACAAACATTGAAATAATTGAAACAAAGGAACAGATTTGAATTTAACTCGAAAAAAAGTTCAATATTTTAAAATCTGTTATTTGTTTCAGTTAAATTATTTTATCCATAAAGATTCCGACACATTTATTTACATTTCGATTGTCAATCGGATTTCTAGTTGATTTTCGTGTGCTTCAGATTTGCTAAAAGTATTGTTTGCTGTGTAGATGTTAAGTGGTGTGTATAAAATAATTATTTTTTCAGAAAATTTTATGTTTTTAAATTTAGTAAAATTTCACTGAAATATATTGATATCTGTGTTCCAAAATATATTTGGAATGATCCAAATCCAAAAAAGTGAAAAATAAACATATTTCCAAACATTGAAACAATGCAAAAATATTTATTATTTCAGATCGGAATCATATATGGAAAATTATTTTTATGACTTTTTTGAATCATTGAATTTTTATATATTTTAATTTACGATTTCAAAATTCGAGTTTTTCACTAATTTTTTTTTTTTTTTGGATTCAATCAAAATGAACTCAATTCTTAGAAATTCGCATAGAAGTTTATTATAAATGATTGAAAAATTTAATTCATTTTTGTCAAAAATGAAATCAATTCATTCATACGAAATGCAAATTAGTCCATATTCTTGTAGCAGCAGTTATTGTGATTATTATTATCATTATTTGAAAATGAATTCAACACATTTTACATTCATATTCATCTGCATGGTATAATGAACAATTTCAACAATCATCATCATCGTTCACATTTACTATTTGTTTTTCGGAAATTTAAAATTCAATGAATTTCTGGTCATCCAAAAAAATAGCGAAAAATTTCTGAAAAATAAAAATTAATGATTTAAATAATATTTGAATATATTTCAAATAAAATGCAAATAAAGTTGTTCATTTGAATATGATGATGATGATAACTTTTTTGTGATAATAAAAAATAATTGAATATATCCTGAAAATATTTGAATTGTCCATTCAATTCCATTTGAATGACATTTTGCATTTTTTAGTGATGAAAAAAAGTGTTTTCATTTATTCATTTTCGAATAACCATCAATTCATTTCCACATTTGTTATGCGTATAACAAGTTTAAAAACTAAAAAAATGGAAAAATTTCGCACTCAATTTCCACATGGCCGATTCTTGTAATGAAATGAAACAAAAAATAAAAAATATTGTCTCTGCTTTGAGTGTATGTGTGTGTGTGTGTACCCAAGCACACGGGTTTTTTTTCTGGTGATGCTAAAATAACAAAAAAAAATTTTTCGAATGAAATGAAATAAATAAACGATACAATTGGGACCATAGCCACCACCACCATGGCTTTTTTCTATAAAAATTTTTCACTTCTTTTTCACTTCGAACCAGAGGTTACAAATTTATCATTTTTTCAAAAAAAAGATTTTAAGATGCTTTCTCTGGTCCTTATTTTGTTTTGGTTACTTAATTATTTAAAAGTTTATTTTTTTCAAAAAAAAAAAAAAAAAATAATTTCATTTGACCGGATTTAATTTATATTAAAACAAGTGTAAACAAAAATGTTTCTATGTCTAAATTATTCATAATCCAATGGCCATTCCAAATGGTTTTTATTATTAAATTGAAATTTTTCCCTGCGGTCATTATTTTTAAAAATATATTTCAATTTTATAATGTCATTTCAAAAACAAAAATTGAAAATTTTTCTTCAATAAAATGAATCATCCATAGGTCTCCCAACAAAACTCAACAAAAAACAAATCGATGCAGGTTCTTCTTTGGTGATTGGTGACATTTTTTTCTCTTCAAAATAAAAAAAAAATTGTCCCATAAAATCAATTTGATGACGGTATTTATTATTTTTCATTTTGTTTATTTGATTTTCTGCCATTCATTATACATGAAAGTGTGTGTGAATAGCTGGTAATATTAATGTGTTTATTTTAATATGAAAATTAATTTACAAAATTTTACATTTTCTCAAAATTAAATTAATGAATTCTGTCACCGTTGTCAAAATCAAAAATCAAAAAAATAACAAAAAAATTTTATTATTTGAGAGTCAATTACCCAATATCAGTATATAATATGATGGAAGAAGGCTTGTAAAGCTTGTAAAATTAAATTTTGACTTGTTTATTATTAAAACCGAGAGAAAATGTTTCACTTATTTAGTCATGGTTTCAACTTAATTTTGGTTGCTTTTGATAGTGAAAAATGAAACAAATCCAAACATTTTGGTTAATTGATTTTTTGATTCATTTTGATTGAAATATTTTGTGAATTTATGAAAATCTAAATAAAAGCATTCACTCCCATTCGGCCATTATTCTTGAATGCATCAAACCAGCCAAAGGTCTAATTGTTGTTGTTTATTATTATATAATGTGACCGAAACCTTAATCGATTAATGCGATACATTCTCACCAGTAATTCATAAATTGAATCATTGTAAAATAATGTATATTTGTTAATGAATTACGTGTTGTAAATATTTATTTTTATTTTTTTATTATCAATCTCGGTCATAGTGATTTTCATTTGACAATTTCGCTTGTCACATTCACACAATTCACTAAATACATTTTTTTTTGGTGAGATTTCTGTTTTCATGTCATCGTTTTCGTTTGTTGTTGTTGTTAATTATCCATGACAATTGGTCTCCGACGACCAAATTTTTTCTAGGTTCTCAATTTATATTTTATGTGTATTTTGTGTGTTTGAAACTGATGTTTTGGACGACTATTGTCAAATCATTATTACTTTCATTGTGATTAGTACGTGCGTCCAATTGTCAATCCTCTCAGTGTTTTTTTTTTCATTGAAATGAATTAAATTGATTTCATTTCATACCGAACGAAACCAAAGTCAATCAAAATATGTATCCAAAAAAAAGGCCGGCAGCAGGTCATGTTGTTGTTGTTGTTGTGGATTGAAAAAATATGAAATTTCTTCTTCCATTTATTTTTCAATCTTAGTCATCTAAGCAATGACAATTTTTTTACATTCAATTCAAATGCAATAGACGCGTGTCTTCATTGTCAATTCCGATGAAATGAAAAATTATTAATAAAATATAAACCCGAAAATAATTGAAAAAAACTCATTTTACATGTTGGTATATGAGAATATGATTGAATTCTATCATTTCGGATTCAAATCATTCAAATATAAATCATGTATATTCATTCAAATCAATTCATTATAAATTGAATTGTTCATTTAAATTTTTTATTTCCTCAAATTATTATCAATTCAATTTCAATTCCACTAGAAAGTTTCTAAAAATGAAAATTGGCGGAAATTGTTTTATATTTTTCTCGGTTTTTTGCAATCATCATTATTATTTTTTGGGAAAAATATTTCACCGAAATATTTGGATATAATAATCGATCAATTCGATTTTGAATTTGACCAATTGATGATCATCGGTTCGATGATTTTTCCCGTAAAATATTCGTTACAATTTTCCTAATTTTCAAAAAGTTAAAAAATAGGATTACATAATTGAATGAATGCTCAATCCATGTTTCAAGTCGTAATGATCCGGTTGATAGTTCTTCAAATATAATTCTAAATCATCTATACTATGCATTTTTCACCCAAAAATAAATAAGAAAATTGATGCTTTTTATGTGTGAATTTAACCATACATAATCGATATGACTTGTATCTGGTATTTTTTTTTTTTTTCATTCTGGAATCAAATGTAACAAACAAACAACGGGCTTTTAACGGGTTTATACCTCTCCTGAATATCAAATAATGGATTTTTTTGGTTCTTTGTCATTGTTTAAAAAAAAATGTTGTTTCGAATCAATTCGTACATCATATCATATTACACATTTAGACGCCTACAACTATGCATTTATGTACATTGTATTCAATCAATAGCCAAAGACTGATGATGACAAGCAAGTGAATATATTCAAGCATAAACAACTCTTTTTCCATTTGAATGAATTTTTCGTTTCAAAATTTTTTTTCAAACAAATAAATAAAAATTGAAAAATCAACACATCAATCAATTTCCAATGGTGCTGTTGTTATATGTGATTATTGTATAAACAACAACAACCTAATACATTCAATCACTATGAATATGAATAAATGAATATAAAGCACTTATGTAAATTAAAAATTTAACAAATGTGAAAATTTTCACATTTTTATGTAAATTTTTTTTGAGGAGAAGGTTTTTAACATCGAATATATATAAATAACCAACAAAATGGATGTATGAATGGATGGATGGATGCATAATGATATCCCCCTTGAAATAAATTGATCCATAATCGAATATGTGTGTGTGAAAAAGTCTCAGAAAAAAATTAATCGAAAATAAACCAAACCGAATAACAATCAAAATCGGCAGTTGGTCCTTTGGTCGATTATCTTTGAATTTTTCTTAAAAATAATGATGAATTAAAACGTGTGTTCATATCCCTAAAAATGAATTTCACGCATCTCTTGATTGTTGTTGCTATTTATTTATGCAATCGAAAGCCGGTAAAGGTTTTCGGGTTTGGTTTGAGTCCATTTTTTAAAGCAAAAAATAAAATTGATCCATTTGTCGGCCCGAAAACAAAAGAATCAAAAAATTTAAAGCATTTAATTTAAATTTTTGAATTTTTTCCATCGATTCACTGAGAGATGTGTCAATTGAAAATTGTTGAAAATTCACCAATTTATTTATCAACAAATTGATTTGTCCATTGACGACAATCAAATAAAATTTTTTACTTTTTCGTTTGTATTCGCTTTTGAATTCAATTGTCACCATGAATTCATTTATGTTTATTTAATGGGTTGTCCGAAAAGTTTTGGCCGATTTTCATGAACAACTCTATTGATTAAACCGAATGAACTTTTCGGACAATCTAATATTAGAATTTTCAATTTCATGATTTTTTTCATCAACTAAAGTCGATCAAAGTAAATCTTTTGGGAAATAACCTTATTGAATTTGATCGGGTTATGTGTGTGTATGTGTGAATATTCGCTAAGTGAAAACCCTGTGTTTACGCCAGTAACAACAACAACAACTAGTAAAAAGTCAATCGCAATCAAATTTGATGTTGTTCAATTCCGTTTTTTGAAAAAATTGTTTCATTTTGGATGTTTGAAAATATATGATTATTTGTTTAAATTCAAATAATAATAATCGTAAAAATATATTACCTTTATATGTTTGAAAATAATAATAATGATAATTTAATATTATTTGATGTAATCATCAAATGATGCTAAATACGATTTGGAATTTTACAAAAAAAAATTTAAAATTTTTTGTAAAATCAAAATTATGTCTACATGACATGGCTCTCTCTATTCTCTGAACCAAACAAACGAAAAAAACAAAA
The DNA here is from genome assembly GCA_002943765.1 of Psoroptes ovis. Classification (NCBI taxonomy): domain Eukaryota; kingdom Metazoa; phylum Arthropoda; class Arachnida; order Sarcoptiformes; family Psoroptidae; genus Psoroptes; species Psoroptes ovis. Next base: position 759,435 of record PQWQ01000020.1, on the reverse strand, counting down.
CAAAATCCTAAACATATATCCTATACACGTGTCTCCGGTAAATTAGCCCGTGTGTATATGGGATATATTTATTTCTTCAGTCTTCAGTTCAGATAATGCTCGGTTCGTCGTCAAATGAAATTTTGCAGAAAAAAATCCAGTTTAAATTGATAAAACAAAAAAATGTTCCAATGTTGCCTTACGGGTGATGAATACGAACATATTCCAATCCTCTGTGTTCTTTCTCTAGGGATTCCTTAGGGATTCATATTTATGAATAAATGTAAGAAAGTTTGAACGATGCTTATAGTTTAGGCTTATAGTTGAAAAGCAAATAACAAATAAATGTCAACATAATTTTAGATTAGATTTTTCAAAACATTATAAGTAATTTAAGATGAAAATATTTTTTCAACTCAATACTCAATGATCTTAACGAATCAGAAACAAATTCTTTTGATCGTAATCATAAATTCTTTGGCTGATAAAATATGGCCAAAGTGTGCCAAACATGTTTTACCATTTGATTCAATGTTAATATTATCAGTCCCGAAAAAATAGACGTGACACAAGTGAAAAAGAGTTTAGATTAATTTTGTGATTTGCCAAAATGAGAATTTTAACTGTGTACCCAATAAACGGTAGCAAATGAACACCGTTTCTAATTGGATTTACACGCATTGAATCAGACATTTAAAGGTTTTTATGTTTATAGAAGTCAACTGCGATGATGATGGTCGTTAATTTTTATTATCCAAAAATGATTATCATGATTATGAATGTCAATCAAAATTCATTTATTGATTCACCCTTTCTCGGGCATTTTTTGATTTCTAGTCACGTTTGAGCATCGATTTTGATTCTGATTTTTTCGGGTCCGAATGATAATGCACAAAATTGTTTTTTGGACCGAAATTGCTTAAAATTGTTCAAAAGTTTGCTATTTTTGGGTCAATAAAAAATTTGAATATTTTCGGGTCCTACTAAATGAATATAAATTTGGACACGCGACGAAAGGATGTAGATCTATTTAAAATATATTGTAATGTATTTATTTATGGAAAGATATTTATATTTTATCATATCCGCAATGATATTTATATTTTAGCAAGCAATATTTAATGTCATTTGCATTTGTCATTTTGATATTCATTCATATTATTTGTTATTGAAAATCATTAAAAATAAATATATTTGTTGCCCGAAATTCATTTATATGAGAAATGCAATTTAAATATGAATCTTTTTTTAACCAAACGACATTTGATTATGGCCATAAAAAGGATTATATGAACTAATAAATGTATTTGGAATCATCAATATAAAAATATCGCAACACGTTCGACTTTGAAAATTACAATTTTTTCAAATATTAAATCTATGTGATTATGATGTGCTGGCCGGCATGTGTCAATGTAATAGCTTGCAATGTACAAACATGCAAATGTGTCCATATGAATTGATGATGGTTATCAAATGAAAATTTATAGTTTTTGATCATCATCATCATCATCAAATTCACAAGAATACATTTTCAATAGATTTTAAATAACTTAATCAAAAATAAATGTGCATACTGATTTGGTGAAATATAAAAAAATTCATAAATATATTTATGCATATATCGTTTTTATTCACTATTTGATATTTGCATATTATATATTTTATACATTTTCTTTCCTACACAGTCATTCAGAAATAATTTAAAATTTTCATAATCTTTTTTTATTGCTAATCAAAAAAAATTATGAAAATAATAATGTTTTTTATTATTACTATTTTCAACAAAAAAAAATAACCGATATATGCATGCAAAACACACATAAAAAGCAGTAATAATATAATATCAATTCAAAAAAATGGCCATAAAGGAAATGTAAATGACATCCTTATTCTGTATGAACAAATAGCATCCAGAAAAAAAATCGTCCAGTTAAATATTGGTTGGTTGTGTTGTGTATTATGCATTTTTGTATATTTTAATTGATGTTGAAACGAAAATAAAATTGACAATTTCGGGCATTTGTCAATGGCAATAGCAATGGATTTTTGGATGAATATTTTTTTTGTTGTTGATTGTGTATTCAATCCATAATAATAATCCATAAGAAAACATTCATAAAAAATAACGTTAAACGCGTGTCTATTTGTATTTTTTGCATTTACTGTTTGATGATGGAAGCGGCACCCCGGTAACAAGTCATAAATCACCTTTGAATTTTTGAATCGCTGGGGTAATTTTTGAAAATAATTTGAATTTTTTTTCTTTTTTTTTGAAAATTTTCAGCAAAAAAAACTTCATAACAAAAAAAAGTTATGTAAGAGTTCACGTGTTTATATTTATATTTGAATTGAAAATTTTTTTCTTTTGAATAGTCTCAGATATATATTGATATGACAATCAAATTGACTTGGCAACAACAAATAAACACAAATAACCAAATATTTTTTTTCACCGAAAAAAATATATTCAAACTTCCTGTAAATAAATATTTTATATTTTTGAAAATCTCATTTTTCTTCAAAAAAAAAAAAAAATTAAAAATTTTAAAATTTTCAAAAAAAAATCAACTAACTATAACACGTGACCAGAGAATTTGAAAAATTGAAATTGATACAAAATTGATTCAATTTGGTTATATTCAATCGATTTGTTTAAATTTTCCGATTTAATAATATTCAATCGATGACAGAATTGTAAACAAATGACATTTTATTTTTTTCGGCAGAAAAATGTATTCAAAATTCAAGATATTTGAATACATTTTTTGTGCCCATTCAAAATTCAATAAACCATAGATAATGAATTAAAATGAAATTTTCGAAAATTTCAAAAATTTCATTTTCAAAAGGAATTTATCTCGAATGTTTTTGGATGATCCACCATCCAAATTCCATCTAAAAAAATGATCAGTTCTAATTAAACTAATGGTAGTTATTTATCATTTTTTTTGTTGGTTGTAATTTGTAAAATCTGATTTTTTTTAGAGATTTTGAAAATTTGAAAAAATTTTTTGACAATAAATCAATGTTATTATTTTATTTTTTCAAAGAAAAATTCCAATTTCAAATTCCATTTCAATATATCAGTGCTCAGTGGTGGCAAATGTATTTGCTTTGCTTTACTTTACTTTGTAAATCTTCAAAAATCGTCCAGGGAATTTCATGGTTCCAGGGTTCCGCAAATTTTTTTTTGTTAAAAAAAAATTTCAATCAATTTTTTAAATGAATTTCTTTCATTTTGCAACACAAAAAAACTCTAACCTTTCATTTTTGATGTTTTCGCTTTTGATGTTTTTCACTCTCTCTTTTTGACCACACATACACAAACATATACAATTACACATAGACCTTATAATAGATAGAACACCATATTAATATTTATGGAAAATCAATTTTGAACATTTTGAATTTTTTTTTTTGTAAAATTTCAATCTGTCTAATTTTGCCTGATAAGTATTTAGACCTAAGCATAAATACAACAACAGCTCTAAGCATCTGCTTTTTTTGAAAAAAAAAATTCCATTTTAAAAATTTTTTGTAAAATTTGAAAGGTCATTTCAAATTGATGAATATTTGATTTTTGGTTTCAGAAACTACACATTTGTGACAATTTAAATCAAATTTTGACATGTTTTTTGTTGTTGTTGTTGTTTGTTGTTTGTCTTATTCAATGCCGCTGGGTCGCATATATCACAAGGTCTTTGGGCTTTGATTCAACCGAAATTTGAATAATCATTTTATTAAATGATACTATTTTTGTGAATTCTCTATGCGAATGTCAATCTCATATAACTTCCGCTTAGAAAATCAATGAAAATCATTTTTTTCAAAAATAATTTTTGAAAATTATGGCCACCACTTTTGTAACTAATCCAATTAATATTTATAAAATCTGAATCTGGATTCTCAGAGATTTCATCCGAATATCGAATCAAACTTTTGTCAGTCATAATTGACCACATACACACACATAAATCATCACTAAAAATTGTCTGGTATTCTGGTTCATAGATATTTCTCTCTCATTCACATAATTGCTTCCATAAGTATTCAAAGGATTCATTAAATACATCAGTAGAGTCACGTGTGTTTGGTTTGAAATTTTTTGTTGTTTCTTTCTTCTCTTCTATTTATTTGAAATGAAACAAACAAATGGACTTCTGAATAGACTTTCGGAATAGAATTTTTACAGATTTTATATTTGTTAATTAAATTATATACTTTTGTACATCAAATAATAATAATAAAATCTGGCCCAAAATTATGAAATTTTTGACCAAAAATTTGTGGCCGAATGTCAATCATTTTTGGACAAGAGAATTGTAGAATATTTTTCATTTTAGAATATTTAAATTGATTAGTTTTGCACATTTTTCGAATGTCAATTATTTTGATGATTGTAACATCTCAATATATTCCAATAATAATCAAGTGGCATATAATTTTCGTTCAATATGCAAAGATCAAAATAAAATTTTAAATTTTTCTGAATTTTTCTAAATTTGAAATGTATTCAACGAACAACGCATGATTAGTGATTGAATGAAATTGAATATGAAAATGAATCAACTTCATTGCTGCTTGCATGGACATTTTTTTTCTTTGGTGAAAAATGTTATTCAGCGGTCAAATCATTCAAAGCTAAAAACCATTTGACATGTTCAAAAAAAAAGTATCGATATTTTGGCTTTGCAGAGTGAAATTGTCAAATGTGTGTGTGTTCAAAACCATTGTCCCGTAACACCAAAAATCATCATGATGGCTAAAACAATGTGATAAGGCTAATATGTTTGTTTATGAGTTGAAAATTTTTAAAAATAAATAAAAATAAAAAAAAATTTTGACCTTCAAATTGGATGCGGCTAACATATGGACATTGGCATAGACATTTGATGTTATTGCGATAAATAAATGATAATTGACGACCTGTCAAATATATAAACATCTTGTTAACACAATTGATGGTGGTCAACCAAAACCAAATTCAATTCAATTGAAATTGATGTATGAATGCATTGATGTGTATCGATCTGTGGTGTGCATGTGCATATTTGGTCACTTCTGTATGTTGCCGAACGATGATGACCAAATGATCATCAAAAATTGATTGTCAATGATTGATTATCCATTTTGATGTTGATTGTTTATTCCGAAATCTATTGGGCTAAACATTTGAAAAAAAAAGGTATTGAAAAATTATTTAAGCAGATTTTCATATTTGATTTGTCAAAATATTTTTTTGATTTAGGAAATTTAGAAAACCAAATTTGACATTTGGTTTGTTTTTTATTTGAATCTGGTCCCTCTATTTCTTCACATTGATTTCAATTATGTAACACATGTATTGGTCCGTATGAATATAAGAATGGTCAACACACATATGAATCGACACTTTATATCATCAAAACATGTCAACAAATTTGAAATTATTTTTTTCAATGTCGAATCAATGTGTTTTATACACGTGTAAAACACACACGGATTGAATGGATCATTTGCTTTGAATATTGTTTAAATTTAGATTCATAAATCTAAGAGGATTTCCATTTCAATCTCAAATAACGAACATTATATTTGATTTGAGACTATGTCCATCGGTTTCTTCAACGACAATTTCATCATCGTCAAATGACGATGATTGATCGATCGATTCAAATCAAATGATTTATTTATTTATTAACAGTGAAAAATGAATTCACAGCTATTTTTTGGACGATGAAAATATTGATCCGAAATCGATGATACGACGATAACTGATAAATAATAATAATCGAATTGAAAATAGTTATTGGAACAAGTTTCCATTAACAAAACTGATGAATTTGAATGTATTCAATGAATCTCTCGTCTTTGAATTTCGTGCTTTGTTCAATTAAAATGTCATTAAAACAAAAAAAAAGCGAATGATGATGATGACAATAGTCGATTGTCAAATAATGAAATAAACAAAACAAAACAGAAAATCTATTCACCGAATTTACAGATTTTGGAACGAAATTCGAAACTTTTCATTTTTTATTCGATGAATAGTTTTCCACTTCTCAAAGAATCCCTGATGTGTTTTGGTACAAAATCAAAATCTAAAATGGAAAAATATTGGCCAATCGAGTTTTTGAGAAATGATTAATTTAGAATAAGAATAAATGAATCTAAAATCGAATGTTTCCAGCGGAGAATGTAACAAACAATGTATGTTGTATTTTGGTGAAAAATTTGATGAAACATCAATGATAATAATAATAATAAAAAATATAAAACGACACGCGTTCAATTGTTATGATTTGATTGTGATGATGATTATTGTTTCAAAATGTCTAAAATTCAAATGTTGAAACAATTTTTTGGAAACAAATCAAATATGAAGTAAAAATATATGAAACAATAATTCACATCACACCGAAATATAAATAAATTCACACATTTTCATTCTATTTTGAAATCCAAAATCAACTCCAAAATACATTCATTCATTTATTCACATTTTCTCATTCATCATTTTTTGGCCCGAAATTAATTGGTTTGGTGAAAAGCGATTTTGTAATTTTCATTTAAATCAATCAATACGATATTCTCAAAAGATGATTATCGTCTAATGGTCTAAGACCATTGATATTATTAACGTGTCATGTCATACACCCACACGATTCATTGATTATATTGATTAATGAATTTTTTTCTCGGTTTTTCCTATGATAAATATTATTTACAATCAGATTTTGACAAAAAAAAAATGTTGACACGCGTTTTTTAAAAAATATATCTCTCTAAAAAATATTTGACCATTGGTCAACCATAAAACATATGATATGACAAAACCAGTGACTAAAAAATAAATGAATTTGAGTTTGAACGATGAATGTCCACATTATAATCTATGACTCGTGTCAGCATTTTTCTGGGGTATGTCAAAACAAAACAACAACAAAAAAATAAATTTAAAACGATTTTCAAATCTCAAATCTGACCAATGGGTCAGATTAAAGACTCGAAAATAATAAATTAGACCTTAAAAAACGTGAAAAAACGACAATTAATTATTCATCATTTTGATATGTGTTCAACACCTTGGTCCAAGACAAAACCTTATTTAAGCTTTTGTTTGGCCCAAAGATTTACATAAATTATCATCAAATTTCGTAACAAAATCAACCGAACAAATTTTGTCACATGTCAAGGATTAGAATTTCTAGGATTTCTGTGGTAAGTTATGTTTTTTTTTGTTCGGATTATGCTTAACATGTTTTTCTATCAATTCATTCATTGTCTATTTGTGATGTGATCAAATTAGTCTCAAAATTATCAAATTTAAATTTAAATCTATTTTCCACAATTTTCCAAATTCAAATTGGCCTCAGTTTGCCATCTATTGATAGAGCAAATCATTCCATTAAAAAAATGAAAAATGCTTTATTTTCAATCAATTTTTTCATTTTTTAAAATTTTTTCAATTTCTTTTGACTTATCATCGGTATCAACTGTGGTACTAGCAGCAGCAGCAGTTTGATTGATCAATGTTTTTGAACTTTTTTCATCATTTAAATCTAATTTTTTCTTGATTTCAATAATTTTCTTTGATTTTTGATCATCATTAATCGCAGATGAACATTTAATTTCACTTGAAAATTTTGTTGTTTTTATTGCACACGACGATGATGACTTTTTGGCAAATGAATCATCAAATTTTTTTGGACTTTTGGCTGTTTCTGTTGGACCATTCGTTTTGGTAAGTTTATCACATTTTTCCTCTGATATTTTGACAATTTTCTCCTCGTCGTTTGCTTTGTTCAATTTCAATAATTTCAATGTTTTTATTATTTTATCCATGGGCGTTTGAGTGAGGTGTTTATCTTCAACTTTGGAATCATTTGAATCAATCGATTCAATTTTAGTAATGCTCTTTCGTTTTTTATTGCGTTGCTTATGCTGCTTTGGTTGCCGTTTGTTGGTCGTCTTAAATTGCTTCAAAGGCTCTTCTCTTGTATTATTTTGATTTTGATTCAGAATTAATTCAGACATTGATTCAATGATTACACGTTCAAGTTGTTTGATAAAAATATCTCTTGCACGTTGTAAATTGAATTTATTCAATGATACGGAACGTTTCGGTTTCATTCTGGCATTTGTCATTCGGCTTAAACGGCTTCTTGAATATCGGCAACCGTCATCTAGCTCATCATCAGTATCTAATTTCAATCTGGAATATAATTGTTTTTTAGAAATTTTTCGACGATTTTTTGAATATTTTCTTCGAATCATAGATGTTTGACTCATTGTTTCTGATGGTTGACGATAATTCAATACTGATAATGGTCTTGATGTTGTCATTGATACTGGATATCTTCGAAATTTCAAATTTTTTGATTGATTTCGATAATTCTTGGGGTCCATTTTCTCGTCTTTACTCGTTTCATCTCTATTTTCATCCACTTCAAACGAACTATTCGATTTTGAAGACATTTCAAATTTGTTCTGCTTTTCTTGAGAGAATTTTAAAATTATTTAATTATATATTCGCATTGGAATTGTTTTTTTAAAAATTCCATTTTTTTCCAAAATTCTAATTGGCGCGCAACATTAAATTCAAAATTTGATGTTTTAATATTCAGTCGACAGATGGCGCAATATTTACATTTTTGGTCGCAATTTTTTAATTAGTGTCGCCTAATTTCTTTACGCCAATCAATTGATTAATTTTCAAGATTAAATCGTTTATTTATTAATCAAAAAATCATAATATTGATTGGGTAATTTACAAAAACTTAGAGACTTAATGAAGAAAAAAAATTAAATTAAGTTAGTAGGAAGAATAATGAATAAATAATGTTTGAAATATTGATTGAATGTGTGGTTTATTAAATATAATAATAAGTTATACATAAAGCGAAAGAATAGCTGAGATAATTAACAATAAATTAGATTGATTGAAGATATTAAGATATTTCAGATTCAAATGTTTCATTATTTTCAATTCAAATTAACTAAGGCTCATGTTATTTACTTTTCATTAAAATATTGTCATTTTGAAATTCTTTTAGTGTTTTTCAATCAGTCAGTCAGTCAGTCCATAATAATGTTTTAGGTTTCAAAAAATGTTTATTTGATTCACATAAAATACGATTTGTCAATAAATCAACTGTATAAATAGATTCGGTCGCCGTTATTGAGAGTATACGATTTTTCTGCGATAATGCCAATCCACGATGATATCTGAGAAAGATATATGAGAAAAAGAAATTATTAATTTGCATGTCTAACCCTGTGGTTTTACTAACCCTTCAGTTGGTCGACCAATCCCTGAAATCAGTTCAACATGGCCATCAATCAATGATAGATAAAGTAAATCTTCACGATTCGAAGTGCCTGATGCCAAAATCAAGTCGTAATTTCCATTTTTCCATACAAATACACAATTAACAATGTCTAAAGATGTTCGGACATCATACATGAATTCGATAGAATTTTTGGTGATTTTTTGCACAATTATGGTGCTTGTGTTTGAGGCAGAGAGGCCATTCTTTGATGGACAAGCTGTTTTTGAGGCTGCATGCTGACAATTATGATAAGAAGAATTAGCAAAATCATGATTGATGCTGACTAAATAGCGATGGTCAGGTGAAAGATAGCTTTGATGAGCATTCAAATGTGAATTATGCAACAGAATAGTATCGGTTACTTGATCTAAAATCAATTGTCCATTCAATCGATGTGTGATCGGTGTTTGACACTGTACAGCCAGCAGGCCACCGGCTTTTCTTGTGATGATTGATGCAGCGATCGGTTGACAATCAGCCAATCGTATTGAATGCAGATATTCAAGTTGATTGATTGAAATTTTAACCAATGATCGTTCTTCCCAGTGTGTTGCATATGCATATGGTGAATCTTGCATGACCTTTTTCATTCGTTTATTGTATTCATTTTTGAATATCGATTCATAATGTTCGGCTAGGAAAAAATCATAGACCAAATCAAAATGACCATCAACCGGTTGTAAATGTATAACATCGGAATGTTGATGATGTAGCTTAGATGATTGCTGTTGCATTATATTATCATTATTATTGTTATTATTCGAAGATGAGCCCACATTCTCATGCATTAATCGAACAACTTGAATGGTTTTACGATTTTTGCGATATTTTTCATTCAAATAATCAAATTTAGAGCTTTCAGATGGTGTAGAAGTCGTGGGAGAGTCGGCAATATTTTTCCATTCACCTTCCATCAAATCTTTTGGTATGTTGGAATTTTTTTGTTCGCCCAAATAATTATTGTAATCATCATTCCCATCACACAGAACCCAGATCTGTGAATCTTTTCCCATTTCGCTTGATTCAACAATACGAAGCTTTCTAGGTCTTGGATCAGTGGCAATCACTTGTACAACTGATAATTGTAATTCATGTAAAACTAATATTCGATTCAAATTAGGTTGAGCAATGTATATCAGATTATTTATATGTATGACATCTTCACTCCAATCGCATTGCGGTATGAATGCTTGATCATTATTATTATCATTACTATTACCACAAAGGGTTAAACTATTCTGATAGATTGTATCTCGTGCATCGATTTCATGAATAGTTTGGCCACAAATCCCTTAGAAGACAATAAAGATATAGGTATCATTTATATGGCTATGAGTGAAAATAATTACCTTCATAAACAGTCAATCCATTAGCATGAAATATCCATAAACGTTGTGGATGTGAATCTAAATTATCGACCGATGATTCAACTGATTCATCTTGCACCAGCAACGATGCAACACTTTGTCCGAATGCATTATTTTTATGCGTAATACGACATGTATATGCACCAGTATCGATTTGCTCTAGAGCAGCTACTTGCAATAAAGTACCATTATTAATAATGGTCACTTTTGGACCATCGATCAATTGTTCATCATTTTTAAACCAATGAACCGTGTAATCATCTTCAAATGTTTCAAAACGGCATTCAAAGCTTGCTACGCCACCGATCGGTGTCCATTGAAATCGCGGTGATACTTCAACAATCGGGTCAACTTCAAATTAATAGATTTATATTGATTATTATTATCGATCAATTATTATCATTATTTATTCATACCGATTACATCGACAATATGTGTTTGTTTGACAGTTGGATTATTGACAGCTTGACATGAATAATTGCCAGAAAAAGATAATTTCAAATCAGTCAAATAAAGTGATCCATCGTTGAAAACCTTTTGAGATTATTTGAAAAAAGTTATTAAGTATCAAATTAAAATGGATCATATTGAATATAAATAATTACTTTGATGAATGGTATATTCAATGTTGCTAAATCAACACCATGACGATACCATTTGATGGCCGGCTTCTGTGGCTCTCCATTGATATCGCATCTAATTTCAACATTATCACCTAAATGTGCTTCGATTTTATTGATGGCCAAACTCTCATCCAAAGTGACCATCGATACGCCTAGTTTTTTAATCAAAATAAACACTCATTCTGTGCGAGTTGATGAACTAAATAAACTTACTGAACAATTTATTGAATGCAGCTTGAAATTCTGAATAATCAAGTTTATCATCATCATCAATATCTTCATGTTGCATTAAATCAGTCAACAAACATACAGAATCTGATGACTATGTGGTTGTTTTCAATGAAAAAATCAGTGAAAAACAAAACAAAAGATCTCATTTGAAATAAATACCTTATAAATCATTGAATGCTTCCATAGTTCATTCAATGTAATTTGGCCATCAGAATTTTCATCCAATCTTGTGAACAATAACGATACATCATTGACTGATTTGTGTGAATCAAATGATTCGATTTTTTTTGAGATGTTTAAAGGGTTAAAACCTTAGAAAAATCAAATTATACCAACTATGAGATGCACTTACTTTTTTGCAATATTTTTTCCTTCATCAAATCATATTGTTTTGGTCTACATTCAATTTCATCATCATCATTATCATTGACATTGACATCATCTATATTATCATTATTATCGATTTTATGATTGATTGAATCGAATAATAATCGATGATCATTGTATTCATTCATATTATTACCATTATTATTATTATTATCAGTCAAAAATTTTAGCTCTTTATTATTATTGATAATCGATATGGAATCAATTTTGGCTTTATTATTGCCTCCTGTATTATCATTATTGATTTGATTATTATTCAAAATTTTCCCATTTTCATCGTCGATTTGATTATCATTCCTATCATTTTCTTCATCTTTCAAACATTGATCAGGATGTGCTGGTCGAATCAATGTATTTGTATCACAAGCAGCACGTCTATTAAGCAGCCATTAAGAATGAATCAAAAAGAAGAAAAGATTGAAAAGATAACGATCAATCAATTAGCTAAAATTCAAATGAAAAACAGCGAACCTCAGATGACAGCGTGATGGATATAATTTACCATCTGATCCACAAATTTTATGCTTATGTATTGGACATCTTTCAGTTTGTTGTGCTGAACAACTAAATCTTCTATGATGCTATTTTGAGTAGTAATTGTGTAATTGATAAATTCAAAAGCCATTGAATTGAAAAATTAAAGAATAGATTTAAGAAAAAAAATTGAACAATGAAACAAACCTTTGATTCAGTTAATCCTATTAATAAAATAAGAGTGCATGATAATAATAATAATGCAATTGAATTGATTTTTGAATGATTATGAAAATGACTTCCATGATTATCATTGATTATTATTCGTTTCATGATTTATTTATTTCTATGATGTATTGATCTTTGAATTTTTCTTTTCTGGTTCTTTACACACTGCACGGCACTTTGTAAATACTGAAAAAATGATGATGAATACTGCTGAAATGATGTGAATATTCTTCTTGGTTTTGAATTAGTTTTGAATAAACAAATATTGCAAACAACAAATGGTATCTATGGATACCACTAAAATGATAATGAATTTTGAAAATATTCAATTGATCAATCCAATTTATTCACATTTGATGATTTGTCCTAATTATTTATCAAAATATTCAAGATGATTTGATAGTGTTTATTATGGAGCCAAAAAAACAAATTCAATCATTATCAGTAAATATATCTTGAAACGTCGATGATTTCTTAAGATATTTTCAAAATGAAATCGACTATTGATGCTTTTGGTAGTTGTTTTTTCGATTTAATAATAATGTTATTGTTCAGAGAGCTATCATCGCTTCCTACTGAATGGTGGCCGCTTATAAATTTATAATTCCCGATTCTTTGAGACCCTAGAAATGGTAGAAGCATGAAAATGTTGAATTACCGCTCCTAAATTTCATTGATTTTTTTGGGTATTCCAAGAACAATAATCGATGCCATTTGATTATTTTTTGGGCGACACAAATCATGTTCATTCAATTTCAGGCATGTCCGATTGCATAAAGACTATATAATTTGAATTACATCTCCATTTGAATCAGTTTGACTCAATTGAAAAAAATATTATTCAATTTTAGAACAAGTTTAGAGCCACTGAATATTCCTATTTATTTTTGACAATACAAAACCAATGGTTACCATCAAAAATTTTATCTGTCAATACAAGGGTATAATATATATAAAACTTGATAAATTTTCAATACTTAAAAATCGTCAACGCATTTATGCGTTTTTTAACTGCCAATATTTCTGATAAGAAAAATTTCAAAGGTTATAATTTATAATTTTGGCAGAAATCAGTGGCTATACACCGATATATCGAAAATGGGAACCGAATGAAATGAAAAAAAAAGAAAAATTGACGTATTGTTCATTTAATTGGGATATTCCTAAACTTTTTAGGGCCATCGCACACTTTTACAAAAAAAAAAAAGAAAATATCGTAGATTGCCTACCCCCTTAAGAATTTTCCATTGCCCAATAATGTACTGATGGACCATTATCGCCCACTTAGGTAATCACTGCTAGCGATTTTTTCAAAATTTTCCGAAGATTTAGATATCTTCAATTTTTCTAAAAATTTTCATTGACTATTGTCTTATATTTTTTTCAAAAATTTCAAAAATTTTCGAGTTTAAACTCTCCGGCATTAAGCTGCGATAAGTTTATAGGGAATTTAATGGGCAGTTTTTTAGCAATTTGTTATCTCGAATTAAAAGCCGATGACGTACTAATACGTTTTGACCAGCACTCAGAAAACATTTTTTAACGTAGTAATACGTCACTTTATTGCCTGCTTTCCAAGCATGCCGGCTATGTTGTGCCAAAACATTGATTTTTTTGTCGGCTACGTAAAGCAATTAAATTTAAAATGCCGGTAACGTAGTAATACGTCTAAATATTTACAATCAATGAATGCCGCTGACGTATTACTACGTCAAAAATTTTTTAAAAAATTCAATTTTTTCATTAAAAAAAATCACCAATTTTTTTTTCAAAAAATTTGATTTTCAAATTTGTGTTCATAAATTTCATCAATTCATTCCACATAATTTTTCAGTTTAAAGGCAATATTGTCCACCTTTTTCAAAAAAGAAAATATATTGCCATTCTATTTGCTTATTCAAACATGCTTTGAATTATTTTTCCAACTTCGAATTTAATTAAACTCATCATGTCTTGGTAAGTAAACTTAGTTTTATTTATATTTTTTAATTAACTTTTTATTATTTCGATTGTTTATTGTTTTTTTTACTGTTTCCTTGTCGTTATTCGAATATAATGAAGTGATGATAATAGTTTTATACAATTAAATTAAAGTAAATAAGTGATTGTGTGTAAAGACAAACACACACACACACAACAATAGGCAAATATATTCCATTTAATTATAAATCAATGTTGTGCTGTACTAGTCAAAAGTCAATCTCTCGTGTGTGTGTGTGTGTGTGCTCATTATTTTCAATTAAGGTCAAATGAATGTGTTTTAATGGGTTCGAAATGAATAAATATAAATAAATAAGCGTGAATTGATGATTATTGAATTTGAATGCCATTTCATTTGATGAGTTTCAATTCTTTTTAATGAATCACTGTTTCGAAACGAATGGTACCATCAGAGATGGTACTTGCAAACGTAATTTGACAAAAAATAAATCATTTTATTATCGTTATTTAGTAGAAAAAAGAATTGAATTTAAAACAAAATAAAAATTTCTTTTTAAACCAAACGAAACATGTTCAATAAATCATCGTTATAATTACGTGCTAAATCATTAACAATTGTTAATAAATTTTTTGTCTGTGATCCAAATGAGAAAATTGAATGATAGCTCAATCAATGCATGAATATACATTCACTCATTCATACTTACCCATTGCTTGAAATGATTAAATTTTTTCCTATCCAAATGATAATCAGATTGATCATACTTTGTACGTAAAAAATTTCCTCTTCGATCATAAAAATTCGTTCGTAAATGTTCAGTACGTTTATTTAGATCTTCAACCTTTCATAGTAATGATGTTTAAATGATGAATTAATTAAAATTGAGAGAATGTTTAGTGACAAAATATTACCTCATTAAATAACATTTGAAATGTACTTTCACGTGTGATTGGATTAAGAAAATGTTCAATATTATATTTGTCTTCATTCGATGTTGACATTTCTTTAGCTGCCTTTGTCATTTCATTTTCATCGATTGTTGACAGTGTTGTCAGAAAATTAATCTTTTTCACATCAGTAATCGGTGCCGATGTCGGCTGCTGCTGCTGTTTGGCCATTTTCCTCTTCATAATTCTTTTATTTTGCATAGCAATCAATGATTTAATTATACTGCCATACGAATGTTTCAATGTGTTTACGCCTGAATTCAATTCATTGATCTTCAATGATTCAAATGTCAAATAATTAAAATGATTAATTAATAATAAAACACATTCATTCAAACCTTACTCACCTCATCATTCAATGATTCAAATTCAGCTTTAGTTATTCGTTCTCCAGTTCCAGCAGCTGCTGTTGTATGATGTCCTTTTTTAGATGATCCTGTTGTTTGTTGATTGATTGTTGGTTTTGTTGATTCCAAATATTCTGATTCAGTTTTTTTTGCCATGGTTGAAGTTGTTGTTGTTGTTGCGGTTGTGGTCTCTAGATTTTTATTATTATCATTTTCATTCGAATATTCATTTTGTGAATCTGAATGGCCTAAATCAACATCTTCGCTCGATGATTCATCATGATCTTCAGCATCTTCATTTTCTTCATCATTCGATGATTCATTTTTCGATGCAATTCTTGATTCATCTTCTTGTTGCTGTTTTGTTTCACTGTTTTCGATTTGATTTGATTCTTCTTTTTCAACTTGAGATTTTTTTCCAGACTTTATGGTTGTTGTTGGTGGTTCTGTTGTTGTTGTCGGCTCTTTCTCTCTTAATGGTGTATGTTTCATTGCAACAGTTTCATCATCTTGAACAGCATCTGAATAATGTGAACTTGGTTCTTCCATTTTTTCCACTGTTTGTGTGTTTTCCGATTTAATCGTTTTGGCTTTGATTGATTTTTCCATTTTTTTACTACTTTTGCCTTCGGTTTCCGGATGTTTGATTGATGCAGGGACCAAATTGGTGGTTTGGGCCATTTCTACCAATTCATCTGCCGGTTGCTTTACGGTCCCTTTATTTTTTTGTTTATCCGATCGTTTTTTCTTTAAGCTTTCTGTTTTAGTTTTATCTTTATTCTTATCACTTTTGTCTTTATTCTTATTAGCTTTCCCTGAACTGAATTCATCTTTACATTTCTTCATTGAATTTTGTTGTTGCTGTTGCTGATGATGATGATTTTCATTACGTTTTATTGATTTTTCATTGCCTTGTTGTTTGTTGCTTTTACCAGTCTTTTTTTGACTTGTGTCCGTCTTATTGGCTACATTAGGCGATGGTTGTGTCGGTTGTTGATTATGTTGTACTGGTCGTTGTTTCTTTGAACTCTTTTCGACAACATTTTTGGCATTTTTGTGTGATGTTTTATTTTTTGTTGAATTCTTAGCGCTCATTTTGCCTTTTTTAAGTCAAAAATTCAATTATAATTTGAGATGGTCAAAACGATTGATGATGACTATTACTTTGAGTGAAACACTAATTATGATGTACACACCAGCAATAATAATAAGTACCGAAATTATTAAATGCAATTATTATCAAAAATATCTAGTTTTTCGTTTGTTAAGATGTGAACCAAAAATGGCCAGAAAAAATATGAAATTACTTTCGTATAGAAAAAAGTTTATTCTAAGAATAAATAAAAACAATTCAAAATATTAAATACAGGGAACAATCTCGTTTAAAGTTTTTCCAATTCGTAGAACTTAATTTTAAATAAAATTTCTCATTCAATTGTTTTCGATTGCGGTCATTTTTGAACCCCAAAAAAGCCAGTCAAATTAATATTATTTTCCAAAATTAAATTTAAGCCATTGTGTTTTGGCCAAATGCCAAGTGATAATCTAATTATTTGTTTCAAAAAACTGAAAAAATTCGATCATTTTTATAAATTTTCGAAACAATTTCATCAATTTCACTGTTTTTTTTTTTTTGAATTCAATTCACACTCACCAACACCAAATAACAATGATTTATGTTGCTGGTGTTTAATAACCATTAACCATCAAATAAAATTAAATTTGTTTGGTGGCTGTCATGTCATTATCAGTGTCATTACCAGCACCATTCCTTTTAAAAATAATGATCTGCCAAATGAAATTCATTAATCTATATTTTCAAATATTAGGCTGTCCGAAAAGTTTTCGCCGATTATATCGTAACGAATCATGAGAAAATCGACAAAAACTTTCCGGACATCCTAATACATGTTCATGAGATAGTATAAAACACTTATAAATATATATTATCTATTGTTATTCGATATTTTAATGGCCAAAAACTAAGGAGTAAAACTAAGAATATTCAAATTAAATAAATAGCTATCAAATAAATAAAGATGGTAATCATATATTTGTCCTCAATTTTTGACATAGTAACAGAGTTCCAAAATTATTGAAAAATCATCTGAAGTGTGACTGAATGAAAATTCAATGCTTACGATTGGAAAATTTCAAGAAATTGAATTTGAATTAATATTATTGAATATATCATCATTATTATTTAATGATGACATGTGAAAATAGAAAGGGTAATCATTATTTCTATTTTTAACAATCAATTCTGTTTCATCTTTGATGATCATTACCTTCATATTCATTCATTAATATTATTATCATATTAATATCATCGAATCTTATTTCATCTTTATTATTTAAACTATTCTTTGAATAGTTTAATAATAATACATCGTTAGTGATAATAAAGGACCCACAAAACTTGTTTATGCTGCTGCTGCCACTTAATAGATGCATATTTTTATCATTGAATCTATTCTATTCTATATTATACACAATATGAAATCTAACACAGAAAAAATGATGACCTTTATTTCGGTTTTTGGTCGTTATTACATTTTATAATGATTATTATATTTATAAATAGAATATAACAAAATACATGTCAACATCAATAAATAAATATTTCATCAAACAATATCATCATTATTATTGCCATACATACATGTTATCCCTTCTAATAAAAATATCTCTATTTATGAATAATTATATTCGATAATAATGAGGTGACGACCCTATCATCATCATCATCATCATTTTTATCCGTCCATCTATTCATCATTTGTCTATCAATCAATCATATTCTATCTTGTCGGTTGCCATCGATTCGACTTTGATCTTTCATTGATTGATTGATTGATTCGAAATTCAATAAAACAATAGCCTTTTAACCAAATAAAAACATTTTTTTCATGCACAACTGATTTTGACATCAGTATTTTGTTACCATTTAGCTCTGCATGTTATTTCACTGTTATCAATGATGAACATTATAATAACTTCATGAATGTTTATTATATGCATTCATTCAATTTAATAATAATCAGTGATGACCATTCAACATTTTTTATTCACATATTAATATGAATGAATCAAAATGTTGAGTGGTCAGAAAAAAACCTGAAAATTATCCCTTTATTTCTTCTGGTATTCTTTGAGAAAAAAGAGAAGAAATAAATGATTTGAATTGGTGGAATATATTTCTTAGAAATAAATGAACAAGACGCCATTATTTCTTCTTCGCTTCTCTAATTGTTCATTTTTCACATGTTCAATTCAATTTTCCAAGTAATGGAAATTTTGCTCTTTCCATTTTCCTTGTTGTCTATTTTTATTAATCAATTCAATTCCGGTCCCTTTATGGCATTTTGGTTGTTTGACCATTGAAGCGTTTTTTTGTATAATCATTTCTTCATTTCTCTTGTTGTTTATTCTTGTTTCATCATAATCATTTGTTTCTATCTCTCATCGAATCAATCTTTTATATTTCTTCATACCCATATTTATCTTCAAGTTTGTTTTGTCTATTTTAAGATAAGATTTTGCTCATTCATAAACTTTATACTGCTGTTCGCTATTGTTGTTGATGTTTCAAGTTTCTTTTTTTCGGAAATTGTACCCATTCTCTTCAACAACAAACAAAATTATTCAAAATTTGTTGACCAGCATGTGATATGAGGTAGTAACCTTTAGAACAAAATGAATATGATTATTATTCATATTTTTGATCTCGTTCGAATATCAATTCAATTTTCAAGTTTCAATGTTTGTTTGTGTTTACGATTATTTCAACCATTTTTTTGATTAATCAATTATCGATCTTTGTGTATATTTTCATTCAAAGGTTATTGTTGTTGAGCTCATTTAGTATCAAACAGCTATCATGAAATAAACATGAAACAACATGTCTATATAATAATATCAGAATAAGTATTATATATTTTCTCATCGGTCTATTGACTCCCAAGTTTCCTAAAATCTTCCAGGAAAAAGGAGCCCAGATATCTACAAATGGAAGTGGTATTTGAATACAATAATGTTTTGCAATTTATTTTTTTCAAATAATATCAAAACAATGAAACTGATTCTAATCAATTAATTTTATTATTATTCTTGTGTTGTTTATATTAATTGATAATCAAATAATGAAATCATTCCATACTAAAAATCGATAAATCACAAGTATTGTCATCAAAAAGATGGTCAAACATTGGCCTAAGTTAATCAATTAAATGATATAAATTCATTTATGATGATTGAAATTTGAAAACGGCCATAAACATCGTCAATCAATATCAACTCATCTAATAATTTACTATGGTAACGTTTAAAACATGTTTTTACAAAAATCTTTTGAAAAGCTTAACAAAATCAAATGAAAATGACTGATATAATTACATAGTGTGTGCATTCATTCATTTAAAGATCCATAGTTATTATCACCAAGAAAATAATTACGATGATTATCACCAAAAACATCCGAGCAAATTCATCATTTTTCAGCATAAACATTTACTTGTGTCTACAAATTATGACAAAATAAATAAAAGGTTCAACTAAAATTGTGATAATAATAACCATTTAATTTGTCATGTAAAACAAGTCAGCAATCACAAATATATCTTTGACATTTTATAATTTTGAAGAATCCATCATCATTATTAAGATTTCAAATATTTGCCCGTATTATTAAAATCATTATCAAAACATCTTATGAATGAATGGCAAATATGGTGGTAACTTTTTGGAATATAATCGTGCCAAAATTATGATTTAAAATTCTTGAATTTCAGCAAACTTTGATAACACTCTGTCATCATCATCATCAAAATCAATCAATTTTTAAATTAGATCAATGAGAAAAAATTATTTATAAAATTAAAAAAATGTTGAAAATGTTGAATCGTTTCAAATTATTATTAATGATTTCATCATTAATTTGGTTAACAATATTTTCATTGATTTATAAAATTAATAATAATAATCATCAAAATAATAATAATAATAATGATACATTAAGACATTCATCGTCAAAGCTGTTATTATTAAGATCAAAATTTTATCGCAATATTTTCATCAATAAAAATAATAATGATTTTTCCGGATCTTGGAACATGATCAATGATGATGGTAGCCAACAACAACAGCCTAATGTAAGTTTCTTTTAACAAAAAAAAAAAAACAATTTTTAAATTAATCCTTTTCCTTAAAATTTTTGTTTCGCCAAAATCTATCAATTAGTTTCAATCAAATTGATTTTTTTCCAATTTTTTTTTATTGAATTTGAGTTTTGAAAATGACCATTACACACATGTCTATTTGAGTGTTTGTAATACAGTCAGAACCAATCAGTTTTTGAATGTTTAGCTTCTTACTCTTTATTTTGATTTTGACTGAATTATTTTCTATGATTGAAAATTTGAAGATTTGTTGAAGAGAGTTGTTGATCTGTTGACAAGAACAATTCACTTGATATGATTTATTTTTATTTCTTTCCATTTTTCTTCTTATTAATCAGAGGTCAATAAAATCGATAATTTATTGATTTTGTTCTAGCTAAAACAAATCAATGTGAATGACACAGATCAATTAACAATTTGTGCTGTTGTGTTGTTTTTATGATAGTTAATTTTCATTTGAGTCCAATTTATATCCATAATTTTTTTGTTTACTTGTCTTCAGCCAAATTTGATCGATCGATTTGTTTTTGGGTCTCCACTTGCATTTACTTATACAAATGAATATATCATGATAATGATATGTACATCTTTTCAACATTATTTTATATTGATGTTTTATCATAAATCATTGCAAATGTATGAAAAATTTTGTGGTCATCAATTTTTTTTATTACTTTTGGCTTTTGAATTCATTATCATATGGTTTCCTTCCAATGGACCCACTCTCAGACTCATTGTGAGCAATCGATAAAGTTAGTTTGCCCAATAGTCAATTTGCCAATATATATTCCCATTTTATGATTCCCAATATTTAAATTCAAATTGTTTGTTTTTGAATTCTTAGAATGCCAAAAGTAAAATCAAATGATAAGTGAAGAAATTGAATAAATTTCTTTTATTTTTCTCTTGAATTATTCATCATTTTAACTATTATCTCTCCATATTTTAATTTTTTCCATTCATTCTGACCATCATTTAAAATTAACTGAATTGGTCGTCATACATATTAATAATAATAAAGATTAATCAAACTAATTTATTATCATATTTAAATTATGATAAATAATATTTGCATATTGTCATTGAAAATCATCGGTCATACAATTAGATTCGATACTCTTCATTCATTCTATATTTTGCAGGGCTCATAATATGTCTAAACTAAATGAAATACATTGATTTGATTGTGCTATTTTTGTGTGTATAGAAAAAATCGATGATTTATGGTTGTTTTATATGGTTTTTTATTCATAAATTATAAGGTTAAATATAAAATTGACCATTTATCAAAGCGGACAGCTAAGTAAGGAATGTCCATTAAATAAATCGATCATCATTCTTTTTCCGAAAATAAAGTGGTCAATGATCATTTTTTATCATTTATGTCATATGCCCAATTCAATATCTTTATTCAATTCTATTTCAAATAACCAAACCCTTTCAATATTTGAATGCTTTATTTCGTTTAATTTGCCATCATCATTGCTACCATTTGACCTTAATTAACAAGTTTATGCATTTTTGATTTTCATAAAAAAAGGATTACAATCGTTATGATGAACAAAAGTCTTCAACAAACAAAAGCTCAAATGTAGAACTATTGGTAGCAGCATCATCCAAAAAATCAAATTCATTATCATCTGAATCATTGGAATTTTTGCCCAAAAACAATAAGACATATCAGATTCTTGGTTCAGAATTCAATGTTGTAGAATATTTGATTAAAAAAAGAATTGAACCAAGCGCCGATCCATACGCAAAAAATAAATTCAATCAAAAAGCCAGTGATTCATTACCACCAGATCGTTCAATAATCGATACGAGACATTATAAATGTCAACAAATAGTGTATGATGTACAGAGTTTACCATCAACATCAATAATAATCACTTATCATAATGAAGCTCGATCAACATTATTACGTACGATTGTATCAGTATTGAATCGTTCACCATCAAAATTAATAACCGAAATAATACTAGTCGATGATTTTAGTGATGATCCTAATGATGGTATCGAATTGAAAAAAATACCAAAAGTTAAATTAATCAGAAATGAAAAACGTGAAGGATTAATGCGATCAAGAATTAAAGGTGCTGATGCAGCCATTGGACCAATATTAACATTTTTAGATAGTCATTGTGAATGTAATGAACATTGGCTTGAACCATTATTAGAACGTGTTAAACAGGTTTATTGCCATTCAGTTTTTTCTAGGAGCCATTTCCCTAATGAATTTCATTTCTCAAAAAAAAAAACAGGATCCTTTACTAGTCGTTTCGCCTGTGATAGATGTGATTGCATTGGATGATTTTCGTTATATTGCAACATCAATGGATCTTCGTGGCGGTTTCGATTGGAATCTTGTATTCAAATGGGAAGTATTACCTCCAGCTATTCACCAGAAACGTTTACAAGATCAAACAGCACCAATAAAGTACGTTGAATGAAAATGAACGAAAAAAATTTCTGAAAAGATGACTTTTAATATTGATTGTATTTGATTAATTGCCCATTTATGAATATTTATTCGATTAATCATCATTAATCACTTATTATTTCCAATAGAACACCAATGATTGCTGGAGGTCTATTCTCAATAAATAAAACTACATTCGAATTTTATGGAAAATATGATCCACAAATGAATGTTTGGGTAAGTTGAAACAAAAAAAAAAAAAAAAAAAATGTTACACTTTAATATGAAATAAATGAATATTCTAACAACTGCTAAGGGTTATTATTTTTAGCGAGGTGCATTGTATGCAAATATTAATGATATAAAATGATGATGATTTGAATTTTAATTTTGTTCAAAATTAATTTTCTCATATCAATGATTAGGGTGGAGAAAATCTTGAAATATCATTTCGTATGTGGCTGTGTGCTAATGGTTTAGAAATTATTCCTTGTAGCCATGTTGGACATGTATTTCGTAAACAGTAGGTTAACTTATTTGTTTCAAATTCAATGTTTTTTAAATTTGCATGTTTTTTTGCTTTGTTTTTCGCAGACATCCATATGATTTTCCTGGAGGAAGCGGTGTTGTATTTGTACATAATACACGAAGAGCAGCTGAAGTTTGGATGGATGAATATAAAAAATTATATTATAATGCTAATCCACCAGCTCAATATGTATCATTCGGTGATGTCAGTGAACGTAAAGCAATCAAAGAAAAGCTCAAATGTAAACCATTCGATTGGTACATGAAAAATGTTTATCCTGAACTTAAAATTCCTGACGGTATCATGATTAATGATTCGGATGTGGACATGGAATTATTATCCAAACATGGTGCTCTAAGACAAATCGATCAATGTTTAGATACAATGGGTCAATCGAATCTTGGTCATTTATCATTATATCAGTGTCATGGTCTCGGTGCTAATCAAGATTGGTCATTTACATTTGATCATCTTTTAAAACATGGACAACATCTTTGCATTACGGCAACTGGATTAGAGCCATCCAGATCGGTTGTACTATCTGAATGTATCGGCGATGATTCGCAGGTAAATTTACTTTATTGATGATCATTTTTATTTGAATAATTTGTCCAATGAATTACAAATAATTGTCATTATAAATAATTCCTTATTCAATTATTCACATTAGAAATGGGTCTGGGCATTTGATCGTCATATAAAATTATTATCGCATAATCTTTGCCTGGATTCACGTTTTGTCCGACAAACTGGTATTATTGTTGACCAATGTAATGCTGGTAGTTCAACACAACAATGGCGTTTTGATCAAGTTTCATCATTGAGATAGTAGATAACTGAATGAATTTACATTAACTCAACAATCGAATGTCTTCAAATCATCATTTACTACAAACAATAACAAAAACATTATCACATCTACCATTCATTTGAAAAAAAAACGATTTAAGCCATCATACAAACTGAATCGACAATAGCCATTTAGGTAAGCAACAACAGCAACGACTACTTATATATAATCATTATCACCTTTCATCATTTGTTTATTTGATTTGATTTGATATAAACCAATAAGTACAGCATGATGATGACCGATCAAAATTGATGTACATACATTCATACTCATTTATTTACAAATCTGCAAATCATTGTGTATGTATTGAATCCATTATTTAATTCATTTATCATAAAATGATATATCTATTTATTGTTGTTGTTCTTATTTATTATTCACAACTATTATCATCATCATCATTATTATTATTATTTCTATTCTTAATTCAACAAAATAGCTGTCACGATCATCATCATTATTATCATCGTCATTATTATATTCATCTCAACCATGTGTATCTAGTCATTTCATTTATTGATTTATTTATTTTTTTTGCTGCCTAGAATACTGCTATTTTATCAATTATATCTTTATTTATACAGGTTTTTTCATTGTTCTTTTTGTTTATAATAATAATAATAATCAAATCAAAATGTGTAGATATTCTTACAATTATAATAAGCAATAATCTTTTGGAAAAATTTATTATTATTATTACCATTAAATAAATAATAGTGCAGATATGGTTGAATGAAAACAAAATGTTTTTTTTTGCTGCTGCCTCAAATTCATTCACTCAAACCAAATTTATATGTCACATATGGAAGAAGAAATGAAGTGAATGTCTCTTCAAGTTCATCTAATAGACATGCAGATGCACTAATGTTAGATGAATAAATGAAAATTCATGAGCTATTTCACTATTTTTACGCTATAGTACGTGGAAATTTTTGAAAAAATCGAAAAAATCTAAGGCTATAGTACGTGGAAATTTTTGAAAAAATCGAAAAAATCTAAGGCTATAGTACGTGGAAATTTTTGAATTTTTCGAAAAAATCTAAGACTATCCATCGTCAAAATTTTTCAATTTTTCGAAAAAATCTAAGGCTATCCATCGTCAAAATTTTTCAATTTTTCGAAAAAATCTAAGGCTATCCATCGTCAAAATTTTTGAAAAAATCGAAAAAATCTAAGGCTATCCATCGTCAAAATTTTTCAAAAAATCCAAAAAATCTAAGGCTATCTATCGTCAAAATTTTTCAATTTTTCGAAAAAATCTAAGGCTATCCATCGTCAAAATTTTTGAAAAAATCGAAAAAATCTAAAGCTATCCATCGTCAAAATTTTTCAATTTTTCGAAAAAATCTAAGGCTATCCATCGTCAAAATTTTTCAATTTTTCGAAAATATCTAAGACTATTGTACGTGGAAATTTTTGGAAAAATCGAAAAAATCTAAGGCTATCCATCGTCAAAATTTTTCAGTTTTTCGAAAAAATCTAAGGCTATCTATCGTCAAAATTTTTGAAAAAATCGAAAAAATCTAAGACTATTGTACGTGGAAATTTTTGAATTTTTCGAAAAAATCTAAGGCTATCCATCGTCAAAATTTTTCAATTTTTCGAAAAAATCTAAGACTATTGTACGTGGAAATTTTTGGAAAAATCGAAAAAATCTAAGGCTATCCATCGTCAAAATTTTTGAAAAAATCGAAAAAATCTAAGACTATTGTACGTGGAAATTTTTGAATTTTTCGAAAAAATCTAAGGCTATCCATCGTCAAAATTTTTGAAAAAATCGAAAAAATCTAAGGCTATCCATCGTCAAAATTTTTCGATTTTTCGAAAAAATCTAAGGCTATCCATCGTCAAAATTTTTCAATTTTTCGAAAAAATCTAAGAATATTGTACGTGGAAATTTTTGGAAAAATCGAAAAAATCTAAGGCTATCCATCGTCAAAATTTTTCAGTTTTTCGAAAAAATCTAAGGCTATCTATCGTCAAAATTTTTCAGTTTTTCGAAAAAATCTAAGGCTATCTATCGTCAAAATTTTTGAAAAAATCGAAAAAATCTAAGACTATTGTACGTGGAAATTTTTGAATTTTTCGAAAAAATCTAAGGCTATCCATCGTCAAAATTTTTCAATTTTTCGAAAAAATCTAAGGCTATCTATCGTCAAAATTTTTCAAAAAATCGAAAAAATCTAAGGCTATCTATCGTCAAAATTTTTGAATTTTTCGAAAAAATCTAAGGCTATCCATCGTCAAAATTTTTCAAAAAATCGAAAAAATCTAAGGCTATCCATCGTCAAAATTTTCGAAAAAATCTAAGGCTATCTATCGTCAAAATTTTTCAATTTTTCGAAAAAATCTAAGGCTATCTATCGTCAAAATTTTTGAATTTTTCGAAAAAATCTAAGGCTATCCATCGTCAAAATTTTTCAATTTTTCGAAAAAATCTAAGGCTATCTATCGTCAAAATTTTTCAAAAAATCGAAAAAATCTAAGGCTATCTATCGTCAAAATTTTTCAATTTTTCGAAAAAATCTAAGGCTATCTATCGTCAAAATTTTTCAAAAAATCGAAATAATCTAAGGCTATCTATCGTCAAAATTTTTCAAAAAATCGAAAAAATCTAAGACTATTGTACGTGGAAATTTTTCAATTTTTCGAAAAAATCTAAGGCTATCCATCGTCAAAATTTTTCAATTTTCCGAAAAAATCTAAGGCTATCCATCGTCAAAATTTTTCAATTTTCCGAAAAAATCTAAGGCTATCCATCGTCAAAATTTT
The DNA here is from genome assembly GCA_002943765.1 of Psoroptes ovis. NCBI lineage: Eukaryota > Metazoa > Arthropoda > Arachnida > Sarcoptiformes > Psoroptidae > Psoroptes > Psoroptes ovis. The sequence continues at coordinate 731,846 of PQWQ01000020.1, read as the reverse complement.
TCAATTTTTCGAAAAAATCTAAGGCTATCCATCGTCAAAATTTTTCAAAAAATCGAAAAAATCTAAGACTATTGTACGTGGAAATTTTTCAATTTTTCGAAAAAATCTAAGGCTATCCATCGTCAAAATTTTTCAATTTTCCGAAAAAATCTAAGGCTATCCATCGTCAAAATTTTTGAAAAAATCGAAAAAATCTAAAGCTATACATCGACAAAATTTCGATATTTTTCGAAAAAATCTAAGGCTATAGTACGTGGAAATTTTTGAAAAAAATTAAAATATCTAAGAATATAGTCTTATCATATCAAGTTATAACAAGTTATTTTTCAAGAAAAATCTTCGTATATTTATTGAAATTATTTAGGGAAATATATATTCGATTCTAACAAAATTAATGAATCATTTTCATTATTTTTTCTTCAACTAAATTTTTGTTTTCAGGCCGAGTGGTCTTCTGGAGATGAATTTTAAACCATGCTATTCAACGTCTTCATTTTTTTCCTTGAATATCAGATTGTTTAATATCAAAATCTTTGCTTGCTATATTCAGCAACAATGATTGTGCATCCAAATATACGCGATTTTGTGAATGTGAAATTGTATCGGCAATATTTTGCGCTGCACGTATTTTTCTTAATTTCAAATAGCCAGGATTTTTTGAAATTGCTTCTCCTAAGTAAATTAGAAAGAAAATTAAAAGAAAAAAACAGCTCAGGAAAATTAATCAATGGTATTAAACAGATTAAGCGAAATCAAAATATCAATCATCAGATTACTAAAGACAAATCATTTTCGATAAGTTTTTGTTTCAAATTATGAATTGAATCACAAAGAATGTAAATAATTTTTTCTTTTATGTACATTCTTATTTGGTCGTGAATTCAATTCACTACTGATGATTTAGTCTACCCTTTTACAGCATCAAAATAGAACAATTTTCTTCGACGATATTTTGATACCAAGACTGTAGACCTCGAATCAGATTTTATGGAATTTTTTGGAATTTGAAGTTGCCTTAAAATAAAATTCATCATAAAAAAACTATTAAATGAATATTTTTTTTTTCAAATGAAAAGGATATCATTCTTGCAGCTTCAGCTTCACCCTCAGCTTGTACGATTTTTTGTTGTTTTTCTTGAATCGATTTTTCCACTAAAAATTGGGCCCGTTGTGCTTCTTGCTGGGCGACTTGTTTAGCTTCGACAGCATGTGAATATTCTTTACCAAAACTCAATTCAGTAAGTGAAACATCATCCAAAATAATGTGAAAATCTTTTGCTCGATCAATTAATTGTTTACGGACTAATAACGATACTTGCTGACGTTGTGTGATTAACTGAGATGCATTGAATTTTGCCACAACACTTTTCAAAACTTCATTACAAATTGATGGCAAAACACGTTCATCAAAATCTGTGCCGAGAACTCGATAGATATATGGCAATTTTGAAGCATCAGGACGTGCTAAAACACGCAGCGATATATTGACCATTTGTAAATCTTTACTACCGGTTGGCGATGAATATTGTACAGGTTTTGAACGTATATCATAAATAATGGGCCATTGAAACCAAGGAATACTGGAAATGAAATGAAAATTTGTATTGAAACAATTCAAATTAAACATAAAATATCACAAAATTACCGAAAATGTAATCCTTCAGAATAAACGCCTTGTTGAACACCACCGATTCGGCTAAAAATAATGGCTCGATGGCCACCTTCAACTACAAAAAAATAAATAAATAAATCATGGTAAAATATCTGATTTGAACTTAAATAAAAATACCTGTGTAAACGGATTTAGTTGCAGCATATCCAAGACCACCAACAGCCAATAATAACTTTGTACCTAAACCCAGACCAATCGGTGCTTTGCCACCAAATTTTCCCATTAAATCACCAAGTTTATCGGCCATTTTTCAATAAGATTATTTAATTATATTTTTAAAATTTAATTTTTTTAAAAAAAAATCAAGTTTATTGATTAACAGTTGAAAAATGAATGAAAAGAGAGAAATTTGATGAAATCTTGAAATGAACAAAAAAAAATCACATGGTTTTTTTAATTAAAGAAAGAGAAATTCAAATAGGACGAATGCGAAAAAAATATGATCATATTCCATCAACTTTGATTCACCTCAAAAATCCAACAAGGGCTTAAGATGGATAAATTATTATTTCGGATACAATTCGCGTTTCGAAAAAATTTTCTTATGAAAAATAAGATTAAATGTTTGGTCAATATTAGCATCGATTCACAAAGATTTTCATCAAATCAATCAAGCAAAGATGATAACTTAAAGAAAAGTTCGAAAGAAATAAATGAAAAATTAATGTCGTTTTTTGATCTTCCAGAAAATTGGACCAAAGACGAAGTTAAATCAGGTATTTTTGTTTTGAAAATTTTCACTTGAAATTGAATGACTTGAAATTTTTTCGAATCATCAGGTCGAAGTTGGCGTATAGATGAATTACGCATAAAAAGTAATAATGATCTACATAAATTATGGTATATTCTGTTGAAAGAACGTAATATGTTAATGACCATGGAACAAGCGGCCAAAGATAATGTTGAAAATATGGTCAGTCCTGAAAGATTGGTCAAAGTGGAAGATAGTATGAAAAATATTGAAGAAGTTGTAAAGGAAAGAAATCATGCATATTGGAAATTAGAGATCGGTAATAGTAATGATAATATTGTCGAACGAAGGCGATCATTTCGTCGTGATATATTTGGCCGTTGGCGTTTGATTGCTTGTTCTGAACACTTAATACCATACTGGATGAATACCGAATGGAGAAAATTAAATTCACCAGGTTTTGGCGATGATGTTCAATGGTTTAAAAGACGTTTGTCTGAAATAAAGTTGAATAAACACATGTCTAAATTATTAAAACAACGATTTTATTGTCAACAATTATTGAGACGTTTTCCAAATATCGATCTGGATTATCTACAAGAACTATATCCTGAACAAAATATAAAAGAATTGAAAGAAAATATTGATGAATACACTGCAGAGGTACGGCAAACAAAATTTAATCATTTATTTTATCAAAAAAGAAAGAGTCTTTGAAATATGTATTTATTTATTGATTATTGATTATCATAAAGTTAATTAGTCATGAATTTTGAAAAAAGAGAGTTAAGAATGAATTTTTTTCTTAATTACAAACATTGAAAATTTCTTAAATGTTGAAATAGGGAAAAAATTACATATAAGAGACTAATTTTGGCTCAATTTCATTAACTGATCGATCTGAAACACAAACTTCAAACAATAAAGAGTTGCATAATTATTAATTCTTGTATGGTAATCATCATATATTATCCATAATCCATGCACCACAGTAATTATTCAAACTACACAATGCTTTTGTATGTTTTATTACTGTTTCGATTGCTACTTTTGTTTTTGTATTATTTGAATTTGAAGTATTTGAATTATTATTATTTAAATTAACAATAGCATTATTCAGTCGTTGACAAACAGTTTCACGATCTAAATGATTAAGGTATTTATTTGCTTCATTTGGATCGGCGAAAGCGATGAAAAACCATGCTTCTTCCAACATTTTTTTATTTATTTCATTGCTACTAATATTATTATTATTATTATTTATATTAGTTTGATCTATTGTTGTTGCTGTTGTTGAATCTAATTTTTGTGCCAATGAATTGAGTTCTTTACCGAATAATAATATCATTTTGAAACGATCAATATTCGATAATGAATTTGTGTTCATATTATTTACATTATTATTATTATTAATGGCTGCTGTGGTGTGATTATTTTCAAATAATTCATTATCATTATTATTATTACAATTGTCTGAATTAGAATTGAAATTATTCGAATTTTCTAGGTCTAAATCCATTTTCATTTCACAATCATTGATCATTTGAAATGAATTCCCGTTACAATCATTATTATCTTGATTACCATTACTTGTTGTTGTTGTTTTGATGCTTGAAATAGGTAGATCATCATTGCCACAAACAAATTCAATAAATTGTCTACATTTTAATGTAAATAATAAATTAAGATCATCTTGTAATACGGATGGATATAAACGATTAGTGGTCGAGATTGCTTCACCAATTTTACCACTTAATACTAGTTTTTGTATTTTAAGTCTTTGCTTGATGTTTTGAATATTTTCAGTGAATGGTATGTGAGTATATTCAGCAAATACTTGCGCTGTTGAACAATATCCATTATGTATGAGCCATGATTGTACCAAATGATGTAACATTGGTTGCCATTCATTATGATTGACAGGATAAAGATTTATACATGAAGTAATTTTTTTTCGTAATTTAAGCAAATCTTGTTCGATATCATAACAAAATGGTTTGTTACCGAAATTTGCCTCCAATTCTTCGCCAGGTGTTTGTAAACCAACTGTTGGAAATAATGGTACTTGTGGTAAATCAACAAATGCAACACCAAGATTGTGGCCATTTTTTGTGTAGAAACAAATATTTTCAACTGAATTATAACCACAACCAATTATATCACCAGTGGTGAATGTTGGACCATATGGTTGGCCAGTACCAGAACTATTAAATGAATGGCCATCATCACCATGATAACCATATGATTGTTTATCCCATCCAGGTAAACGATTCATGTTGACACCTTGTGAAGCTAAACCAATGCCCATATAACCATCACGTCCTTTAGATATTATTTTTACTTCATAATAATAAAGTAAACATGATAATGGTATTGAATTCGATGCTCGAATTGCAGCTGCATCTTTGTGGGTTTTACCAATACCTTTATAATGTACTTTGAGGCCATCTTCAGATAAATTGATTGAATTTGCTTTATCTTTAGCTGACCATTGTTTTGGTAAAAGATCCAAATCAGTATATGGGTATAATTTTTTCAAACGTATTATTTGTTCATTATTAAAATAATTCGATGATGATGATGATTGATTTTTATTAATGCCATTATTCAAATTATTATTTGGTGATGATGATCGCGATGATTGATCCATGATCATCATTAATCGATTTACACTGGAACAAAAATTAAACAATTAATCAGAAAATTGATTTAAATCAATTAAATTATTGATGATTTCGAAGCAGATCAATTGTTTTGATTCTTCAAAAAATAAAACATAAACAAGCCAAATACAAATCGTTTTGTTTTGAGCTATTTATGGTGTTGTTTCATTGTTTGACTACTACTTTTTTTCAAACAATGATGTCGTTAGTTGATTTGTGAATTATTTTTAAAAGGTTTTGTTTATCATTTTGTCCTGGGTTTTATGAATGGCTCTTTTTTTTCGTCTATTCATCATGATGAAAATAAATAGCTGAATCATTTTGATCGTTATTTAGCCTTTGTGAATTGAAAATTTTAAATTTTGATTTAATCATTTCGATTCTTGAATTAATTTTAAAATGCCGGCCGAAAATCTTGAAGAAGAAAGCTTATCGAAAAATCCAAATCTTGAATTATCACAATGGTTATTCTTATTGAATAACAACACCAATGCAAATAATAATGAAACAATACGTAAACAATTGATGGATGCCATCATTGAAAATAATATGGCACCATTTTATCGAATGGTTTGTGAAACATTAAAATGGCCAATGGATAATGAGCTTTATGAAAAAATGAAAACAGTGAATGATGAAAAAATTAAAGAATTTGATTTTGCCATCGAAGATGCTGAAAAAAATCTAGGCGAAATGGAAGTACGTGAAGCGAATTTGGCTAAAGCTGAATACTATAGTATGATTGGTGATAAAGAGAATGCAATGTCTGCATTTCGTAAAACATATGATAAAACAGTATCGTTGGGACATCGTTTAGATTTATTGTTTCATATTATTCGTATTGGCCTCTTCTATTTGGATCATAAATTGATATCGACCAACATTGAAAAGGCGAAAGAATTAATCGAAGAAGGTGGTGATTGGGATCGACGTAATCGGCTGCGTGTTTATCAAGGATTTTATTGTATTACGATTCGTGATTTTCATCAAGCTGCATCTTTGTTTTTGGATACAATTTCAACATTTACCTGTTATGAATTGTGTGATTATAAAACATTTGTCGCCTATACAGTCATAACGGCAATGATTTCATTACCTCGTGTTCAGCTGCGTAAAAATGTAATTAAAGGTGCCGAAATATTGGAAGTGTTACATGGTGATCAAGAGCTACGTGAATATCTGTTTTCGCTGTATGAATGTAATTATAGTAAATTTTTCGAAAAATTATGTTGGATCGAATACTATATGAAAAATGATCGTCTATTTCAACCACATTATCGTTATTATATACGTGAAATGCGTATATTAGCATATAATCAATTATTGGAATCTTATCGTAGCTTAGAACTGAAATATATGGCCAATGCTTTTGGTGTTACTGTTAATTTTATTGATCAAGAATTGGCTCGATTTATTGCCGCTGGTCGTTTATTTTGTAAAATTGATAAAGTCAATGGTATTGTTGAAACTAATCGCCCGGATTCGAAAAATCATCAATATCAAGCTTGTATCAAGCATGGTGATATCCTTTTGAATCGTATACAAAAATTATCGCGAGTTATCAATATTTAAATGATAAATAATTGGCCATCTTTATTTCAAACAATAATTGCTTCACATAATAATTTCATTTCTTGAAATTTTCATTTTTATTTTCTCTGTTCATTAATTCAAAAATTAATGATAATAATAATAATAATAAAATCATTTAATTTGGTATCACAGTGGTGATCATTTGTATTGATTCATTTATTGTATTTCTGTTAAAATATATATTTATATAATTCTTATTCCAAAATAATTTTTTCATTTTTTTTTTGACAAAGCCAAGGGCTACTTGTTACTACTGCGTTTAATTATTTGAACACTTCTACTACGATCATTTTCGGTTGTTGAAGACTGACTTTATTTTTATTATCATCAGCAGCATTATTGAAATCATTTACTTTTTTCAATGCTTTCAATGCACGATTAACAATGTAACAATCTTTAAGCCATTCTTTGGCTAAATTTGGATCCATAGGTTTTTCATCATTATCATCATCATCATCATTAATGATAGCTGCGGTCGATAATGGTAATGTTGGTGTCGACGACGCTGCAATATCCACAGATGATGTATGATTATTTTGAAAAAATGATCCATTAGTTTGATGTATTATTTCATATGTTTGATTATTATAATTATTATTATTGTGGTTATTATTTGAATCAATTTGATTATATTTAATAAAATTATTATTATGATTATTATTATTTGTTGAAATTTGAAATGTTTGGTGTTGTTGATCATTTATTCCATTTATAATATTACTATTTGAATTATCACCAATAATTGTTGCTGTGGTTGCATATAAATTATTATTATCTAAGGCAATAATTTGACATTGTTGAACATCGCCGTCATCATCATCATCATCTTCAACATCTTCATTATCAATGTCTTGTGTTTGTTGCTGCTGAATTATTGATGCATTTGTTGGAACTATTTTTTGTTGGTGGAAGAAAATTAAAAATTTGAATAATTCGAAAGAATGTAATATAACAATCACACAAAAAAAACTTACCATGAATTGATTGAGTATATAATAGCTGACCATTGACAGCCGTAGCATCTTGTAATAGATTCAAATTTGTTTGTTGTGGTTGTTGTTGCTGTGGTATTAATATACATTCATTTTGACCAGCAATTAATAATGCTGTCGCTGCTGCTGCTGTCGGCACCAGAACGCTAACATTTGGATATGTGGCCGCTGTTACCTGATATGGCCCACTTTGAATTTGTTGATGATTCATTATTGATGGCTGTTGTTGTGGCAATAACATGGCCTGAATATTTTGTGTTGGTGTTGTACTATCAACAGCTGCCGGCGTTATGGTCGCTGATGATAGTAATGATTTTTGTATTAATGAGTTATTTTCATTATTATTAGCACTAATTAAATGTGTTGATAAATTTTGTGTCGGTAGCAAAACAATTGTATGCTGTTGTTGTTGCTGCTGGGACATTATATCGTGGTTATTACCATTATTATTGTTGATAGAATTCAATAATATTTGTGGCTGAATTTGTTGCTGTTGAGGATTCGTAGAAATCAATTGAATACCACCATATGATGATGGATCTTGATCGAATGTTGATGAATATTGTTGATAAAAATTATTATTATCAATATTTAAATGCTGATTATTATGATTAATAAAATGTTTAACGTAGTTATTATTTGACATTTTAAATAAAATGAGAATTATATATGAAATCTAGAATAATAATAATATGAGAAATTGGCTTAGGATTCTATGAATCAAAACACATGGTCCATGCCGTTGTTTTGTTGTTGTTTTAAGAGTAAACTATATCTGTAAACTGTTCACGAAATAAAAATTAAATTAAATTCAAACGATTCAAGCTTCAAGCATAGCTTTACTTGCCGATTTTTGATCTACAAAATTAATGAAATTCAATCATTTTAATTTGAAATTATTATGTCTAATTATTAAACGAACTCACATCTTCCAAAATATTTGGATGAAATGAAATAATAATAATAAAATGAGCAAATGACATAGGCGCCAATGTTTATTTCTGTTGTTGTTTTGAATGTTTTTTATAAAGAAAAATATTTTTGTTTATTTTTTTTTCATTTTTGTTGTTATCAAAGCACGTATACACACATATATATATGTACTATTTTGTGTGTTTATACATTCAAAATACAGGGTTTAAAGTTTTAATTCGTAGTTTTGAAATTTAATTTCGTAATTTTACCATTTGAAATTTCATTTAAGAACTACGAAAATCAACTTTAAAACTCCGAATTAAAACTTGAAACCCTGTAATATAGACATTTGTATGGCATTTATTCATTCATGTTTGTGTTTGTCAATGATTAAACACATTGATATTTATTAGAAATTTACTTATATAGAAATTAATGTAAAATATCCTTGAATAATTGTATTAATAATTGTATAAAATAATTTGTAAATTATAAAATAGATAATTGAATAAATGTATTAATAAATAGATAAACGTGTATTTTCTATCGTGATTTGATGAGTGTGCTTCTACTTTTTAAATGAAATTGAAGTGTTTAAATTTCAAACCATAATGCCATTAAATGAATTGAACAACGCGAATTATGAAGATTTGATTCAATTCAATATCAATTTAAATCATTTAAATCATCATATACATTCTAGCTATGAATCGGTAAAATTTGAAAAACCGACAAAAATTGATCATTATTCATCTGATCTGTGTAAACAAACACGTAAAAGAATATTGAAATTCAATGATACAAATCTATCTTATTTACACTTACCATTCGATGAGCTAAAATTACACAAGCTCTATGACGTTAATTATGATATATTAGATAATTATGAACAAATGAAACATATAATATGGTCCAATCCAAGTTTAGATAAACTGGATGAAATATTAGAATGGATATTGAAAAATCGTAAAACACTAATCAATGGCAGAAATGAAATCAGATATGATTTCATTACACAACGTGGTGTATTAACTAAATTATTATGTACACCTTTTGTCAATGATGAATGGTATTTAGGTTTTTCCCGATTTCAAAATACAATCTATATTTGTCCATTTTTTAATGATCAAATTGAAAATGAACAGAATGATGGCAATTTCGAACAATCAAATAAAGCATCATATGGTGGTTATCGTTTCGAGCATTTCGTAACCAAATCAATTCATGATGATGATGATGACAGTCAATCAAATGATTTTACATCAATTTTGCATGAATATGCTGGGATATTTGAAACAAAAATCAATTCATTGATCGACAATTATTCATTATTATATGTCGCTGAAATTGATTGTTTGAAACAGAAAAATTTGGATGCGAAACGGATGGAAAATTTTTTCGAAATAAAAACAATGAAATCGATTGATAACCATATGCAATTGAAAAATTTTCACCGATATCGTTCGATACGATGGTGGGCTCAATGTAAATTGGTCGATATCAATGAAATAATTTGTGGATATAAAAATGAACAATTGACTAATGTAATTTCAATTGAAAGAATGAGTGTTGATAAATTGGAATCGGATAGTATTCGATATTGGAATGCTAGAAAATGTTGGAATTTCCTTCATTATTTTCTTAAATATTCACGGAATTTATTGAAAAATGAAGACAATCATCGTGTGGTTTATCTATTTAGCAAGGAACGTAATTCTAGAATAATAACATGTAAAAAATTATTAAATTTAAATCATAATAATTACCTTCAAATTATTCCTGATTGGTATGTCAATGCATTCAAACAAAGAGAAAACAAAAGTAAAGAATCTAAGAAATCAAGCCAAGAATGAGTGGGGCTAAGACATTAATATCTAAGAATAAATTATTATGAACCAATTTGAAATAATAGATTTTATTTTACTAAATGTAAATAAATTTAATTTGTAAATATATGAATACCTTGATTTATTTGTTGTTAATTATTCAATTTTGCGGCGATATAACTTGTTGCATTTTTTCATTCGAATCAGTCATTATTCATTACCATTGAAATATATCCGTACTGCTGCACAAACATTGATATATTCAGGTGTGTAAATATTTGTATTTTTTAAAAATTTTAAATTTTATTCTGCCATGAAAAACATTGACACTGATCAATATGATTGGCCATCAACAGTAACAACATGAGATTCGATTTATTTCTGAAAATTTCATTAATTTTTTCAATCATTTCTTTGTATATGTTTGGTATGATCGCTATTTTCATTATTAAAAATGATCGCCAATGCTTGCAAAAATTATCAGCAAATGAAATTATAGACTTGAATTTGAAACATTTTATGATTAGTAAGGATTATAATAATAACAAACAGATGAAATTATTGATTATTTCGGAAGCACGTAGTGGTTCAACATTTTTAGGTGATTTATTACAAAATTCAATCGATAATAGTTATTATGCCTTTGAACCATTGATAGGTATTAATCCAAATGCTTATATTGAAATTATTCGAAATATATTCAAATGTCATTTCATACCTCTGTCCAAAAAATATTTGAAACCAATTTATTGGAAATTACATTATTTTCGATGGAATAAATTATTATCGAAAATATTGAATCATGATGATGACCGTCATGATCAAAATCTTTCAAATTATTTCAATTCAACGATACATCGAATTTTATGTGTGAATAGCCAAGCAATACTAATCAAAACGATACGTTTTACAATGAAACAGCTACTATCATTGATTCAATCAGGTTGAGTAACTAGAATTTTCATTTTGCCATAATAATTAATTGTATCATTAACAATTCTAATCTTAGATCGAATATCTTCACTTGACAATTTGAAGATAATTTTATTGGTTAGAGATCCAAGATCGATAATGAATTCTAGACTTAAATTATCATGGTGTTTACATGATCAGAATTGTATCGATTCGGGGAAATTATGTAATCGTATGAGAATGAATTTAAATTCATTGAAACATTTGAATGATTTGAAACATAATCATTCAATTATTCTAATTCGTTATGAAGATTTAATCTATGAATCAGATTCAATACGGAAACTGATGATTCACTTGAAAATAAATCCAACTCGTACATTTAATGATTGGCTACAAAAACATTTGTTCAATAATGATATATTAATGAATAATGATCCACATTCGACCTATCGAAATATAAGACAAAAATCTTTAGTAAATTGGCTGGAGAATTTATCTACGAATGATTTGTTTCACATTCAAAATAATTGTACATACGTAATGAATGAATTAGGCTATAAATTCATTGATTTCGATTATTATTATAATGATTCTGATTCAAATGATTATTCAGATTCACCAAGCTTTGGAATTAGCAATCAAACTATCAAATCATTTCTTCATTCAGATTTTCCATTGAAATCATATTCACTTTAAACATCGACGGTAGTAATACCTGTCCAGTTTTTTTTCTGCTGAAAACCTGTTTAAACAATTGGAGAAAAATGAAATCATTGACAATAACAGCAGCAGCTGCAACAGTAGCAAACCAATGAAACATTCGAATAGAAATCGATTTCAATTATTATTTGTATATGAATTTCGATAGATGCGTTTCGAAGTCAATATTCTTGATTCAATAAATTCATTCATTTATTCGATTTATTTCAAGTTCATCCAATTAAAAAATTCCAATTTCAAAAAGCATGAAATATGAATTTTAAATGCACAAAATAATAAATTGAATGTAAACAATAGTCAATGGTGATTTCAATTTTCGATTATTCGCCATCAAAAATTGAACGATTCATGTTTATATTTCAAAAATTTTCAATGTCAAAATTCTCAAGGAAATCTGTCATTTAAGATTTTGTTCCATTTAGTTATTCGAAAATCAATCCGATTTCAAATAAATCAAGTATTTATCATTAAACATTTAGATTCGATTTGTGAGATTTTGTTGGCTGTGATCAAGCAGTATATATTAGTTATAGACTTTTACATTTTTTGTACAATGAATTTCAATTTAATGATTAATATAGCATTGTTATTGATGTTGACAATGGATGATGGTAAGTTCATGTTGTATGATTTCTCATACAAAAAATAATTCTTGATTTTTTGTCTCTTATTCAAGTTTATGGCCAAAGAGATAAGAAAAGTTATGAAGATGAATGTGAAAATGAAGAAGAAATGGTCGAATTGTGTGCCAAAGATTTTCTCATTTACACCAATGAAACAATGGCTGAAACTGATGATGCTATCGATACATTTTGCCGGTTTGAATTTTTGTTTTTTTTGACCTGTGAATAATTTTAGAAATTTTCCATCCATAGAATTTATAAAGAAAAAGAACGATGTTTACGTGATCATTCGGTGAAATGTTTATCACATTCAGCAAATCAAGCAATTATGGAATTGATACGAACAATTTCGAATAAAAATCGTTCGATTTGTTCAAGTAAACAACGTAAAAATCAACAAATACTTGCAAATCGATGTATGAATCGTCAACGAAATTCGCAGCCAAAATCCACCAAAGATTGTTATGATGATTTTGTTCAAAAGATTCATGGCATACATCAATATAGTCAAGATGACAAGATACCGATCATTTGTTGGTATGTAATCAATCGAATGTTTCATGTTAAAAATGTCAAATCTAATAATGACTAATTTCATTATGATTTTATTCTCCACAGTAATTATCATAAATTTCTAACATGTACTAAACAACAGCTAAAACCATGTGCCAAAGATTTGATCAATAATCAATTGAAATTGATACAAAATTATTCCGGTGAAACATTGAATTATGTTTGCCGAGAATTTCAAAAAAACCCAAGTAAATGTGATTCAATTTACAGATTCAACATTGATCAATCAATGATTAATGAAGCTGTACCGAAAACATTTTTTTCATTGTTGGTTAAAATTTATCTTAGCTAATCAATTGACTTGCTAATTTTGATCAATCACAGTGTAAACTGGAAGAGAAGAATATTGAAATCCATTGAAAAAACTAAAATCCTTCAGATGTATTCTTGATCATTATTTTACACAAATGAAATAATCATTTTTTCGAAAAACAAAAATTTATAATAATTTTATATAAATATTTATATTTCGGATGAATCAAGGATCGGAAAAATAAACAATTTCTTCTATTTCAAATAATTGGAATTATCAAATTAATTATTCAAATCTTTTCCGCTTGAAGCATCTTAATGATGAACGAGTATGATTGGCTATATCATCTTTGATGATGCTTTGTTCATTATGTTGACCATAATTATTATGTTGATCATCAATCTGTATTATATTACCAGGTGGATTATTATTATTATTTTGTAATGATTCATTTATATTATTAGTGTTATGGATGTGTTTCATATCATATTGTGCAGCGTAATTGTTACTATCGTTATGGCTATGATCATTTTGATGATGATTATTATCATTATCATCATCGATCACCTCTTCCTCTTCTTCTTCATCATCATCATCTTCATCTTTCAAATAACGTGTTTCATATTCATAAACATTTTCATCTTCATCATCATCATCATCTGTTTTAAGTGTTGATCTGGACATTTCAATATTGATGAATGTCCGGACATCATCAGGTATTTGGTCACATTTATACAGTAAATGTAAACGAAATTTTGTTACATTTTTTGATGAATATATTTTTTGACAATAATTACATTGATATTGTCGTCGGCCTATTGTTGATAATAATGAATAATTGAAAATACAATCCTAAATCAAACATCTTTGACAAGTACATACCGTTCAGTGTGACCATTGAAAAATGTTTCCATATTGGTATTTTGATTTGGGTCCATGTTTTTAATGGTGATTCAAAAAATGAATTATTTATCTTGTGCCGTATGTTTATCGGTATTTTATCACATCTTTCCAGCAGATGTTCACGACATTTTGTTGCATTTTTATTAGCATAATTCATACAACAATAAATACATTGTATGACAGTTTTATCTAGTTTTCATTGATGGGAAAAAATTAAAAGTGATTATTGAATCTCAAGACAATCTAGATCAACAAACCATCATCGTTTATGATGCAAAAATGCTCCCATATTGTAGAACGTTTCTGTTTATTGTAGGAATTGATATATTCTTGGCTGAACGTTGATCTCATTTCCATTCGAACATCTTCACCAATTTTACGACATTTGAATGCTAAATGCTCTCGACATTTTGTAGCATTACGTGATGAATATTCGATTCCTAGATATTTTGTTAATCATACATTGATTGACATTGTTCATTGTTGAAAATTTTCAACAAATAATGCTTACCACAAAATATACAATTAATCGTTGCTTTGCCATCTTTCATTGAATTAATAAAATAATTCCAAACCGTATATTTCGAACCATTTGGAGAAGGATTTGAATATTTTCGTGGTTTTGCTGTTTTGATTTCATCTGGTGCCTGGTCGCATTTATCATTGATATGGTCACGACATTTGCTTGCATTCATATTACGATGAGCGAAACATTTTCCACAATAATTACATTCGACATTTTTTTCACCTTCTTGATCATCTAACACAGTGAAATGATTCCATATTGCAGCACGTTTTTCGATTTTTGGCGGCGGTGCTATTGTAATGTTTGAAATTAGTATTGTTTTGAAATCAGAATTTTGATAAAATGAAATTTCAACAAAACTCACGAGTATCATTATCTTCAATTATCAACACTCTTCGTCGTTCATTGGTTAATTCACTAAATTTAATATTGCATTCATCGATCAAACTGAAACATAGTTGTATTTTACGTTGTAGATCATCGATTTCACGTCTATCTGGTTCATCTACAGATTTAATCATATCTAAACGCAATAACAGTTCAATCAATTTGGATTGATGTTGTACTAATGATTGCATAACCGAGAATTTTTCCTGTGTTGATGTTAGTTCTTTTTTTAAATTATCATTTTCAATCATTACGTCTGCATCACGTAAATATTCACAATTATTTTGATCAAAATGATTTTTAACATTAATCAATTCTAATTGTAAATTTTGTTTAGTTTCATCATCATCATCTTCATCATCACAATCATTATTATTGTTGTTGTGGTTGATTGATACAATTTCACCATTGCTATTATTATTATTAAGAATAATGTTTTCATCAATCATATTATGACCATGTTGAATATCTTCGAGTTTTATCTGGTTGAAAATTGAATACGAAAGAATCAAAGAATTAGTCAAAGATTCTCAAACATTAAATTAAATAAGGTGATCACCTCAAGATTTTTATCCATAGTGATTCAGCTACGTGAATGCATTAAATAACAGAATTGTGGCAATTTTTTAAAAATAACTTGAGAATGTCAGCAAAATTAAAATCTTGTGGTTAGGCACAAATATATCGATGAAACCAGTGGATTGAAATTCAGAATTTCAGATTTCCCGCAATTTGATGAAAAATTTAAATTCAATTTTTTTTTTTTCAAAAAAAATTTCTGAGATGTTTCCGAAAAAATTATTTTTTTTACTTACGAGGAAAATGATTCGCGTTGTGTTGTGTTGTATTTGTATTTTTCTGAAAACACTGCTCAAAACCTGGCAAAAACAATGGGCAAAAAAAGAAAAAAATTTCCTCGAAACTTTTCCATTTTCCATAGAATTTTTAATAAAGTACTGTTCATATAGGACGACTTTAAATTTATTTTGGTTTTAAATTTCTTCCAAATATTTACTTGATAGATTTATTTAATCTCAAATTATTTTGGATCTTGGGTTCAAAAATCTGGACACCATGCGGACTGAAAAGGTATTAAGCAAATAACATTTTGACATTTGCAAAGTTTATCACATTTAATCCTTTCGCTATTTTTTAGGAAGAATGTCAAAAGGAAATTTTAGATAAAAATGTCAAAAAATTCTTGCGAATTTTGCGTGAGAAAAATTATGGTACATTCATAGCTATACCAAAAGAATTAATTTATTTTTGTCAAAGAAAATTCCATATGAATTGTTTAGATATGATTCAACAAGTTAGTATGATTCTTATTTCTAAGAAAAATTTTCTAATTTCTTTTTGCTCCGATATTCAAGTTTATACATCAAATGAATTATTACTGTGTTTTAAATGATATTAATGCGGAAACAATGCGCGAAATTGATGCGAAATTATCATCGATATTATCACCTGATTACGACCTTTTAAAATTATCAATAATCCGTAATTTATCGACTATGAAATTCAATGATAATAAACTAATACAAGGTACCATTTTTCATCTTGAAATTTTGGCCATTTAATACTTGCTTCTTTTATGCTTTTATGGCTTCCAAAATAGAAACAATGCCCCAAGTTGAAAGCGTTGAATGTGAACAAAGGATAATAACGGATGGTACGAATGAATATTGTTTAAATTTACGAGTAAAGAATTCGAATTTTGATGTCAACAAAAATCGATCATCATCATCCGATGATCATTTATCATTCATTTTGAGCCATGAACAGATGAAAAGCATCCACTTGGAAATGGATAAAATATCTCAACAATTGTTCAAATCAATTTCAGCAAAATGAAATGCAGAAAACATTATTTGATATATCATTTCATATGATATATCATATGTCATATCATTTTCCCTCATAAACTTGAATAATACATTTTGTTAATGAATTCGAATGAGAATCGGTCGATAAATGTCATCTATGATCGTTGAAACAATGAATAAAAGATCATATGTTGCTTTGACATTCAAAAACAATAATAACACAAACTTATTTTTAAAAGTTCTTTGTTTTTCTCTCTGACGAATTTGAGCTTCTGTTATCACAAATTAAAAGATTTTTTTTCATTACTGGATTATGGCCAGAAAATTTTTACCGTCTTATTCATTCATTCATTCATATTCTTTATGCTGAATAAATGATTTTTAGAATTTTAACAATTTATCCTTTAATAAAGAATTATTCTTCCTAAGAAAAACAAAAAATCAAGGAAATTAAGTCAATTGTTTTGAATTAAGAAATTATTTAGGTCATGATCATATTTACATTGTTTGATTCGGTTAAAAAATTTGACTCGAATTTCGAATGCTGATTAAATAATCGAAATCAGCTGATTTCTTCAATCGATCCAAAGGCTCAATATTCATTAACAATTGTGGCAAATCACAAGGATTATTTTCGAAAATCTAAAATCTTAATTAATTGAATACCAGCAAAAATTGATCATAAGATTTAATTATTCGATTTGAAAACAATATTTTCGAAGAAGCGCATGATCGGAATTTGTTGAAAATACAAAAATTTCAATGTTATTATTATCCATATCATCATCATTCAGTCAATTTAAAATTTGCAAAATTTGAAATATTGTTGGTAATAACATTTAGCTGGAGGTTGTATGGCTGGTGGTTTGTTGGTTGGCTGGTTGATTGGCTAGCTGTTAGCTATTTTTCAGCTAATATTTAATATTCGAACCACCATTACATTTAAATGGAAGAGAAAACTATACGTTCATATTAAAGCTACTCACTTTGAAATCATTGAAAAATTTGAGAATGACACTGAATGCCCTTCAACAACGTGTTTCAATGTGTATATATCAATATATGTTCAATGCTTAGTAAGCGTTCATGTGTGTGTATTTCATTATATTTAAAAGTTCACAACACAGCACAGCTAAGAGTCTTTAAAAGAAATTATCTGTCCTTTCCGCCACCGGTTGTTGTTGATGTTATTTGAACAACACATTTATATATAAATTATAAACACAAGTCTTCTGGTTATTCTGCTGTTAATTTTGAAGGTAACTATAAAGACAAATTATTTTGATAAAAATAAATTTGTTTAATTTAAATTCGATTTTCATACATACATTTTTCATATTTAGAATCATCTTCGAATTGAAATCAAACAAACAAACACACCACATTGGGTTTTTAGTGAAAAAAAGTTCCGTAAATTTGTTCCAAATTTTCCTTGTTTTAATTTGTTTTAGAATCAAAAATATTTGAATCTAAATTAAATATTCGAAAATGCCATTTGACGCTACATCATTCGCCAAGGATTTCATTGCCGGTGGTATTTCAGCTGCAATCTCAAAAACTGCTGTTGCACCTATTGAACGTGTTAAACTTTTATTGCAAGTACAACATGCATCCAAACAAATTGCCGAAGACCAACGATACAAAGGTTTGAATTTGAGTTGTTTTTCTTAGCTTAATTCATACAATAAATTTTCATTTAAACTCACAGGTATCATCGATGCATTTGTACGTATACCAAAAGAACAAGGTTTTCTTTCACTGTGGAGAGGCAATCTGGCCAATGTTATTCGTTATTTCCCAACACAAGCTTTGAATTTCGCATTTAAAGATAAATTCAAACAATTATTTTTGGATGGTGTCGATAAGAAGAAACAATTTTGGCGATATTTTGCCGGCAATTTAGCTTCAGGCGGTGCTGCTGGTGCATCATCACTTTGTTTTGTATATCCACTTGATTTCGCTCGTACACGTCTTGCTGCTGATATTGGTAAAGGACCAAACGAAAGACAATTCAAAGGTCTTGGTGATTGTCTTATTAAAGTTTTCAAAAGTGATGGTTTAATCGGTTTATATCGTGGTTTCAGTGTCTCTGTTCAAGGTGAAGTTTTTATCAATAACATTGAATTCAATTATACTGATTATGAATTATTTTTGTTGAATATTTGTTAATAGGTATCATCATTTATCGTGCCGCATACTTTGGTTTCTTCGATACTGCAAAAGGAATGTTACCTGATCCGAAAAATACACCAATCGTTATTTCATGGATGATTGCTCAAGTGGTGACAACCATTTCAGGTATTATCTCTTATCCATTCGATACTGTACGTCGTCGTATGATGATGCAATCTGGTTTGGCTGTAAATGAAAGAATGTACAAAAATACCGCTCATTGTTGGGTAACAATCGCTCGTACTGAAGGACCGAAAGCATTCTTCAAAGGTGCATTATCCAATGTATTCCGTGGTACTGGTGGTGCATTCGTATTGGTACTTTACGATGAAATTAAGGCTCTTATTGTGTAAAATTTAATTTTAAAACTGTAATTGATGAGTGTGTATCGGCCCCAGGTGTGTTTGTTAAATCTAAAATCTAAAAAAAAAAATTGATAAATAAAAAATAGTAAAACAAAAACATTTTCAAATTTAGTTTTATATACACATTTGAAAATACCGGTGGAACGTGTTAATTGAAATTTTCAAAATAAATTTTAGCATCAATCCATTTGCACTTGGGAAATCTGATCATCAATGACCATCGTTTGCTTACTGCCAGGTAATTATTGAAAAAAAATGGTCGAAATTGAAATATTTTAAAAATATAATACAATAATTACATTTATTCTCAAATTGTTCGTCAGAATTCAATTGTTTCATTTGTTGATCAGTTATTTCATGTTCAATATATTTCGTCAACATTGTGGTCGACATTTCTTGTTTCAAAATGTTTAAATTATGATCATTATCATAACAGCATGCTATCAGTGTTGGAAATAGAACATTTTTCAGCTTTTCTTCACTAAAATAATCAAATGATAATGAACATAATTGTTGCACCACTGTTGGTCTTTGTCCTGATTGTAATAGGGTCTAATCGATCAAAAAAGGCAGACAAATTGGTTGATTTAAATAAAATAAACATGCTTACGAGACTTACTTGATTATCATTGTTTAAAACAACGAAATTTCCAATGAATAATATCACTTCATTCAATAAATCTGAATTATTGTTATAATGTGAACAATACCATAGCAAATAACTGCAAATATGTCTTATTTGCAATGAAAGTCCTTCACTTCCTAATATAGACTGAGATAAGATTAATGAATGATTATTCAATTTGAATGAAATTCATTCATTGTAATCAAATTACCTGTATCAAATTAACATCGATTAATAGTAAATAATTGAAAAATTTTATCATTTCCAATGTAACATTTAGGGTATGATCCGGTACCGATAATGGCTGCTTTTCACCACGTACCGGTGTACCGGTATGTAACAATAACCCATAAAGCAATGATACGATTCCACATAGTTGGGTAACTTTCAGCGTTAACATGAATTGTGTTCCATCATGTTTCCCATGTGAAGAATTATTAGAATGATTATTTGTGTCATTTTCAACATCTGAATGAGATGATAATATCAGCAATTTAGCCAATGAACTTAGAAATTTAATTATTTGCTTAATAAACAATGATTGCTTGGGTAATTCATTGATTGAACCACGATAAGATTGAAGAATCATTGATAGTTTATCAACAACACCAATCAGTACTAAATAACTGAAATGAAAAATTATTGGAGTTAATCTATTCATCTAATTGATTGCTGGAAAACAAACTTGATTATCTCTTTGATATGTGTACGCATAAATTGTGGAGATTCATCAATATTATCATCACTGTTATTATTATCCTCATTAGAAACGAATGTCTGGGTTGAATAATGATCAAATATCTTATCGAATGACATTGAAAATAGTTCACACAATGACCCGATAACAGAATCATATAAATATGTCGTCGAGCTTGATGTGGTAGAATTGACACATAGCTGAATGATAGAAACAAAATAAGAAAGGATTAAAATCAATTCACATTCTGTAGAACAATAGACTTACATTAAGACGATGATAAAATATTTCTTGAACAATTAGAATATTCTGTGAACGGAAAAAATATCTACAAACACGAAAATCATTACGTTGTAGCTGGTGGTTATCAGCATAACATAATAATAGTCGACAATACATGCTGATTAATCGATTATTAGCATTATCTGTCAACGATGTTCGTCGCTCGGATGTACTTTGCAGAATTCTGGACAAGATTTTCGTTAATAAACACAAGCCATTATTGCGGTGAAACATGATTATCGAATGAAAATTTCGAGCAAATAATTTATCCAATTCCAATATGATTCGTTCGAAATTATGCACCATATTCGATGGCCATTGTCCAATGATTTTATCATTTGAATTCATTACATTCAAATCTTTGATTAATTTCATAAGTGATTTATGCTGATTATTATTGCTATTCGTAACATTGATTTCATATGGTTTAATATCTTCGTATAAATTGAAATTGTTTTCAAATTCCATTGATTTTTTCAGCAATTTTTGTTTCAATTTTTTCGATTTCTTTTTCGCCTGCAACAATTTTTCATTATCACAATCTTGTAATAATAAATCATCATTATTATTATTAGTGGAATTATCATTCAATGTTTGTGCATAATCAACAATGTATTTAAGATTAAAATTTTCCAATTCTTGAGTGGAAGGAATACGTCCATTATTTTGTTCAATAACAGCATCATTATGTTTTTTACCTCGTAAATGACCAATCAAATAAACTTCAGATTTAATCAATATTTTACATAGTTGACACATTTTTGTAGTATCATATGGTACACATACTAACACATCATCATTCGTAGCATTCGATGATTTTTTCACCGATAATTCTAATGCTTTTTGTCGTATTTGTTCCATATTTTCTTCATGTCGCCGTTTACTTTCTTCTTGTTTGGCCAAGATTTTTTTCTGTAATTCTTCTTTTTCAGCCGCTAACAAAGCATTTAGTGCCGATATTTTCGATTTTCGATCCAATTCTTTCTGGAAAGCCAATTCCAAACGTTCTTTTTTTTTATCTTGAAATTGTTTTTGTATTTTCATTACTTTTAGTTTTCTTTGTTCTTTCAACTTTTCAATTCGAGCCTGTTTTTCAGCTTCGATAGCTTTACGGCGTTCTTCGAACGCTTTTTCTTTCGTTGCTTTTTCTTCGAGCTTTCGTTGACGTTCTTCTTGCAAATCTTGCATTCGTGATTCATGTACTTTTTCTTTACTGAAAATTTCATGTTTTTTCGTATCCGCTTCAAGCGAATTGATGAACAATATTTCACTTACTTTTTCATCTTCATCATGTGCTTTTCGAACGATTTTATTCAATTGTTCTTGCCGTTTTTCACCGGCTTTCTGCAGTCGCATTTCCATCGACAACCGCATCTGTATTTGTTGTTCTTCTTTTTGTTGCCGAATTTCTTCAACTTTTTTGAAAATATCTTTGAATTTTTCACCTCTTTTTTCCAGCAATTTCTCTCTTGCTTCTTGTGCTTTCGCTTGTTTTTGTTCTTGTTTTTTCAACGTATCCGACTGGTCGAATTGTCGTCGCCGGGATGGTGATGAGAATTTTTCATGCAGTTTCAGTACACGACATGGTGCACGATTATCACCGATGATAACATTACCATTTATATTCGAATTATTTTCTATTCGATCATTGTAATTGCTGCTGTTATTCGAATAATTATCACTGATGCAATGATTATCAATTATTTTCAATTCAGCCACTTTGTTACGTTGTCGATTTCGACGACCATGATTATTGGTGACCATTTTAAAACCTTGATCATCATCATTATTATCGTCATCATTATGATCTGGAAGATATTTCATATTTGGCATACTTTTATTATTGTGATTAGAAATGCTATTGTCCATACAAATCCCATAATCATCACCAATCGAATTGGACATTACTCTATTATCATTATTATTATTATTGAAGTCCATTTGTTGATTCATAGTTGAAATTTCCTCATTTTTAATCGAATTCAACACTGAAAAAAGGAGGAAATGGCATGATTAAACAGGGGAATTGAAATATAAAATGCTCAAAGTTAATACCTTTTTCTTCATTCAAATAGCAAGAAAATAAGGATTTTTCTGGTAAACGCTTACGTACTTCCCATGATACTGAACTAGGACGTTGTGGTGTTGTTTCAAAATCTTTATTCAATTTTACCCACTCAATTAATGATTCAAAATCACGTATATGATTTTGTAAATTCAATATCACTTCACGACATTCATCAATTGATTCATCTTCTTCACAATTTTGATACATTTCATCAACAATACGATTTAAATGATCAAATAAAAATGTCCAATATCGAGAATGTCTTTCATTATTTTTCGAATGCTCATTTCGTATTTTTATTATTGAAATATTATCTTCATTATCAATTTTATTCTGGACAATTTCACTACGTCCCAATGAAATTGAACGTGTACGATAATTAATGCTCGAGGAATCAAGTGATTTGACCATTTTTCATCAGTGATCAAATGATCACAATTGCAATTTAAATCAAAACATCAATTTTTGTCAATTCAAAAAGAATTTCAAAAGAAAATTCGAAACAGCTGATAGATATTGTGAACAATTTGCAATCGTCACCGATAGACGGCGCCAGTGTCACAGTAATTTTGAATTTCTCCTGATGTAAACTTCAACAAAATTTTCATTAAAATGTGATTTTTAATTAATTAATTTGTAAAATATTTATATCAAAATATATAATCATTGCACAATATTGTTAATATCAAAAAATGTATAAGTCTTTTATTTGTTTACCTTTCATTTGAAATTTTTTATTAGAAAAATGTGAATCTTTGACTCGTTCTCAGGCTATTTATCAATTCAATTTAAATTTTTTTTTCTTAAACAATGTTTATATTGTGCATAAGCATATATTATGATTTTGAATGTTAGATAACAACGATAATAATCAGGATAAATTAAAAAATATTTAATCAGGTGATGGCATGCATTTAAGTCGTTCGAATGCACCACGTTCCAATGCTTCACGATGATCTGGATGAGCAATCTGAATCAGTGCATATGCACGTTGTCGATAGTTACGGCCAAACAAATGTGCAATACCATATTCAGTGACTAAATAATGTAAATGTGCACGTGTTGTTACAATACCAGCACCTGGTTTCAGATTGATCGATATTTTTGATTCACCTTTACGTGTCACTGAAGGCATTGCAAGTATAGCTTTGCCCTTTCCATCTAAACCTTTGGCTGCACCACGTAAAAAGTCAACTTGTCCACCGAAACCTTTTTTTACAAAAAAATAATCATTATCTTTTCTATAAAATTTCTCCGAATAATTTACCTGAATAAACTCTGGTGCCAATAGAATCAGCACAAACTTGGCCAAGAATATCAACTTCAATACAAGAATTGATGGCCGTAACTTTAGGATTTTGTGCAATATTAAATTCATCATTAACATAATCGATACCCAACATAACAATGAATGGATTATTATCAACGAAATCATACAATTTTTTCGATCCAATCAAAAATGATGCCGTAATTCTACCAGTTTGCAATTTCTTTTCCGAATTTGTAACGACACCTATTCGAAAGTAAGCAACAGATGAGAATTTGAATAGTTTAATTCAAAACTTGTCAAATGTCATTATATTACCTTTATTACAAAGGTCTACAACACCATCCGAAAACATTTCCGAATGAATTCCTAAATTTTTATGATTAACTAAATCAGCCAATACAGCATCAGGTATGGCACCGATACCCATTTGCATTGTTGCACCATCTTCAACTAAATTTTCGGCAATCAATTGTCCAATTCGTTTTTCGGTATCAGTCAAATTTTTTGGTGCATGATCAGGCAACGGGATATGTCCATCGACTAATGCATCGAAATGTGATGTATGTACGACCGTATGTCCAAATGTTCTTGGTAAATGTTTATTCACTTGTCCAATAATATGTTTTGAATGCATTAATGCAGCACGTGCAACATCACATGATGTACCTAATGAATGATAACCATGTTCATCAGCCGGTGTTATCGATACCATTGCTACATCTGGTTTTATGATTCCACGATAAAATAATTTCGGTATATCACCAAGGAAAATCGGTGTAAAATCTGCACGTCCAGCATTGATTGGTTCTCTTGAATTACCACCAGTGAACAATGAATTCGATCGAAAAATGCCTTCACATTCGGGTGCATTATATTCGGCAGCACCTTCCGTGTGTATATGATGGATTCGAACATTTTTTAAATTGCTTTTTTTACCATGTTCAGCTAATACGGGAACCAATGCTCTTGGTGTTGCAGCGGCTCCATGTATAAATACATGATCACCTAGATTTTTATAGAAATTAAATATTTAAATATTTGAATTAATGAAAAAAATTAATGAAATTCATAAATATTTAATTTAAAATTCAATTTAAGTTCAAATTATAATACATTTGAATTTATTGTAGTCTTAAATTGATGATTGCTCAGTGGAGAATGATCCAAATGATCATTTTCAAGGCCTTTCAAGTGGCTAATAATTACATTCCAAAGTGAAACAAAAACAATATGTGGTCAGGCACATTATTAATGTTTGAAATAATTGTGAAATACACACACACACACACACACACACATATATATACTAATATCTTGAATCAAGAACAAGAAAATTATGATTTTTCATTAATTATTTTGCTAAATTTTTTTTTTAAATAAGGAAAAAACCATGCATATATGCATCAACAGCAACATTATAATATATTTGAAATATATTTTTGAAAATTTTCCGTAGGTAGGGGTTAGTTATGTTTGCTTATAACAACAAATGTCTATATTTCTTATGTTTTTATGAATTTTATTATAGCATCATTTGCAAAATAAAAATTACATTTTTTGATATTAATAAAATTCAAAATTAAAATTCAATTTTTTCTTATTTCGTTTGCCCTTAATAAGAAATAACTTGGATTAGTTGATGATTGGAATGTAATTATTATTATTCTATTTAAGAAAATAGAATAATAAAATTTTGTTCATAATTTCTAAGGACGGATATGAAATAATTGAAATTTTTATTTTGTTTCTTTTCACCATATGATTTGATTCATTTTCATCAATGAAATAGTCATCATAATAATGATGATTTGAGGATGTTTTCCAACTAACTACTACCGTTCATCAATGCATATATATTAATTAATTTTACTGTTAAATTATAAGTCACGATGTTTAATATTGAAAGTGATTTAATATATTGAATGAAATGAAATAGATCATATTAATAATGAAAACAATATATATTTATATATATAATAATATTGTTTTCAACTAATGATTGATTGATCATTCAATAATAAAGGTAAGTACTATGCTGTCGTCCTTCGTTAAAATTTCACTGAATTTTGCTTGATCACTATGGCGAAATACAGAAGGCATATATGTATGTGTAAGGAGAAAATTAATTAAAAATGATCAAGATATTTGTGGGGAAAATCATTTTCCAATTGGACATTTCTCTTGGATGCATTTGCGTGTGTGTGTGTGTGTACATGAGTTATTTTTTAATTATTATGTTTGATTCAGTTCAATTGATTAATCGATTAATTGGAATAAAGGTGGAAAAATAATTTCAAACGGATAAAATCAAACAAATAAATCAATCAGTTTTGAACAAATGCATGCATTACAAATGTACCTGATTTCACCACTGAAACAGCATCTTCAGCTGACATTGTTTTCGGCAGTTTTCCTGGGATCGAATGTAATAGCTCATTAGTATAGCTATGATAATTCATAATCGATAATAATTTTAGCCATTTTTGATGATGATATTCTGGCTGAAGAAATTGATGCCGATAATTTTGTAAACGTATGAAATTTTTCAATAATGTCATTATTATTGAAAAACGAACTTTGGAAATTGGAATAAATTCAAAAGGCCACCGGTTTAATTAGGAACAATATGTTTAGCAGAATTATTTCGAACGTTATTTTGAAGCAGAATTAATTTATTCAATTATTTTTCGTTAATTCATTAATGAATACGATGTAATTGAGTTGACTTTTACATATGTTACTCTGTGCTTCAGAGTTTTAAAGGCTATACAAAAATAAATAAAAACAATAAATCAATGGTTATCAGCAGCAGCAAAAAAAAAAAAAAAAAAAATGAAAATAACAACAAATATATGTGCGCATGCTCAGAAATTATAAACACAATACAAGGTTTAAAGTTTTGATTCATAGTTTCAAAATTGATTTTCAGAGTTTTGTACGAAATTTACAACTGTATAATTACGAAATTCAATTTAAAAACTCCGAATTAAAACTTTAAGTCCTGTAAATTTAAAAGGAAAAATTCGAAATGCAACTATTTCGACTTTGATTGGCTAATTTTTGAATAATTTTAAAAATCAGCACCAAAAATCAATTATTAATCAATTAAATCTAGAAAATTTTACAAAAATCAAATTAGATCCGGTTGTTACGCTTGTGGTTATAAATCACGTTCATTGGGAGATGGGACAAACAAATGATCATTCATTTGGCTCTGTATCGCTGTTAAATGATCTGTATTTCATTAATTAATTTGTTTTAGTAAAAAGCGGAAACATTAGAAATTAATTTAAAATATCAATAAATGTTGAAAAGTGATTAATTTCAAATGACTTTGAAACCTACAAATAAATTAAATGTCACTGGTTAAAATTATCCGAAAATTAAATTTTCCATTTTTTTTCATTTCCTTGATTAAATCAGACAAGATTAAAAAAAGCATTATTCGTGTTGTATAAAATTAACGAAATGAAATGGTTTTTGAAAAAAAACACGTATTTTGAAATCGAAATTGGACGAAAATTCAATAAATCATTTCATTACATCAATATTTCAAATTGACAAACATTAAGTGGTGAATGTCATTTTTTTTTACTTTCAAATTCATAAATGGAATTTTTTCGTTGATTATGATTATTCAATTTGAACTAAAATAAATTTCATTCAATTTTCAATATGTTTCATTCACAGCATACAAATACATACAAACATCATTTTCAAATAAATAATATCATTATTATTATAAATACATTAATATTATTATTTATCGATTGTTATTTTCATTTATTTATAAATCACATTTATTTTTGTCTGCTAAGAAAATTGAAAACATTTACCATCTGACCTTCATCACATTACGCATAAAACTATTTATTCATATATTGTATTCTAAGTTTCATTATTTTTTTTCTGTTAATTAAAATTCACAAGTAATATTGGATATTGAATATTGAATGAACACACACATATATTTCTTGGGCAATTTTTCCAACAATTGAATTTTATTATTGAAATGAATGATTTCAATAATAAAAATATTTCACTTAGTAATTGAAATGATTTGATGCTAATTTCCAGTATTTCGTAGAGTTAATTAATGGAATTTTATATATTTTGCATACCTTTCAACAGAAGAAAAAAATGGAAATTTTACGCAAAACATTCCAAAAGAATTTGAATTTCGTTCGATTTTGGATTTCAAAATACTATCGATCATTCAATTAAATCGATTCAAATTTGAATATCTTTCAAAGGTAAAAAATGAAGAAAATCACGAATTTTTGAAATTTTTTGAATGAAATATGGTAATTAAACAAATCAAAACACAAATAATAAACAACAAATACAGATGGAATTTGAAATTTGAAGATTGATTTACATGTATCTTGGCGTATTAATTTGATTTTGGATAATTTTCTTTAATATCTAATCTAAGCAATGATTGAATTGATCACAAATTTATAAAATTTCAGTGCAAATTTCAATCAAAATTTATCAAATTTCAAAATTAAGACGAAAAAATCACTTTCAAATTCAACAAATTTCTTATGTTTTTGATCTAAATTACTTAATCGATTAAATAAAACGTTTTTTTTTCAAATCATTATTATAAATGATTATTATTATCATAAATATTAATCAAATAAAAAATTGAATGATTGGAAAAGATTAATATCAAACATTTACGAACATAATCATTTGAATCGAAAAAAATATAAATATATTTAGGTTGTCCGAAAAGTTTGGGCCGATTTTCAGGAACAACTCTATTGGATAAGCCGAATGAACTTTTCGGACACACATATCCAGATTGATTTATCGATTGGAAATCTTTACAATTCAAATGTATAATTAAATCTTTTTATTTATTTATTTTATATCATTTTCGACCAATTGATTTTGATCTAGTTCATAGTTTTATAATTGATACATATATGTATCGCTCAATCATTTAATTTAAGAAAATTGGAAAAATATTTCAATTATTCGTTGAATTAAACGAAAACAAAAAAAATTGATTTCTTAAGATCAGTAATTAAAAGCATAAATATTCATTTATCGAATTGAATTGAACATTCGACATTGATCTGAAATGAATAAATAATCATTCAATAAGAAAGAAGAAAATAATGGAAGAAAATTTGAATTTCTAAACAAGTTACAAAATCAAGACTACCATACAATAATAGCCATGGTAAATTGCAATAATAATCAAACTCAATTCAAGCCATTTGTATTGGAATTTCTATTTGTTTTGTAAACAAGATTATCAAATTGTTACAAAATATTTATTCATTTTTTGTTCATTTTCATAAACAAAAAAATGATCAATCACGATTTTTGCTTATCAAAAAAATACGATTTTTAAATTCACCTGAATGGTTAGACAGATATATGAAAATTCATAAATATTAGTCCATGTGCATTGTGTGTACACATATGTGAATTTATCGATTTGACAACAAATTTTTACGACTTTTTGTGTCGAGAATTTCAGCAGAAAAAACAATGGAAATATGTTCAATTTATGATTTAATTTCAATTCAATAAAATTGAACATTTAAATTTTTTTAAAAGGTATTCAAAAGGTTTTGAAAAGGTCATTTTCTAAAAAAATTTTAATTTCAATTATCGAATTCAGCCTTTTATCTTATCAAATTTCATTAAATTATCAAATTTTTATTGAAGTTTATCACTTAGTTCATCAAAGAAAATTTTAAAAGTGAAATTATTCATAAAAAAAAATATCAAATGTTTCAATCAGTTTGGACTGACAAATCATTGAATTGTCATTTAGATTCAATTGTTTTTTCAATATTTGAATAATTTTACATTGAACAATTCTGAACAAACAAATATCAGTCAGTGATTTAGCAGTGAGTAACAGTGTCACATTCACACATTTATTATTGTTGAAAATTTGAATAATTCATTATTTTTGTTCCGAGTATTTATTCGAAATTAATTCAAAATTATCAATCAATTAATTATGTTTATACCTTTGAGGCTTTCCGAATGAATGAATGATTTCCAAAAGGACATTTGAAACTTGATTCAAAGACTCAGAAAAATTATGATTATGAATGGTTAAACTTATGCATCATAGACACAAGTGCATCATAACAAAACTGTTATCGATTATTACTCCTCAAATGATCATCAATTTTAAAATGGTGAACATGGTCGAAATGGTCTCATGAACTAGGTCATTAATTATGTGGTTGATAACTCGGGAAATAAAAGGATCATAAGAAAACTAGAGTAAGGTCTAGGAAAAATCGTTTCAATTTAGCAAGATGGTCCAAGAGATGAATATCTCAGTAATCTTAAGATTTAAGCTGAAAAACGTATCGGTACGTTGATGGATGGTTGCTGCCTTAAACTTGTCAAGAAAACAAATGTGATTTTGTCGAAATTTTTGCGCAAAAATTCAAAATTCAGTGAGAAGAAAATATATTTTCTTAGAAACATCTTTAATTATTATTACTTGTTTTAACTGTTTAATTATTGGATTTTGAACGCGTGATTTCTGAACAATCATTGATTGTATTTTTGTTCATTTGTAAGTCGCTTCGATTATTTGATGATTACTAAATAATATCATTGTTCAAAAAACATCATTCTTCACTGCTTTTGAATGTCCGCTTGATCAAATATGATGAAATAGCAACGACAGCGAAATGTAAAATTTATGAAAATATTTTTCCTAAGAAATCAATCAAATTACACACACATGAATATGAAGTGTGCGTGCTTGTTTGTGCTGTAAATAATCAAAATATACACATATAATAGAAACATTTTTTAATTAATCGTTCGAATATGTGTTTACAAGATGTTTACAATACACAAGCAAATATTTTCGAAAATTTTTTTCAAAAATAAACGTGAAACTATGATTACAAGGTTTAAAGTTTTAATTCGTAGTTTTAAAATTAAATATCATAATTTTACCATTTGAAATTTCAATTCAAAACTACGAAAATCAACTTTAAAACTCTGAATAAAAACTTAAAACCCTGTACGTATTGAAAAAAATGAAATTGTTACAATTAATCCATGGTCATATATCTTAGTCTCAAAAATATAAATCTCAAATTATTGGATGGGCATTTATTTACATAATCATCATCAAAACATCTTTCATACATATTTCCATTATCATCAAAACGATCAAAAATTAAATCATTCAAAATTGGATCAAATTTTGAAAATTTTGCATGAATTCGAACCTTTTGTCGATTTAAAACCATTAAATTGCAAGGCAATGTGCATTTTTCGATGCATACACAGCTCAAAAAATGGCCGAAAATTCATTTATTTAGGATTTATTTTGAATTAAGCTTTGAATATGAATGAAATTCTTTAAGAAAAAATCTTATAATAATCACTATTCAATGGCAAATAAATTATATTAAATGATACATTCATAAACACTTAATTTCTATCTATTAGGCTGTCCGCAAAGTTTTTGTCAGTTATATCGCAGAAAATCATTAGAAAATTGAGAAGAACTTTTCGGATAACCTAATATTTCATTCATTGAATTTTCAAATTTTAGAATAACCAAATCAAACTTGAAAAGAGAAAAAAATTCAAGAAATATAATACCATTTGAATCATTTGATTTGCATAAATAATGCTATTAGCATCATCGATGTAACACAACCGAATGTCAAAAAACATTTCAATGATAATGAAAAACGCGTAAATTATGAATGAAAATAATACTCTATTAGGTTGTCCGGAAAGTTTTGGCCGATTTTCATGAACAACTCTATCGATTAAGCCAAATTAACTTCTCGGACAGCCGAATAAATGAAAGGAATTTTCTATAATAATAATGAATGATGTTCACAAGACATTGAATCAACATTTGGAATTTAAGAGCATTTGTTTTGGCTATGAATGGTATTTATTATTATTATTTTCAGTTCTAATGTATCATCAAAGTGAAAAATTTTTTCAAAAAATGCTCTAAACGTTTCAAAGAGAATAAATCATACAACACAATGATCATCGAATGAATTTCGAATTTCTTTGAAAAATATTACATATATTCATATTTTTAAAATGAATAATAATGATAATATGTACAACAAAAACAACAATTCCATCTTCATTCTTCATCATGCTTATGGACTTTGTTTATTCATATTTAATGATGTTAATAATAATAATAAATTAGTAATAAAGCTTTCAAAAACGAACAACAGGTATGTATTATTAGGTTGTGCGGAAAGTTATGGCCGATTTTCATGAACAACTCAATTGATTAAGCCGAATGAACTTTTTGGACAATCTAATACATTAAAAGACATTGGCACGCGTTTTCATTCATTTCATCGTCTTTACACTTCAAAATCTATTTTCTTCAACAAACATGAATGAATAGAAACATGAATTATTAAAACACGCGTTATACGCGCACTATTCAATATATAAATCCCCCAATCATCTCTTTTTGTGTGTGTATATCAATCAAAACTTTTCAAAAAATAAATTTCAGTTATTTTTATTTAGAATATTTGATTTGTGTTTAGTTTGAATCTCTAAAAATGTGAAACAAATTAAATATGACTTTTAGTGAGTGAGATTTACGGTTTTCAGTTGGAATTGAATCGATTTATTTGAATCGAATCTGACGATCATCATCAAAGAAACTAAGCATCGAAAAATTTATCAAATTCAATCAAAAGAATAATAAATTTAATCACAATCGATTTCATTGATTTGTGTATTTGTGAATTTTGATTCAAATTACTATTATTGTATCAAATAATTTTCATTTTCGATCATCAACTTCGATGAAAATAAATCGAATCTAACAATTAAACAATTTATTGTTTCAAAAATATTTTCATATGTGTATTCATTCATCTATTGAGTGTTTGCTTTCAAATTTTTATCAATTTTTTCATTTGTATCTTCAATGAATTAACCCTCATTAAGTCAATTTATTTGCAGAAATCAATGGATTTTTCAAAAATTTTCCCATAATGAAATAGAATTCAATTCTATTTGTGTGAAAACACTGCTAAATATGTTTGAACAAGTTGACATTTCGATGATATCATTGTCAATTGTGTACGAAATGAGAAATCAATCGATGTGAAAAAAAATCCTCTCATTTTGTTTTACGTCAAAAATTTGGAAAAATTTGCAAAAAAGATCCACAAAAGAGTGACACAAACATTAAAATCAATTAAATCAAAATATCAATTAAAAGTGAAACAAATAATAATAATTGAACGAATTAAAAGAGAAATGAATATTGAATAAATATTTGTAAAACACAAGAGTGAATATATTCAGTTATTCAATTCAAATATTTACAAATCAAAAGATTAATTTGAAATTGATTTTTGTCCAACTACCACTTTTCACCTTGCTCTTGAATCTTTTGAATAGTGAATAGTAATGATGATTGCAATATGTTCTTGGGATAAATCTCACATAATGATCATCATTACACCGAAACAAATATACACTATAGTACAACACATATGAATGAACAACAATAAAATCACAATTTGAAGCAACAGACAATTTCGATCACAAATCTATCACAATTGTTTATAAATTTATCGAATTCAAACTGATTTATTATTGTCTTCGATTAATTAAATCATTGTTTTGTGTTTTCAAACGTTTCAAATGGGAAAATATTCAAACATTTCAAATGATCATTCTGGCTAATTTATCAATTGAAATTAATCAGCAAAAATTTTCCGTGCTTTTCAAAGGAATGGAAATTTCGAATTGAATCAATCGAATCGATTCACAATTCAAATCAAATTGAATTGAATGAACTACAATGAAATCAATCAGTGAGTGTTAGTGTTTATATTTGTAAGATTTGAACGATTCTTGTCGCCGTCAATTGTTTGTTCATTCACAGTGTTTCATTTTTTGTTATTTTGTTGTTGATTAAATTCAAACATTCGAATTGCATGCACACGAAAAAAACAACGATCAATGTCAGTGTAATTACTATTCAACAATCTACTTTGCTATTTAGCCATCGAATAAATTAAGAAAATCGAATCAAATTGCTTTAGATTCTCATTTAAATATTCACAAAAAATGTTCAACAAAAGTGATCAACAAAATCGTAAATATTTTCATAAATATGAAATGATGGTCACATTGGTCATCTTGGTGGTCATATCATCATTGCTATCATTGATCAATGGACAATTTACTGATGAATTGTTTGATTCGAATCGAACAACACCATTAGCAACGACGATATTATCGTCGACACAACAACCATCATCAAAGGCTACAACCGTAGCTGCAACCTTTACAGCATCTTCACTACCACCGACAATATTTCCTAGATTGAATCAAACATCTTCACCTTTACCATTAAATTCATCATTGAATGAACAACAAGATGTGGACAAACAGCTAAATCGTCCACAACGACAATCAATATTATCATCATCACAATTGAAAACGAATGCAATCGAATATTTTCGATCATTATTATCGAATGCCATACCGTTGAGTTTGAATAATGAACAAACAAAAATATTTCTAATTGCACCCGTGATAAATCCCAGCAATAATAATAATTTTAACAACAAAAATAATGATAATTTCACATTGAACTCAAATTCAAACCAAACATCATTCGAAAATGATTTCAATTCGAATGAAAATGTTGTATACGCTGGCCTTAGTCAACCGATTGAACGTAGAAAATCTTATTATTTATTGATACCGAATGAAACGAATGAACTGACTGGTCGTAGCGCGTCTGGTGATATCAATAACAATAGTTCTCAATTTATATCAGATTTCGCCACGAGAAATAATTTTTCATCTCGAAACAATGATAATTTCACTGATATTAATCGGAATTTCAATGGCAATTTTTCATTGTTGACCGAAGAAAGTCGTACAAGTGGAAATGATTCGATTCACAATCCGTTTGCATCGGCACCATATCAAAGTTCAAATGAGTTGATTGATAATCTTATACAAAATATTTTCAGTGATCTAACCCTACAATCGCTGCCACCTGAAGAGGTATTATTTGGTAAATTACCTGAACGTGATGGTTCATCACGAACACCTATCGATCCATCAATAATTTTCGGTAATACTTCTCAACCAACGTTTGAAGGTGATTCACGATTATTAGTAGCACAACCAGAAACAAGGTTTTTACCGATTCAGCCTGAATTGCCTAGATTTCAGCCGGAACCAGTCAGATTTCAACCCCAACCACCAAGATTGCAACCAGAATTCGCTCGATTGCGACCAGAGCCACCACGATTTTCGCCACAGCCACCGCAAAGAATTCAACGACCACCTCCGCCTCCAATACCATTTTTGCCTAAACCAACCGATGAATTACCGCCACATTTACGACCAAGAGTATTTCGACCTAATAAACCTCAGCCCTCTACTCGTCCACCAAAATTATTACCAACACCTAGACCTTTGCCAAAAATAGAACTGCCGCCATGGTCCCCACTCAACAAACCATTGCCTAAAGTGAAACCAGCGCTGCCATCATTACTGAGACCATCGCAATCGCCGCAGCCACCACCAACAACTCCGATACTTACAAATTTCGGCCTAGGAAATCTACAATTGAACAATAATTCAACTATTCAAAGAGGATTCAGCATCAATAATACTAATAGTTTTAATAATTTAACATCGATACATCGAGGAATTAATCGTAATTTCAATCCAAATGTCAATTATACATTTGATCGAGAAAATTTTGCATTCATACGTAATACAAACAATAGTCTGCCATTGAATCAACATAATTTTACAAATTTTACCCTTAACAATAATAATCTAACAAATTCGAATAATTTTCAACCCTTGCAATCATTCACTCCACCTCAAACTACAACTACTGTTGCAGCATTCAATTTTTCAACGCTAAGATTTCCACCAATACCGCCAAGATATCAAGCTGGTGTTGAATATAGCGATAATCATGAATACTCGAATGTAACCGATCAAGATTTATTCGTTGATTTGAATCGTTTACAAGAACCATCGATAACCAAACCTTTACCACCACAACAGCTGCCAACAACATCTAGATTTTCTCTGCCTGAAACAATCACAACAACGAGAACACAGAATATTCAGTCACCATCGCCCACAGCGACCACAATCTCAAAATTCGATGATGATCTAACAGCCACAACGCTACCAGTACTTGATTTCAGTCGAATTCAGCCAAAACAACAAGAAATTCCAACGACCGTTTCACAGCCAACATCATACCCATCACCATCAACACCGGCGATTCCTCGTGGTCAAACAGTACAATTTCATAGTCAACGTGTAACACATATAGCACCACGGCCATCACCACCATCGACTAATGAGAATTTGAATACGACGACAACATTGAATCGTTATGATGAATTGTTCAATAAATATTTTCCACCATATGAAAATTTGAATCTATCAATATACAACAATAATTTTAGCATTCGTAATCAGCCATCATCATTATCATCGATCATTAATCGAAATGATAGCCTATTATTCAATTATAATCTGACTGATTTAAATTTAACAAATAAAAATAATAATAATTTATACGATGGTACAGCATCGATAACATCGATATCATCATTACCAACCGAATCGAATCAATCAAATCAATCATTGATTGAATTATCGAATCGATTCGAACACAGAAATTTGAATAATAATAATAATAATAATGAAATTGATCTCAATATTATTGACAGATACAATAATATTGGAGATTTGAATACTAATACTAATAATGAAAATAATCAACAACTTACCCATCATCAATCATTCAGCAGTTCATCAATATCGCAACGATCCAAATTACGTACCCAGCCGAATTTGCCAAAATATACACCGCCACCATTACGCAGTGATATACCCACCGAAACGATCGGGGTGCCTAGGGATATACAAAATAAGCTGATTAATATTATTTCATTGCCAAATTATAAATTTTATTTAGGTAAAAAAAATATTCGTTAACACACACACACAATTAGATGCTGATTATAATAAATTTTGTATGAAATATTTTTGATTGATTATTAATGAATATGCATTAAAACACTAAACACCTTGAAACAATAACTCATATATCATCAATTATCAATAATAATTTTGAAAATAATTTCCATTCATTCACTCATCCACTCATTCATTGATAATTTATAAACATTTTTTTTTTTGAAAATGAATCATTTGAACATGTTGTGAAATAAATAAATAAATAAACATATTAAAACAATACAATAATATTTCATAAATATTTACATATTTCGACCAATCACATCACACAATTAATCATATTTTGTCTTTATTTTTTTTTTTTTTTTTTTTGTTTTAAATTGATTTTAATTTACAATTTTTGATATTTTGAAATAAATAAACGATTTAATTTTTGACAAGACAATATCCTTTGTGTGTTTGGCATGATTAGTCGAAATAGAAAGGGTTTTTGAGCCATCATGCTTTGAATCATTAAGGCCATGGGTTTGAAATTTTCACTGAAAGGTGAAAGGGTTAGAAATTTTTTTGATGCATCACCCTGCAGCAACAGAAAAAGGATAAGTGATTTTGCGACCGACTAGAGGGCTCATTCATGACCTCTTCCTCATGTATGAAAGTCAGTCCGAAAATCAAAATAATCATCATCAACGTTGAATGTTGATGAACTATGGTCATTGTTGCAATATTAATAATTTAAAATAATGTGATTAATCCCTTAACTATAGCATGAGTTAAATCATTTAACGAAATATGAAATCACAGTATATAATCGATTTTAAATTTGCGATAAAAATGAATGATAATAATAATACAGGGTTTCAAGTTTTAATTCAGAGTTTTAAAATTAATTTTCATAGTTTTGAATGCAATTTTAAACCAAAAAATTACGAAATTCAATTTGAAAACTATGAAATTCAATTTTAAAACTACGAATTAAAACTTGAAATCTTGTAAATCATAATAAATTAAATGTTGAAAAGTAAATCAAAATCAAAAATTGAAAAATTGATTCATATCAATGTGATCATATAATTACATTTCATCATCATACATATGCATCAAGATGGTTACCATTGATATCAGATAATCACTTTTAATCAGACTTTTTGGTCATTTAAGGTCAATGTTTTTACACACATGTATAAATTAAATATTTTGACAGGTAGTAAGCTTTAAAAACTTGTTTATTTAAATAATAATCAATTCAACACATTTGAAATTCGAGCAAACAACAATCAACAAGCAAATTGATGCTTGTTGCTGTGTGTGAACAAATTTCAACGATTGCAATGACATATCGCTTCATCTTTGTTTGTGATTTATGAGTGAATTGAAAATGTAAATGATCATTTCACCCATTCGAATTCAATTGTTGCCAAGCATTTTTTTTTGAATTTTTCACACTGATGTTATGCACAAATGTTTGCAGATCAATTCATAACATAAGCTTGACATATAAGCCTAAGACCTTTGTGTTTCGAAATTTTCATTTGTTCATGCAAAATTTGCACAGGGAAAAACCAGTGTAAATTTTGATGCAGCAGCGAAAAAATTTGGCGCGCATCAATTGCGCACATAAAAGATAAAAGCGCGCATTTCAACCACAAAGAAAAATCGTTGCAATTTCGAATTTTGAATCATCAAAATCATCGGAGTGGTAAAAAAATGATGGCGGTCATTTGAATTATGAGCAATATATATAATTATTAAAAAGTTTCAATTCAGGGTTTTAAAGTTGAATTTCGTAATTATACAATTAAAAATTACGTTCAAAACTACGAAATTTAATTTTAAAACTCTGAATTAAAACTTTGATTACGTGTAAAGAATTTTGAATTTGAATAATTTTTCGATAAATACATACATATGTATTTGTGTGTAAAAACATCTGTCGCATCTGTACTATTTGATTAAGCTAAGCCGATTACATATATATATATGTTAATCGAACAAAAAAATAATCTCAATTTAGAACCACTGCTTACAAGCTTCTAGAAAATTTCATTCATAACAAGCTTTCAAGTTTAAATTCGTAGTTTTAAAATTGAATTTCATAATTTCACTGTTCAAAATTGCATTCAAAAGTACGAAAATCAATTTCAAAACTCTGAATCTAAACTTGAAACCCTGTATAATTCTTGATTAATTTTTGCCACTGCCACTGTAAGCCTCATGAACATGACTCAATATATATATGCATAAACACTGAAGGTAGAACAACTTGATAACAAACATACATATATACCGTGCCACCAACATACACTAATAACAATTGAGTTTTTATATTTTTGGTTGATGATACCTTTGTATACAAAAAGCAAACATTGACCGTTTATGAACCAATCAACACTGTCTACATCATCATCATTGTTATTAATGCTTCCATCATTCATTTTGAAACATTCATTGTTAATAGATTCAATCAATCATATTAATATATGAATAAATAAATAAAATTAATCAACAAACAAGCAAACTTACCCTAATTAAAAAACAATAATCATCATTAGAAAAACGTATTGGTGAATATTTTTGATTGAATTAAAACGAGAAATAAATAAACAACGTATTAATCTTGGGCTCAAACGAGAATACAACAATCAAGTTGTATTGTGTGTGAATGATATTCGATACCAGTATCATTTGATTTGAATAATCGATTTGATGTGTTTGTCAATGAATTATCGTTTTTATTATTTAAAATATTGAAGCTGTCATTGGAATATTTCACTGAAAATTTTACTTCGAATTGCAATGGAATTGTCACAAGTTGATGGTATATTTTCTGCCGAATGTTTGCTAAAAAAACGTATTCGAAGAAAACGTGTCGAATATCTTGTCAAATGGCAAGGATGGTCAAACAAACATAATACATGGGAACCATCAAGCAATATATTAGATCATCGTTTGATTGACGCATTTGAAAAAGCACAGAAAAAACGTAAATTAAATCGTAGTGGTTCGGCTAAATCTTCAAATAATAATAATAATGTCACCGATGATAATGATGAAGATAAATCGACAGTGACAACCACTGAAACCGATTCAGAAGAATTTAAAATAAAAGATGTCAAAAATA
Source organism: Psoroptes ovis (assembly GCA_002943765.1). NCBI lineage: Eukaryota > Metazoa > Arthropoda > Arachnida > Sarcoptiformes > Psoroptidae > Psoroptes > Psoroptes ovis. The sequence continues at coordinate 691,178 of PQWQ01000020.1, read as the reverse complement.
ATGATGATGATTCATCGAAAAAATGTAATAATAATACCAACACAATCAATGATGATACAACAATATTGACTTGTCGAAAAAAATTAAATAATTCAAATGAAAAGTCTTCCACCAACACCACCAAAATAATGAAATCAAAACCAAATCATCATAATCAAATCAGTGATCAAGATGATGATGATGATAATTCTCGTGATTATTCAGATGTAAGTATCCTCATGTGTGGCTCAGATTTCATAAATTCATTCCAAATATTCATTTACTTACATTTGACAGCATCAACTAAGTAATAAAAATCATTATCAACAGCAGCACCACCATCATCAAACAAAAGTAAAGAAAAATGATTCGATTCACAACAAAAAACATGATCAAAGTGTTGAATCAAAAGAAATGTTGACTAATGTTGATTCGAATAAAAATAAACTTAATGATTCAACAACAATATCGAAGACAAATAATTTTACCATTGGTCCACCACCAGAATTCTGGCGTAAACAAAACCAAATTGTTAATCATATTATGGTCACTGATGTTACGGAAAATGATTGTACAATAACTGTACGCGAATGTCGTACACCGCAAGGCTTTTTCAAAGAAAGACCTGAAATGAAAAGTATTGCCGTTTCGACAACTGATATGATTAAATAAATATCGAAAAAAAATCACATAATTCAAGATTTAAAATCATTTAAAGGTGATAATAGCTGATGTGTCATTATTACATGAGAATACGTTTTTACAAATAAATCAAAAAGGAAGATATATTCAATTGGCCATTGAATTTGATTGATAAATCATTCAGATAATTTTCTATTATTAATAATTATTATTTGTTCAAATAATTGAATTTTTTAGATTTTTATATTTTTTATTATTACTATTATTCGATCACACACACACCACTCAACATCTTGAAGATGATACGAGATAAATGTGAGCATCGTCTTTTGATCAATCATAATTATGTGAGCAAAATAAATCAATTAATCTTACATTTTTCCAACACAAACACCAACAATAACAACATACACGGACACACTTACGTTTTAATGATGAACTTTAGGTTCTTTTTGGGCGCAACCGACCATCGATTCGATGTGATTGGATGTGTCGTTGAATGTGTATATGTAACATTGAAATGGTGAATTCAATGTTTGAATGCAACAACATATTTAAATGTGTAAAATAAATAAAAGAAATTATTATTTTTTTGATTAAATGAGAATCGAGTATTTACCCTAATTAACCAGTGATTTAGCCAAATAATTGGCATCAATACTATCGATATTCAAAATCGTTCGAACGATATCTTTCGGTGGCTTACCACCACCATGTTGTAGTAATTGTTTTAAATAAATTTCACCGGCAATCGCTGACATTGGATCGGCAGCAAACAGTTTATTCCAAATCGAATTTGCGACTGCTTTCGATACCAAATATGAATAATATTTAGCACCATATCCAACTAAATGACCAAACCTCAGCTGCCATGATGTATTTGAAATATGTGGTAGACCATAATATTTGCTTTGTATCATGCTTAATACATCGGTTGTATTATCAAAACTTTTCAATGGTTGATCACTATGATAAGTTTGATCTAATGATGAATAAAAGATTTGCAGCTGCAGATCACTTGATTTGAACACGGATTTCGATTCGATCCAACTTTTCAATAAATTTTCAGGTATAGATTCACCAGTTTGATAGTGTTTAGCAAATTTCGATACTACACGTGAATCGTTTGCAAAATGTTCCATAAGAATCGATGGAATTTCAGCCAAATCGGTTGAACATCTAGTGCCGGTAATATGTTGATATGATGTACGAGCCAACATTGAATGCATTGCATGACCCATTTCATGAAACAGATTATCGACCATCGATGGTGACAATAATGTTGGCATGGATGCGGATGATTTGGGAAAATTTAAAAATACAACTACGATCGGAATTTGATAATCACCTGATTCGAAAAAAAGAATTATTATTAATTTCAATTGAATAAATATGCTGGAAATTGGCTCACCGTTAGGCAATTCACAACCACCTTGAATAGTGAAATGACAATCATTATATGGTTTATTTTGGCGGACAAAAAAATCACAATAAATATATCCCAATGTTCGGCTTGACCTCTGATCAACGACAGCCAATTTAATCACCGAAGGATGCCATAAATTTTCATCGCTAGTATCACTAATTTTCAATTCAACATTGAATATTGATTGAAATATCATGTTTAAACCTTCCATACAACTACCAATGGAAAAATATGGACTAGATTGTTGAATATCATGACCAAATTTTTTCAATTTATAATTCAACGTATAATATGGTACATCCCATTGCATTAATCGAACGTTCGAATCACCAACATCGATTGATTTCAATTTTCTCATATGGTCGAAATCTTCATCAGATTTTTCACGAATTATATCATTGACTGTGTCAATCAGGTGCCATACGGTTTCTGGATCGCCAACAATACTACCATTAATTGCTCTATGTGCAAACGAATCAAAGCCACATATTCTGGCTAATTTTAGACGTGAATATAGCAGCTCACGCAGCAACTGTTCTTGATGATCATCATATTGTAGAAAATGTTTGAATGAATATTCTCGTAATTCTGCATTATTCGATTCATTTTGTAGGCCTGAGATGATGATTTTATTATTATCAATTTGAAAGTATTTCCATAAATATTCAGGAATTTCATTTTTAGGAATCGCGCGTGGCTTGGTAGTTCCATGCATAAAATAAGTACCAACATGTAGAATATGTTCATTCAATCGAACGACTTCATTGCGTAGCTGATCATTCAAATGTATACCACATTGTTCAAAATCGAATAAAAATAATTTGGTCACATAATCATCGAGCGATGTTGTTGGCAGTATATCACCATTTTTACAAACATTTAATAATGAATCATAAAGCTGACGATTCGTATTTAATCTTTCCACTTCAGCATTGATTGCAATGCAAGATTGTTCAGCGGCAGCTACGTAATTATGATCAGGATGTGCAATACGTATGAATTCAGCCAGATCAGCAACTTTACACAGTGAATTGGACAGTTCATCAAATATTTGAACCATTTTACGATTACGGTCGAGTGAAATTGCTTCATCAATCAAACGGTGACTGTGTGTGATTGCATTTTGACGAAACAAATAAAACCCGTTGAAATCAGCCAAAATCGAATGACCAAATAAACCTTTGTTTTCATTTTGTTTTTTAGCTAAAATTCTTGGGGAATATCGAGTTAGATTATTGACTTGGCTACTTAATGATGTAAAATTCGATACATGTTGTTTGAGATTTAAGAATTTATATCGAATTCCTTTATCTAAATCAAATAAAATTCAAATAAGTAAACAATTATGAAATCAACAATCCACGAACACCAAAAAAATAATATTACCCAATTTGAAAATCATTTTCGGTGATTACGAGAGTAAATTTCTTGAATTTTTTCCAATGTTTTCTGTGAATTTTTCGATTCAGACAACAATTGTTTTATTTGTTGTCGATCATCACCAATGGGCATATATGGTTTAAGATGATAAAATTTTCTAAGATCATAAATTCGATTCCAAAATTGTTGACAATTTTTATAATTTAATATTTCTTGATCACAATTCTTATCTTTATCCAAAGATTCTTGACATTTCAATGATAACAATGATTCATCATAACATGGATTCAAATCTTTTTGTCTTTGTAATGATCGATTTTTAGCCGAAATGTTTTCCATTTAAATCTGGTTCATCAAAGCAACATGTTCGAACATCTTAAAAATCAAAACAAAACCATAGCCAAAAGCATTCAAAATAAACGTAAAGAGGTTGTGATTTACAAAAATTGAAAATTTTATATTTATTTATTAAATTTTTTGAATTATGAGAATAAAGAGTGAATAAAGAGTATATCAAAACAACTCATCCACAATCGTGTTAAGCCTGTGTTTGATAAACATTTTGAAGAATTTTTGTGAAATGAATTGAATTTTTTTAAAGGTTATAGATTTGAGCGAGATTCAACAGAAATTTTTGAATTTTAGATGAAATCATTCAATTAATTTGAAAAGAGATATATTACACTTCTTATCATTCATAGCAAATGTATTCAATTTGAATATTGAAATTATTGTTTCATGGCAAGTGTTGATGTTGCAGGAGCATTTGTTGGTGTAGCACTTGTTGGTCCTTGTCGATTGTTGAGATTTGGATTATTATTATTATAATTATTATTACGATTACCACCACGTTCATTTGAACCACGATATGATCCTCGGGCAGCAGCACCACCATTATGTCGGATCGGACGGCTTGTTCCACCATTGTAATTATTAACAGCAGGGTTATTAACTCCATTTCGAATGCCTCCACCACCACCACTGTGGAAATAACCACCAAAATTTTTGTTGGAATTAATAGAACGACCACCACGATATGATGAGCCACCACCAGCACCGGCACCACCTCTTCCACTGCCACGACCACGATAATTGGATCGCTTTTGATATCCACCAACACCACCATGACCATGACCATTAACAACATTAGATGATGATAAATCATTTACTTTGGATTCATTACAATCTTGTTGACTAGCTGTTTCCGTCGTACCATTCATTATTTCAGATTTTTCTGAACTTTCCGATTGTTGTTCCATTTTTCCATTTGAGGGGTCACTGAATTTTTCACCATGATTCGAATCTTGTTGATGATCACTACTAATGTTACAATTCATTTTATCAACATACGGAACCTGATGATGATTAATTGGTATCACTGGAACGGCGGCGGCAGCAGCAGCTTGATCAAACATTTGAACCTTGTTAGGAATGAAATTAACAAAGTTTTGATTATTAAATTGTTGTGATGGTATCGATCCAACAGATTGATGAATAAGTATTGGTGAATATTCCATAGCGGCGGTAGTAGTAGTTGTTGCTGGAAGAAAATTAAGAGGAGGACAATTTCCATTCGTAAACGATGATGAATAAGCATAACCAGAGGCAATGACGGCTGGATCTTTTTGTAAATCACTTTCAACTTGTTGTTTAGTATGAGATGATTCGGCGGCGGGCGATGATGATTTTATTGGTGAATCTTGGGCGTTCACTTCTTTCTTTTCGTTGGTCTTGATTATTATTTGAAATTAAAATTAATAAATCGAACTCACTCGTATAAAGTAATGTTTACCTTTGCTGGAGATTCATTAAGAGACGGTACTGTTTCATTGATAACTGGAGGTTGTTGATCAGCTGATTCCGATGGCGATGTATTCTGTTTTGCTGTGATATTTTCCAAATATTTATTCTCGATAATTTTAATACAAAATTCTTTCAATTCAAGATTCGATACACCTTCGGAATATTCTTTTTTACTACCATCTAAAATCAGGTAAATTTTCTCGGCATATGCATCGATATTCGCATCATTTTCGCTATTTTCTTTCGTAAACTGAGCCAAATTTTCTAATGCATCCACTCGTTTATCATAGAATTGCTATAGGGGCGTAATTCAATCAATATATCAACAAATCATAATAAACCAGGAACATATTACGTACCTTGTTTGAAACATCATTATCACCACCTGCAGCAGCAGTACCATCATCACCATTTGTCGAATCATCAACATCCAATTGTTTCATATTCAATTGTTTAAGATATGTAACAAAAGGCAATATTTTTTGAATACGTAAAAATAGCTTAATACGTTCCAGTTCGCAATGATTTCGTTCAATCATTTTTTCTTGTTGTTCTTTTTTCTGTTGTTTGGCATACTATAAAAGGGTTAAGAACATTGAAAATAGAACGAAAATAATCGAAATTTCAAGTATGAGGCACATACCTTATTGAGATTCTTTGATATATTTTTATTAATCTCTTTTAACATATCAATCATTTCCGATACCGAATCCAATTTTTTCAATGCTTCAATTTGATCCGGTTGTAGCTGTTTGTTTTCTTTTTCCTGTGCTTTCAATTCAAGTAAATGTGCCTAGAAAATTTGAGCCAAAATTGAAAATTAATTGGGGCCAATATTAATCGTATCGAATTTACCTTTCGTTTTTCCAAATTACGTATTTTCTTTTCAATAATCGTGTTGGCAATCGAAGCAGGATCATTGGTGTTTGATACTTTCGGTTGTTGTTGTTCATTACCATTACAAGTGATAGCACCGCAGCCTCCACCAACACCACCACCAGCAGATCCATTATCATCAATTCGTTCAACTTTGGCAGCAGCAGGCATTTTTTTCCCCAGAAGGTTGAATCAATTCGATATTTGATTATTTGAAATTTGTTTCGAAAAGAATTCTTATTATTTCAATGAGTGAAACTCGATGGAATTTCAAATTTTGTTTCGCCTTTCGTGTATATGAGAGTTACTAAGCAGCAAATATTGAGTGAATGAGCAATACTTTTGATTGCGATTTATTGTTTATTAACAGTTAGTTTGAAAACAATGAAATATGGAATAATTTTAATCCACAGAAAAAAAATGATGAAATATTTAACCAAAGAAAAATAATAAAACAAAATCAATAAATGTAAAGCGTTGCTGGTTTGTTAATCGTTGAGTTTATGAAATGAAATCAATTTCGAATTAAAAAAAAATGTGTGTTTCAATTTCGTTTTTTTTTTGTTTGATTGTGTTTCTGCACAATTACTAATTATGTGTTTGTGTAAATAGATGAATAATGTGAAATGATCGAATCGAAACGACGAAACAATACACCAAAGTAATCTGCTTGTTGTTGTGTGTGTATGTTGGGCTGTGTGTTATAACTAAATATGAATTGAATTTGCTAAGCAAATTAACAAATAAAGTCAAGAATAATCTGTGTGCATACGACCACACGACTAACCAAAAAAAAAAGCAAAAAAAGCACACCTGACACCTAACAACACACATTGCTTGCACATATTAACAATCTGTGCACATCATTTTATGTGCTGCTAGTTTCTTGGATTATTCATAAATGACGTTTTTGTTTAGTTACAGCTGTCGATCATAGATGGCGCTGTTTTTGAAATTGAAAAATTGTCAAAAGTTTTAAATTTCAAAATTCATTTATTTTTCAATCAATTTTTTTGATAATCAAAAATTTTATTATTTAAAATAAAATAAAGGAAAATAATTGAAATAATAGAAAGAGAAAAATTTGACAAGAAAATGAAAATGTGTGTGTTGTGTAAATAATCAATTCTTAATGATAATCAATTAATAACAAATAATTTTCAATTATTTAATTAAATGTAACAACATTTCTCTGTTTTAGCTTCGTTTGATGATTTCGAAAAGGTTCAAGTATGGGTTCACATTCCAATCCTTGTGGATTATGTTGAGTTGAAACAAAACGAATTCGAATTAATCGGGATGACCAAAGAGGTGATTGATGAATGAATTAAGAGAAAACTGCACAAAATATAATAGTAAATTACAGGTATTTACACTGGGAAAAATGAAAGCCAAATAATATTTCATATGAAAAATATGTTGAATCCATTATATACAATCTTTGATACTGAATATTTGTTGTTAAAACACCGTATTTTGTGGCCTTTTTTTACACAGGTGCGAATCTGTAATTATCATCGGTAAAATATCAGCTATAATACACAACACATAAAAACAATAACATTGACTATTGATAAGGCAAATCTAATTTTTGAATATAAAAAGAATATTTTGTTGACCAACGATCATAATTGACTGTCACATTTTAATAATAAACTTTCAAGCTCGTGGAACATCTGTGGAAAAATAGTGATTAATTGAAGGAAGATATTTGAACAAGATACAAACCTTTTTCATCCAAACATTATCTTGCAGACATTCATGTAAAATTAAATGTGATTCTTTTTGTACATCATTGGTTTGAATTTCTTCAACCTTTGAACGATAAATGGATATATTAAAAATAAAGGTACTTTCCTTATAAAAATGAGAAATAAGCATCTTACCTTAGCTTTGCATAGCAAGAAAAAATTCAAACGATGATGATATAGTTTTGAATAAAGAAATATATTCTCTGTACAATTATCACATGTTGCTATTTTGTTATTTGGATGATTATTATTACTCGATATTTTAGCATCAGGATTACTGTTCGACAATTTTTCCAACGTATTACGATTATATTGTTCACCATCGAAATATAATATTTTTGTACTCCAATTATCATGACAAGACTGAAATATTTGAAGAATAAATATTCAAAGTGAATTGTTTGAAATAAATGAGTCAAATAGACGAATACATACACGACATCGAACATCGCCAACATTTTGTTGTTTATTTATTTGAATATTTCGATATGTTTCGAAATTTTTCAACAACGAACTATCCCATTTATATTTGGCAATATAACGGACACGGCGAGCATGGCAAACATCTTCGATTGCTTGCATGTGTGATAGAAAATATTCATCTGAAAAAAATGGATCAAAAATGAGATTATAGTTTTAGCTTGAAATTCTATTCAATTCAAAAATACCATTTTCTTTGACAATTTCAGCGATAAAATTTGGATCCAATGCTTGACTAATCAATGTTTGTATTAATACTTCAAAATTTTCCAGATAATTTGCCATGTCGGTACATGGTGTTGAATCTGCTTGATGTGGTGATGTTGTAGTGGTGGTTGCCACTGTTGAACCATCGTTATTTTCTTTTTCTTTATTGCCGTCAATTGATTGCTCTCTGTTTGAATAAATGAATATATGAGAAATGAAATTAATTGATTGATTTTAAACTCGAAATAATGAATATTTACCTTTCATCTTTGACACGTGTTAACCCAATTTTTTCAACAACAATTCTTGTCCGGTTACAACCCATTATTCTTACGTCTAGGCCTAAATATTTTTGTCGAACTGTTGGATTCCATGCAGAATACTATTGAAGAGATTAATGAATTAATTTTGAAATAAAAGGATTAATCAATCAATCAAATATTTACCGATGAAGTATTGATATAAATCGTGATTCCATTCTGATCAGAAGGTTCGAACCTTTGCAAAAGACTTTTACCTTCGATACGCCAAATGACTGGTAATTCTAAATGAGCTTCTTCTTCGGCCACGACAAAATCACCGGTACGCATTAAACCTTCACGTATGGTTGTAACCTTCTTATCTTGTGATCTTCTTCGTGATGAATTAGGACTGGTCGATGACGGGGTATTCGTATTGTTTGATGTAGTGTTTGCAACATTTGGCGTATTCAAAGCAATAAACGATTGAGCTGTCAATGATTGAATCGGAGTTGGGTTAGCTGGATGTATCGATATCAGTACAGCATTAGTCATTGGTGATACTTGATATGGTTGAACAGTAGGATGATGATGATGACTTTGATTAACAATCAATGTCGGTGCAACATTTGTTAACGGGTTAACTGTCGATGTTGTTGTGTTTGCTGCTGTTTTAACAACACCATTATTCAAACATTGAGATGTATTGAATATATTTGATGGTATTAATGGCGTAGGCTGTTGTGATTGTGGTTGATTATGGTTATTATTATTCGGACATATCAATGAGACCCTTGATGATGATTTATTTAAATCATTACTGTTACTATTAGGCCCTACTCGTGCTATGTTTGACATTCGATTCGATTCATTTTCATTCATTATTTTTGCAGCCAAGACAGTTGTTGAATTTGGTCTCGGTGAAACTTTGATATTATTATTATTATTCAAAGGTATTACCGGTGATGCTTTTTTCTCAGATTTATTTGATTTCAATTCTTTCTTAGGATTATTTTTCAAAGCCAATTTCGATGATGATGATGACAGGCATTGTGTTGGATTCGAATGTTTTTTACTATTAATCGTAACATTATTATTGATCATAGATTTAGTCGATGATCCTTTAACATTTGACAATGATTTTTCATTTGATGACAAGGGTAAGATGGGTATGGTGGCTTTGGCCATATGTGATGCAGTGATATTTTTCAATTCATCTGATGAAGTTATTTTCATTTTTGACCCTCTAACACTAGCATCATTGATTGATGCGAATTTGTGGTGATCACCAGCTTTCATCGCTAAACATTTTTTGGTTTTGATCACTTTTTTATGTTCATCCTTTGTGCTGGTCAGTAATAAGTTGTTGTTGACCACCATCACATTATTAATACGTTTTTTCTTATTTTTACTATTGGAATCTATGCGATTTTGCAATTCAGGTGCTGCTGTCAATGTTTTCTTTGTATTCTTTTTATTAATCGATGATAATGAAGATGTGATCGACGACGATGTCGTTGATGATGTGGACGATGATAACACAGGCAATAAGAGACCATTTATGGTATGATTATGATTTTCTTTATGGAGGAGATCAATGTTTAAATGTTTTGAAGCATTGATTTTTTTCACATCGTTTATTGATGCGATCAATTTACGTTGTGGCGAGCCATTAGTCGTAGCAGATGTTTTAGTCTTTTTATTCCTCTGAAAATTGTTCGTTATTGATGATGGACATTTATTAGCGTTGGGCTCTGCGGCACCAGTCTTGACGTGTTTATCGGGTTTAGGCATAATTTTTGTCGGAACAATTGATTTATTCGTACAATCAATATCACTAAGGCTACCGGTATGGACTGATGAATTCGATTTCTTCAATTTTTTCTTAGGACCCAATACGGCTTCATTATTTAATTTGCGTTTATTTGACGATGCTTTGGGCCTGTTAGCGTCATTAGTAATACGACGATTTTTACATTCGAAATTCGAATGATCTTTATCCATGGCTTTGTTTGATGATTTCTTCGATGAACTTGATTTCACCGAAGGTTTGGAAGGTGTTTGTGGCTGTTGTTGTGGGGGTGATTGATGTTCTTTGGCCGATGATTGATTATCATTATTGCTGGCTGCTGATATTGGTGCAGAATCAATCATTGATTCATTTTTAAGATAATAATTTTCATTGATACTTTGACTATTATTATCACTGGTAAATGGTGATTGCTTAAAATTACTTCGAAGAAATTCATCAACATCCCTAAATTGATTATCTTGATCATCAGTGTTGGTCGAATCATTGGAAACTGTTATATGGTTGTTGATTGATTGATTATTGTTGTTATCATCATCGAATAGACTTTTTTGTATTTTATCGAATGTTGTTGCAGCTGTTGTATCTTGATCTGATTGATCATCATCATGATCCATTGGTCTAGATGTTTTAAATGTGGATTCCATTAAGGCAATTTTTGAATTATCATTCATTAATGGTACTAAATCGGATAGGAAACTATCGGCTGCAACAATATGATTATTACTGTTGACATTATCACTTGATTGTACGGCATCTGTCACTGTTGCTGCAGGCGTATTTGTGTCAATAGTTTCCTCAGCCGTTCTGATATTATCAGATTTATTAACCGAAGACAAATGATCATCAGACTTGTCAGGTAATCCATCTATTAATGATTCAATTGAATCATTAACTTGGCTATCTGATGTCAACACATGACTAGATGCGGATGATGATGATTCGGTAAAAGTCATGTTTGTATTGATTGGTTGCTGTTGATTCGTAAAATTATCACAAATAATTTCTGTTGATACTGATGTAACATTTGTTGTGGATGTCGTCGATACTGATTCCGATGATGTCGTCGATGGAATGAACGATGTAGTCGTCATATCATCAACAAATGAAAGATTCGAGGTTTTTGTTGATTCAATCGATTCAGTGTGATTGATATCGATTGTCGAATGAATATTTGTTGATAATTGTTGCGATTCGGATTCAGATTGTTGCTGATTGTTCATCATCAAATGTTCATTATCAGTGTTGTCAGTATTATCATATAAATCAACATTATTATTATCATTGACAATTGGCTGTATCACAGATTCAAAATTTAAATTGAAATCATCTTTGACATTTGAAATATCATTATTATCATCATCATTGATACCATCACCATCATCATCATCATCTTCATCTTCTTCTTCGCCATCATCATCATCATCATCGACAATACCATCATCATCATCATCAGGGTCCATGTTAACATGTGACAGTTTGTTCGATGATAATCCGGTGTTATCAGGGTGATTGAATGATTTAGAATTTTCAGAATTTGATTCTGTATATGGTTGTTGATAATCATATGGAGCTGCTGCTGCTGTTGATGCACTTTCATTCATCGATGCTTGATTAGGTCCCATGGACAATTGTTGTTGTTGAGGGTTCATTGATGAATCTTCATTATTCGTCGAATAATTCATATAATTATTATTATCTGATATTTGATCAGTCGAATCATTTGATGATGGTAATGATACGCCATTATTGTTGATCGAATAATAAGGTGGTGATTTATAATTCGAATTATCGATACTATATAAATTTGGTGAACTCTGTTTTTGTTGTTGCTGTGCAGCTGCAGCAGCAGCAACCATACAGGAACTGAAATTTGATAAAGTATTATCCGATAAGGTACTGCTATCGACAGCAATCTGTTTTGGTGAAATTTGTGAACCACATGAACTTGTTGATTTATTATAATCATTACGACCATATGATTGATGACTGATGCTACTTGACATTGAATTATTTGAAAATGGTGACAATTCTTCATTCGAATTACAACGTGAATGATTCGAATGACCAACACTGTTTGGCGGTGTAGGATAACCAGGTGTTGGGGTTGGTGTTTGCGATATTTGACCCATTGTTGTTGTTGTGAGTGCAGCAACTGATGTTGTTGTAGTTTGAAAGGAGTTTGATGCACCATAATTTGCAAATTCTTGTAGGCCATTTGTTAAGGTTGGGGTCTTGGCTGGTGTTGAATTGCTATTATTGCTATTCTGCAAAGCACATGATGAATTTAAGCTGCTGCTGGAATGACTAGAATTCGATTGATTCGAACGGGTTTGTTGTTGCTGTTGAAACGGTGAATGTACGGAAATATTTGTCGCTGTTGCTGGACTTGGATAATTATAATTATATGATGAATCAACATTCGCAACAATCGATTGTTGCTGCAACTGTTGTTGTTGTTGTCCACCATGAACACTATGAGTACTTGCCACTGATGAACAACGTGAATGTGAATTACTTGAATTTGAATTATTATTGCTCATATTCGTGGTACTGGTCGCTGATGATTGTTTATTATTCACCATACAACAATTATTCAATTGTTTTGGTTGATTAGTATTCGAATTGGTCGTAGCATTGCCCACAAATTCTGCTTGATAGCCATCACTCATCTGTTTGTTATTATTAAGTTTTTGTGACACTTTTCGGCTCTTCGATTTAGTGGTCGAAGATGTAGAATTAGCTGATTGTTGATGATGATACAAATTGTTTGTATCATTACTCAAACATTGATTATAAACATTATCATTAAAAAATAGATTCGAATGATGTGTTTTGAATGGATTCGTCGAATTCATTGTGAAATCATCATCATCATGTGGTGGTGGATGATGCGGGTGGATCGATGATGGAAATGTAAAATATGATGATGGATAATTGAGAAAATTCTGTTGATGATGATTCGTTGTGGTGGTGGGGATGGATGTTGAACATCCTCGTTTAAAATTATTATTATTCACTGCTTGTCCAGTGTTATTTGTTACATAATCTGTTGATGAATGAAGGTAACAATCATCAACATTTTGTACATTTGGATTATTTACTGCAGCTGAATATGCATCATTCATCGATGACATATATTGCTGATGATGATGATGATTATGATTCGAATCTGATGATTTCTGATGATCAGTATTCAATGTTCGATGCTGCTGCTGCTGTTGATTATGGCTTGGTTGTTGGTGCGGCTGCTGGTGTTGGTGGATCGAATGATTATAATTTGGTTGCTGCTGTTGATGGTGATGCTGTAACGCTACATATTCACTATTTTGATGATGATGATGATGATGATTATGAATTGCGGCTTGAGCTGCGGCCAAACATGCTGCAGTATAATGTTCATGTTGTTGAACTGCTTGTGCTGCGGCCGCTGCTGCAGCTACTTGCGCAAATTTATTACCGAAATCGGCGGCATCAACAAATGAATTTTGATGTGTTGTCGAATGATGATGATAATGATTATGACCATCATAATTATTACAATTATTTTGATTATTACGATTATGTATTACATTACATTGATTCATTGATGATTGAAAATTTTGCATTAAACCATATTTAAGGGATTGATGATTATCAATCGAATTATTATTATTATTCGAATATAATTCTTGTGAATAATTTCGATTCATATCATTATTAATCGAATTCATATTCGAATTATCACTGTTTTTATTATTATTATTACTTTGAGATTTTGTCGTTTTCACTGATGATGATGAATTGATTTTTTTCGAAGCATTCGAAGAACCGACAACATTCGTAGATGGTAAACTATTTGAAGTCGTACGACTGGACGACGAAGATGTATTTTGTGAATTTTTTGAATAAACATTATCCGTTGTTGTACCATGTGATTGTTGATGCTGATGATGTGGATGATCATTATCAAAAATATGACCATTACTATTTGAATTCGGAAAATTTTGATGCCATCCACTTGCTGAATGAGAACGAAAGAATCCATTATGATAATCTCGCAAAGTGGCATTATCCATATAAGCATCATTTGTTGTCCCGTTGATATTCAAATTATTCATTGATTTTGTTCGCGAAAATTGTGAATGTTCATTACTACATGATAATGGACCATTATTTTTATATGATAATTCACTATTTTCCAACATAACATTCGATTTATTAGTGGCAATTGTAGTCGGATCCATTGTTAATCCAAATTCGGAAGCCATCGAAGACAGATAATGATGATTTGTTGTTGTTGTTGATCTTTTTGATACATTTTTTTGATGATGTACAGCAGCAAATGATGCTGCAGCGGCTGCCGCAGCTGCAGCAGCCGCAATATTTGGATCATATACACTCGAATGATGATGATGATGAGAAGGATGATGAGGCGGTGCTGGTGTATGAGGAAAATGACCAAATGGATTTGCATTGAATGATGGCACATTTGAAGCTGCTGCCTGACCATTCGAATCATATGAATTATCGATATGATGATGATTCGGATGATTTGGTTGCTGTTGTTGTTGCCTAGAATTCGTAAACAACCATGATGGCGAACATCTATTTGTTGAAGATCTATAATTATTGAATTGACTATTATTTACAACAAATGATGATTGTTCATTATTCGATATATCGATTCGATTTGTTGTTGTCGCTGTCGATAATTTCATTCCATATTGATTAAACTGTTGTTGTTGTTGCTGTTGATTTTGGTTAATTTTCGACGACGTCGTTGTATTACAGATATTTGAATTTTTATTGATGAAATTTTGTTGTTGTTGCGGCGGATGATGACAATTATTGTTGCTGTTATTATTGATTGACTGTGAATTGAGATGATTCAGATCATTGATATTATTATTTGATATTCTATGATTATTTGTCATCATTAATTGTTGTTGCTGCTGCTGTTGTTGTTGACAAATATTCATCAGCTCTTGATTTCTTGTGGCCGATGATGCTGATGTTGATGATAATGCTGATGATGGTATTGGTGTCGGTGTATGTGCAACTTGTCTCATATGACTATACGGATCCATCCATCTTGTTGGATCCATTTCGATGATTTGTTGTGTGCTGATTATTATTTGTATCAATCAATTAATCAATATTTGATCAAGATCACATTTTTATAATTCATTTATTGTTTATTTCTATCATATTATTCATAATTCATGGCATTAGTCTTTGATATTTTTCAATGATTATTTGCATTTGTGTATTAATCAGAACATTTATATCAGCTGTTTTTGCATATGAAAAATATAAAATAAAATACGATTAATTAACAGAAACATACATACAAATGATTATACATACACTTTTTTGGGCTGAAATATATTTGTTTGCATGTGCAAGAATCAAAATAAATTATTTCTTAAAATCTGTGAACTTAGATATGATTATATTATGATAAGATAATCCAAAATGATTACATTGGATTCGAATAAGTTTTGCGAAGTAATCAAATTGGAAACGATTCAAAATCGATTGTGGATAATTTGTTTACAATTCATTTGCGCCGAAATTCATTAATTGATGATGAATTCATTAGGTTTAAACCTTTAAAATTATTATTATTTTCTTAATTAAATAAATTCAATGTCGAAATTTTTCATTATTAATTGTTTTATCAATTATCATTATTTACAATTATTTTTGATATCATCATCATCATCATTCAGATCATTGTTATTTTCATTATTATTATTATCATTTTTTCATTGTATACATATGTATATTTACCAATTGATGATGTCGATGCTGTTGTTGTTGATGTTGATGATTGAACAACAACAACAATTGCTGTTGTTTATTGTAATAATAAATATTTCTTACATCAATAATAATAATAATAATATCAATAATAAAACATACATATACATTCAATAATCTATATTGTTTATATGTTGTTTTGTTGTTTGTATATATATGTATATCACAATCCCACATATATACATACCGTTCCAACTATTTCGAATATAATTCGAATGTTCACAATTGACAATAATAAAGAAGATTCGAAAAGATGAAAAGGAGCAGCAGCATTAAGATGTTTGTTTGTTTGTTTTTGTCTTAGCTTATTTTTCTCACTTTATTTATTTATTTTCATTAATTTTTTATTATTTTCATTATTTTATTTTCAATCATCAAATCATAATACAATGAATATGCATGATGTATCTGTATTGTAAGTGTTTATTTGTTCTCAAACATCTTATATTTTATTTTTTTATTTATTTTTAAATTGTAATGGCCACAATAGGCAATGAACAAGAGGAGGAGGAGGACGAAATTTTTTGCACTTTCACGTTATGCCACTACCTTTTTACGCAGAAAAAAAATTATTACAAATTAACGTTGATTTTTCATTGTCCTTATTGTGACTACAACCTATACATGATGAAAAAGAAAATAAACAAAACATTTTTTCATTTGTTTTTTTATTTTATTTCAATTGTTTAAGAGAGAGAGAAACGTAGAGGAGGAGGAGTGGTTATTTTAAAAATATGTTTACGCTATTTGTCCATGAGTATGAGTCAGACTTGGAAAAAAAAGATACAAATATTCTCACATCTATCCATTTATTAAAATAAACAAAAGATGTGTTAACAAAATAAGGGGGAAACAAATTAAGGATTAAAAATGATGATGAGGACCCATTTATTTTGCCCAGAGTGAGGAGCAAATACATGGCGAAAAAAAACAAAACAAACGCGCCAACAAAAAAAGCTTTGTTCATAAAGAACGTATCGAAATTTTTTTTAAGCATCTTCCTTCATTTTTTTTCGTTGTGATTCTTGAAGAATTTTGGCCACAAAAAAAACAAATAATGAAAATCCAGACACAAGACACACAAATATTACGCATCGTATTTATTATTATTTCATCAAATTAACAATTTATTTTACTTTTACTACAGTCTGTCTGCCGTTTGTTCATTTGTTTGTTTGTTATTGTTTTATTCATTATTCATTGTGAAAAAATAAACAATCCATCCACACATATCACACATCATTTATATATTTGAAATAGGAACCTAAAATATATATAATAATAAACAAACAAATCTATTAATAACAATGATAATAATAATAATGAATGAATGAATAAATGAAACTCGTCATCATGATCATTATTAAAATTAAAAAAAAAAAAATAAATATTAGGTTGTTGTCCGAAAAGTTCATTCGGCTTTATCAATAGAGTTGCTCATAAAAATCGGCTAAAACTTTAAGGACAGCCTAATAAATAAATAAATAATGATGTTTATCATCATTATTATATTAAATTGAGTTAATTTGATATTTAACAAATGTTAATCCAATGAACATTTTGTGAATGAAATAAAAAAAAACTAACAAACGAAATTCTTATGAATCGAAATAAAATCATTTATATTGTGTCATATATTATGTCGTTGAAATGACTGCTTTATGTCTTCATTCGTACACAAAATTATGTAATTCTTAAGATGATATGAATTGAAATTTTCTTTCAAAGTTATTAATTAATTTACGAAGTAAATGAGTGTGGAAAAGAGTGAAAAATCGAATGGCTGTGGCCGAGGAATTTATTTGTTTTCCCCTCGATTAATGTTAATCACACATTAGTCATACATACATTTTTCATATTATTAAGAAATATGACTAAGAAGCATTCAGAAGATGTGTACAATCAATGATGATAGAAGCCAGTTAACATATTCGTAGAAAACAAAGGTTCATTTAAGGTCAGGTTTAATTTTTTTTTTTTCGTTTGATAGATTCTTTAAAAAACTTGAATCATCATAAGAAATCATTATTATTTTATTTATCAAAATCAAATCGAATTCTTTTTAATGATCATCAAAAAATGTTCACAAATTGCCAATTGCCTCGCCCGCCAACGCTCAGATATCTTTAAGAATTCTCTTTGATCATTGAGAAAAAATCTTAAATCAAAGAACTGGTTTTCTGAGAACATCTTCGAAATATTCAAATAATTTTCAGTAAAAAATTGAAAAAATTTCTGTATTAGTGTTTTGCATTGAAAAAATGAATGAATGAATGAATCAAATGATTGATCGATTGAATTGATTGATATTATTGAGATTATCTTTTAGTTTTTAGCCAAAATAATAATAATTGAAGAACAAAAGGTAAAAAGCACAGGTAGTAGTCCCCGATTAATCGAATAATGATAGTGATAATATATTTTAGGTCGTCCGAAAAGTTATAGCCGATTTTCATCAGCAACTCTATTGATTAAACCGAATGAACTTTTCGTACGGGCTAATAGTTCAATGAATGAATCAATTTTTTTTCAATAAAATGATCAATCTGAAATCAAAATCTATTTTATAAGGGTGAAACCTTCAAAAAAAATAAAAATAAAAATAAATAGAAATAATTTAGTGATTCAACACCAGATATCGGTACATTTTTTGAATTTTCAAAATTTTCAATCAAACAAATCATTTGGCCATCATTTAATTGAAATATATTTCTAAAATGTTGATCAAATATATTTCATAAATTCGGGCGTGTTCTGTGTTCTTGATTTTCCATTATTCCGATATTGAGAATATTATTTGTTCCAAAATTAGTAACAAAACAATGGTTGTTGTCTTGTCGGGATGATATGTCTTCGATATGTCTTTGGACGACCAAAAACATAACCAATCTTAGAGCTATGTTTGCACACACATATGTGTGCCAGAATATTTCTAGAATCGGATCCATTTGTATCTCACAGAGAGTTTGACCATGAACAATATCGAATACAGAATATCGAATATGCCATGTGCTATATACTTTATCTTATAAATAATTGAAAAATATTGAATTATTTCCGTAGTTTTTATAGTGGAACAGCCATTCGAAGGACCTTTTTCATTATATATAAACCAAGGCACACATATGGAACAGGGAATCCAAAAATTCTGAAAGAATATTATCTGACTGATATTCAAGAATCACACATTTTATCATTTGATGGCAGAAGCATTGATTCACAGTGTAGAACCAAAAAAAAAAAAAAAAAATGATTATTCTCTGTGAATAGTAAACAGGCTCATTTAGATTGATTTTTATATTAAGCTGACCGGAAAGTTGTTGCCGATTTTCATGTGGCAACTCTATTGATTAAGCCTAATGAACTTTTCGGACAACTTCATATATTTAGACCTCGTAGTCTTAAAAATATAGTTTCGTATCATTAGATCATCATCATCATCAAAGACACAGAGAGAGAATTGAATTTTGATGATCATTATCATTCATGATAACTTCAATTCATTCACCAAAAAAAGAATTCAATTTGGTCTGTTTTTCAAATGAAAAGGGGACAAAATTGACATTTTCAATTCGGTATTCGGTTTGGTTTCCCAAATGTCCAACAACTGTACATAACACAAATGTACACACAGCCCCAAATTTGATAAGATTCAAACTCATATATATATATTAGGTTGTCCAATAAGTTTTAGCCGATTTTCTCATTATTACCCACGATATAATCGACAAAAATTTTCAGGACAACCTAATATATATAATTTGAACGATCCAAACACAGTTCTGCCACTACTACCTAGATTCACAACCTTAAAAAAAACAAAAAAATTGTTCCAAAACCAGAAAATGCATGACACCAGAATATTCTGTACCATTTCCCGTCTATGGGCTCGTTATATTCTTTCAAATATTCCGACAGCTGAATGACAACACAAATCCAAACACACAGGATCAATACACATTGAAATTCCACTTCTCATCGAAAAATTCTCTCGCTGAAACCGTCTTGGATATCTTCGATATTGTTTGGTGTTTGGTTTCGCATATTTATATTTGTATTCATATTTATATTTATATTTGTATGTTTATTTATATTCTTCGGAATCAGTGAATAATAATTTTCAACCGAAATAAATAAATAAATAAATTAAACTTTAAAAGTTTAATTCATTGAAAAATGGTGATATTTTTGATTATTATTAATATATGAATTCAATGAATCAATGAATATAATTCACAAATGATGACGACAATATGTTTAACAATTTGAAGTATTTTGCCGAAGAATTTTTGATAAATTTTGATATCGTATTCAATTCAATGATGATAATTCAATGATGATTCAATGATATTATTCAAATATTATTCGATTGAAATATGTAAACATTAAACAACAACACTGAATAAAAAAATGTGCTCAAACAACAACCAACCAA
Organism: Psoroptes ovis; assembly: GCA_002943765.1. Lineage (NCBI taxonomy): Eukaryota > Metazoa > Arthropoda > Arachnida > Sarcoptiformes > Psoroptidae > Psoroptes > Psoroptes ovis. Next base: position 670,345 of record PQWQ01000020.1, on the reverse strand, counting down.
CCAACTAAAACTAATAATTTCAATTAATGAAATTTTAATTATTTCTGCCTAAATCAATCGAATGTTTTATGTCAATTTGAAATATGAATTTATGAATATGATGAATTATAAATCCCAATTCGGTACTTGTGTATTATCTATTTTGAGTTTTTACTGTCATAGTTTGTAATACCTGAGAACCTGTGAATTTTGTTGTTGTGAAACAAACCAAAACAATAATTATGATGCTCAAATCGATCAAATGCTCGATAATAATCGATATTTGATTCGACAATTTGATAATTTGATTTAAAATCAATGTGAAAACCTTTGAAAAACCTTTCAAAAATCTTTGAACTATGAATACGGCTAAAATAACTGATGAATCAAGACCTACATTCAAGCCTCAAGACTGGTCATTTGTATTAGTTCAAAATGAACTGTCAAAATGATTTTTGATTGATTTCGGTTGATTTCAACACATAAACCAAACACCAATAACAACAATGAGCTTTTTGATTTGATAAAATTATTGAACAAAATAAATATTTTCAGTGCAATTTTCAATTTCAATTCAACAATTATTTGTGATTAATCAAAGAAAATTAATTTAAATAAAAAATAAATAAATAAATGTCAAGGTTATAACCTCTTGATGATTGAAATATAATTCGAATTCAATTAATCGATATTTATTGATTAGAAAATAATCAAACAAACAAACAAAAATTCGAAATCAAACATGTCTACAAGAGATGTTAATATTCATTCATCAGATCATCATCATCATTCAAATCATTCACATCATAATAATACCACCAGTCATCATTCACATCAAAACAACCATCAACAACAGCAGCAGCAACAACATCATCATGTTTATCAATATGTTGGACCTTATCGGCTGGAGAAAACATTGGGCAAAGGACAGACAGGCAAGTTGTGTTCACACAGAGAGAAATATTCTTTATTGTCTGTTGATTATTTTCCATGATTCCATGATCCTCTGTTTTGTTTATTTAAACCATTTTCATTTTTATCTCTGAGGCTATTTTCGAGTGAATTATTTATAAAATATTAGATTGTCCGAAAAGTTTTGGCCGATTTTCTTGAGTAACTCTATTCGATTAAGCCGAATGAACTTTTCAGACAACCTTGCATATATATTTTTTGATGCAAAAATTACATTTTTTTGTTTTCGGCATTGAAATCCAATATTCACATCGATGAATGTAGGACCTAGATCTTTGAATTTGCTCGAAGCATTATATGAATTCATTGAATTCATGAAAATACATGTGATGAAATAAGCCTCAGAGGAAAATTAGTTTCATGTATTGTTCATGTGTTCTGTTTCTTTATTTGCTTAAATTCAATTGGATTCTATCATTTCATCGATGATGATCCAAGTCATGGGTTCCAAATCTTTCAAATGATCAAAAAGAACAGAACAAAATAATTCATTTAAATATCAATCAAACAATTGAATTAAATGAAACATTCATTATTCATTCATTGTTATAGTCTTTGTTAATAAAATTCCAATTTACAATTCAAAAAAAAAAAAAAAATCTTTGAACCTTTGGATTTTTTTTGTTTTCGACCCTAGAATAGACTACGAATAGACACGATCGATTTAATTATATTAAGCGTTAGTACCTCTAAAAAATAGAGCCAAACCATAAGCCCTAAATTGAACATCCAAGAACATTCAGAATTCAAATTCTCTTGAGTTTTTCTCGCTCTGTTTTGTTTTCATTTTCATTAATCTAAATTCAAGTATTTGAGTGTTCGGTTACTTTAGACTTGTCAAACTTTGGCCAGAATACAGTTCAGTTGGCCACTCAATGTATGGCCAATACACTTTCACACTGTTGTATTCAAATGGATCAGGATTTTTTTTGTTTTGTTTGTTTGTTATGTGAGAATTGTGACATTTCATTCATTTATTTGTTTTAATGACACTTTTTTGTTCGAACAAATATTCGATTTACTTGTAATGAATTTGAATTTGTTTATTCATCCAGATAAAACCCTTTGAAAACTTTCAAAAATGAAAAAAATTTTCGAAATTTTTTTCATAGGGTTTAAAGTTTTAATTCGTAATTTTAAAATTGATTTTCGTAATTTTGAATGAAATTTCAAATGGTAAAATTACGAAATTCAATTCGAAAACTATGAATTAAAACTTTAAACTTTGTATAAACTTTGAATATTTGTATTTACCATTCAAATACCATTTTTTTTCTCCGCTCATTTTCACAGCTCATGATCTGTTTTTAAAAATAGATATTTGTTTCATTTTGAAATGAAATTTCATTCAGAAACTGACAGTCACTTGCTTTGAGGGTAAATTTTTGAAAGGCTTATTCGAAGAATCTTTGATTGAATGAAATTGATTGAACGATTAATAAAGGTTTTGTTTGATTAAATATTCATGATCAGCGATAAAAATAGACACGATAATTAGACAAATGTATAGGATATCAATGATCTGCGAATTAGTTTTTTTATTTTCCAAAAATATAACATCGAGTATTGTACGATGCAATTATTTAAATGACAGAGTTTCAAGTTTTAATTCGTAGTTTTAAAATTGATTTTCGTAGTTTTGAATGCAATTTTAAACAGTGAAATTACGAAATTCAATTTTAAACCTACGAAAATCAATTTTAAAACCCTGAATTAAAACTTAGAACCCTGTATTCTCATCGAAATATTTTATTGAATTCTTGAATATATCAATTTTGTATTGATTGACTTTCTGAAAGTTCCTGAAAAAAAATTCCGTGCTCAAAGCAAGCATTTTCTTCGATTTATTAATTGGACACGCAATTATTTATGTGTGTGAAAATATTTGAAATAAAATACAGGGTTTCAAGTTTTGAATGATAGTTTTAAAATTAATTTTCACAGTTTTAAAGTTAATTTTCAGAATTTTGAATGTAATTTTCGACTGTATAATTACGAAATTCAATTCGAAAACTACGAAATCAAAACTTGAAACCCTGTAAAATTTCAAAATGAAAATGAAATTTGGTGTGAGCACATCATCATATTAAAACACTGAAACTGAACCAAATATTGTCAAAGATAGAAATTTGATTTTTTTTTATTTCAAAATTATTTGTTATTTGATAATTTCAACAAAATAATATTATTTGACATTATTCTATTGAAGATATCATTATTCGAATCAAATAATTCTTAGGGATTCTTCTTTGGTTTCCAATTTCAAACGATTTTGTTTGTAAAGTTCAATCAAGTGAAATATTCACAGAAAACAATTATCCTTGGACTCCATTCACAATTTTGTACATCTGATGCGACACTTTTATAAATTTTCAAAACATTTTTAAAATCTGTGAAATATACGAACGACCCCATTGTCTTGGCACATATGTTGTCATATGCTTGTGTCAATGTATGGCAGTGTCATGTCAAACCTTGGAAGTTGTCTGCCCCGCAAAGCATAATTTTCAAAACTCTCTCAAACACAATTGAATTGAAGAACAAAGAATATTTTCAATTGTTTCAAAATTCAAAGGTTATAACCTTTTTAAGGCAAAAAATTTGATTTTCTTTGATTTTTCTCAAAATCATCCAATTAATGAAATAACCCTTTCACAGACCCTGATGCAATCACTGAAATATTATGGATATTGATGAGGCCGGCGTTTTTTTCCAAGAAAATTTGGAATTATTTTAAATTTCCTCGGAAAAAACGCCGGCCCTAGTTAAAGTACCCGAAAGATAATATCAAATTAGAGTGGAGGATGACAGTCGAAAATATATCGAAGTATAGCCCCGTTATATATTCGGTTATGCATCATAGATTTTTATCATTTTGGTATTATTCGAATTCGGTGAATTATATTCAATTCTGGGGTTGTAGCTTCACACGTTCTATCATCCGAATATATATTTATCCATTTTTTATTCAAAATATATTCAAATATATAAAATGGATTCAATTCAATTCTCGGAGACCCAAGAATCGAAGGGATCCGAAAAAAGAATAATTTCATTATTTTTGAATATTTTTTCTGTGTGTGTTTCCTCATATATACCAACCATTAATAACGCTGGATGTTTCGAAATGGGGGCCATGAATTGTCACTCGTGGGGCCCCTTCTAACAACAAATTAACAATTCAGATTTCGTGATCTTTGTCCTTTTTAGTCTTTTGTATAATGCGACATGAACAAGCCATGAAAAATTGCCGAAAAATGTCTTTTGCATTAATAAATACAGCATCAAATACTATAGCCAAGTATTTATGTGATCAAAATGTGCAAAAATTTTTGGTATAAATTATAATTTTCAAAATCATGTTGTGACATGTAAAAATTGTAATTATACAGCGTTTAAAGTTTTAATTCGTAGTTTTAAAATTGAATTTCGTAATTTTACCATTTAAAATTCGATTCAAAACTACGAAAATTAATTTTAAAATTACGAATTAAAACTTTAAACTCAGTAATAAACAGCATAACATAACAATTGACAAACAACATAATGAAACTAATAAGATGTTCGTGTATATTTTTAGAAAATGACAATAAATGAGACAATAATACATTCAATAATAATGGAAGGAGGAATCATGAAATATCCATTCAAGTTTATTCGATTTCATTTCATTTGTACAATTATTGTTTGAATTGTCAAAACGACGATCTTATACCAAAGAAAAAAATCACTTTAATAAATGGAATCGACCCTGTTTGTTCTGTTCTATCAATGAATGATTTAACCCTAAGGGTCATATCGATTTTATGTTTTGTTTTTTGATAAGTCATAAAATGATAGAAAATCGGACTAATGATAGATGTCTATTGAACTTCTCAAAAATTATTTATCAATTTTGTCATTTGAACCAAAAAAAGTTTGATTCGCGACGATTCCCAAATTTATTCTTAGACTGTCATAGATGCCCAAAATATGAAGGGCCAATAATTGGGCCCTAAAATACTTTTGACTTGGTCAAATAATTGTTTATTTTGAGAAAAAATCTTGAGTTTTTAAGACAAGTTTAATTGAATAACTAATCATTTTTTTGATTCACAGGTCTTGTAAAGCTAGGTGTACATTGTGTGACTGGTAAAAAAGTGGCAATCAAAATTGTGAATCGAGAAAAACTGTCCGAAAGTGTACTGCAAAAGGTATTTGTTTGGTCCATTTCATTTATTTATTTCAAAAAATTTCAAAAATAATCAATTTTAAAATTCCATTATAACAAGGTCGAACGTGAAATTGCAATTATGAAATTAATCGAACATCCACATGTACTACATTTATATGATGTGTATGAAAATAAAAAATATTTGTAAGTATTGTATTTGTTTTGTTTGGGCCTTGTTGGGCCCGAGCAACCAAACAAAACAAAACATTCGAAATTGGAATTTAATTTTTTTTTAAATCAAAATCCATAATTCCATTAATTCAATTGATTTCATCAATTTTCAATCATTCTTCCGTTCACAACACTAATAACAATAGATATTTAATGCTTGAACATGTCAGCGGTGGTGAACTATTCGATTATCTTGTCAAAAAAGGCCGACTAACACCGAAAGAAGCCCGGAGATTTTTCCGTCAAATCATATCGGCCTTAGATTTTTGTCATAGTCATTTGATTTGGTAAATATTTTTTTTCGAAAAATTATTATTCGGAGTTTTGAAGTTGATTTTCGTAGTTTTGAATTGAAATTTTAAAACTACGAATTGAAACTTTAAACCCTGTTATTGAAAGTTATATTTTTAAATTTTTTGAAAATTTCGAAATGGGTGATGATGATCTTAAACTCGGAATAATAATTTCAATTTTTTTTTTTATTATTTCAAATAATGCATTCCTAATATATAGCCACCGAGATTTGAAACCAGAAAATTTATTATTGGATGAGAAGAATAATATAAAAATTGCCGATTTTGGTATGGCATCATTACAGATTGATGGTTCAATGTTGGAAACATCTTGTGGTAGTCCACATTATGCATCGCCTGAAATTATTAGGGTTCGTATTATATGCATTTGTATTTGCTTTGCTTTATATTATTAGGTTGTCCGAAAAGTTTTCGCCGATCATATCGTAGAAAATCATTGGAAAATCAGCAAGAACTTTTCGGACAACCTAATATTTGTACTGAATTATTTTTATTTTCTTCACTGAAAACTATAATTGTTTGGTCCAAATTCTTCAAATTCAAAGTGAATAACTTTGTATTTTTCTCTGGGTACTCTCTGGTACAAAAATTATAATCACAAATTTTACACGAATGTAAAATTGATTCAAATTGAAATGAACAATTCATTTCTCGCACTTACACAAACAAACCAACAAACAAATGCATCAACACAGACAATGAAATAAAAGGCATTAGGCCTTTTCGGTTGAAATGTGTGTGTGTGTGTGTGTGCAAGATATCAGTGTGAAATTTTGCCCTTGTTTTGTTTTGGACCACATAGAAAATCAAATCAAAATCAGTGGTAGGTCTTTGTGAATTGAATTGAATTGAATTTATTTATTTACAAATCAAATCAAATGAACAAAGTTTATTTATTTTGATTTGATTTTGATGCAAACAATGATCATAATGATGATCATTTTGGACAAGATTTATCCCTGGGCTTTGGCCCTGATAACTTTTTCAAAAAATGATAATTCAATGTGTTTGAATAAATGAATGAATTCGATGATAATTTTCAGAGATTCAAAGTTTTGTTTTGTTTTTTGACCATTCGAAATAGTCAAAAATGTTCAATAATATATGTAGATAAATACTCTAGAATATTCTATAGTCTTGATATCTATAAATACATATCGATAATTTTGACAGGAATTTTTTTTACATTCGAATAATCATTAATGATAATATCATCAATACAATTAGTTGTATTTCATACAATCGGGCCAAAACAATCATTCATAGAATCTTGAACAGAAAGTTATATATTTTATGGCCCCAAATTTTCATCGAATTAATTCACAAAACTTGAGCTATGAATTTGACAGAAAATTGCTCGAAAAAATACTCATAAATATAGTAGACAATGTCAATACATATATGACCATTTTTCCTAAGCCATATTCATTATTATATTAATAATAATAATCAAAAACAATAATCATTCGAGAATAATTAATTAAAAATTATTCTTAAACACTCTTCATTCATTCACTGATTCATTCATTTCCAATTCCAAATGATTTCCAATTTGAAATTCGTATTGAATCATTATTATTATGACTGTCATTATTGAACCATGAAAAACTAATAATAATAATAATGATAATCATAAAATTAATAGGAAATCAACAAACATCATTAACAGCAGCGAAAACATCTATTTCAAATCATATTGTAGAGCATCATATGAATGAACCAGCACAATGATTAACAATCAATACAATTTCAATGGAAATCATAATGATGATCATAATAATAATTTAAAGCCAAGCCAAACGAAAACATTGATTTTAATTATGATTCAATCAGTGTAATGCTTCGAAAATATAGAATTTTCCCAATTACACAGATAGGCTAGGTCTGGACCTTTTAAAAATGATTAAAGTTTAATCATTTATAGTAAATATTTGTTTGGTTGTCCGAAAAGTCGATTCGGTTTAATCAATAGAGTTGCTGATGAAAATCGACTAAAACTTTTCGGACAACTTAAATATAAACAAAAAAAATTATGCTGTCAACATGAAATAATGATGGCTATAGTTTTAAATGTTTAAATTAATCATTTTCAACAACAAATCAAAATTCAAATAAACATAAATCATTGAAAATATCATTTACTGAGTCGATTATCATTTTCATTTAAAATAATTTTAATAATTTTTTCATTTTTTTTCTGTGTTAATATTTCAACAAACAAAAATTAAAAACTTGAAATTGAAGGGTGAAAAATATGATGGAAGACAAGCAGGTAAATAATACCTTTGACAATAATAATAATTATCATTATTATAATTAGTATTATTTTGTATATTTACCCAAGTTTGTGTGTTTATTTTATGATTTCAAAAATTCATTTCAATCCATTTTATTGTCGTTATTATTTTCATTTTATTTTATTTTTTGGCCCAAATTGTCACCATCTCGGTCCCTTAATTGCTAATTCCCGATTCACTTTTTCACATTTTCCAGTCATCATCATTCATTTAAATTGTTTCAAATTTTTCATTTTCTTTTCATTTCAATTTCAATTTCTGTTCGTAAATCATCATTTGGCTCAAAACATTGGTCCATAATCGTAATCATCATCATCATCAATGACACATTATTTGTCCCTGTACGAAATTATCATAAATTACCATTATTATTAATATTTATAGATGTATGGTCAGTTGGTGTCATTTTATATGCTCTTCTTGTGGTAAATAAATGATTATCATTATTATTTTTTAATTGTTTGCTTTAGCTTTATTTATTTATTTATTATTACAGAGTTTCAAGTTTTAATTCGTAGTTTTTGAAATGAATTTCGTAATTTCACCAAATGAAAATAGATTCAAAACTACGAAAATAAACTTGAAAACTATGAAAATTAATTTTAAAACTACGAATTAAAACTTGAAACCCAGTGTATATTTGTCTAATACGAAAACATTAACATCCACTAATAATAATCCATTTATTTTTATTTTTATTTATTTATTTCCAAATATATTTCCAATTCATTCATCTGTGTATTCTTCGGTGTATATGAACACATTTATTCATATGCTTAATGCATATGCGTATTATTAAATGTGTATGTGTGCAATAGGGTGCCTTACCATTTGATGATGATAATCTACGACAATTATTGGAAAAAGTTAAACGTGGAACATTTCATATACCACATTTTGTGCCTCCCGAATGTCAAGATTTACTACGGCGTATGATTGAAGTTGATGCTAATAAACGTATTACGGTATGTTGTTTTGTTTTGTTTTGATATTTATAAAGGAATTATAGTTTTATTTACAATTAAAAATTCATATGAATTCATTTTATTGTTGTTTTGATTCGTTAAAACCTTTAAAAACCTTCAAAACATTGTCTAAACTATGATTTACCAAATGTAATAACAATAGTCTTGCAGTGATGCCCTAATGTACACACATGTCATATTTCTTTATGTTTTTTGATATTTTTTTTGATACACATTGATTTTTTAGTAAGGTCATAAATTATTTTTTGCTGACGATGACCACCAAAATCGAAGTAAAATGAATGTTTTGTAAATGATAATATTTCTTTGATTCCGGTCCAGTCTAAGACTTTGGTCCTTCTGAATTCTTTGAGTTATGCATGAATGAAGACCGAAACAAAAAAAAATGAGAATATCTATCTATTTTGACCAGTAATTAAAACACACAATCACACATTAATATATGATTTCAAAATGGCAAAATAATCAAATAAATGTACAAATATTTGATTATTATTTTTGTCAATAAATAATTCAGATATATCATAGGTTGTCCCGAAAGTTTTGGCCGATTTTCATGAACAACTCTATTCGATTAAGCCGAATGAACTTTTTGGACAACTTAATTTTTGTGTGATGAAAATATAGCATCTGTTCAAGCATATACCGGCACATTTCCGGCAACTTTTCCAACCGAATCCCTACATCCATAGGTATTTCAAATACATTTCAACTATTTCATTGATGCAATTCACACACACCCTTATTCACACGTCATCGACTAGTCTTGCTATGGCCCTCATCAGTCAAAAAAGTAAACTATTAGACGAGCATAGTTAGTTTTTCAAAGTTTAATTTGTAAAATTGCAAAATTATTCGTGAAATTTTGAACACTGAGAAAAACTTTGGCCGTAAATTGACTATGTGTGAATGAATGAATGAACAAACATGGACCAAAGAGAGACACAGAAAAAAAAATTATCGAAAACATCAAAATTGAATAAAGAAACTGAGGTGTATAGCCCTCTAAAACAAATTTAAGCTTCTTTGCTTTTGAGTATTTAGCCATATGGGCATACAATTTTCAATGTAATTTCTATGATCAATGAAATGAATAATCAGTGATTTGAAAAAGTAGAAAAATACTAACCGATGTCCAATGTTCATTTATCTTATATACCACAAAATATTGGTAGAATAACACAGTGAAAACCTAAAATGTTACAGCAGTTTTCAATAAGAAAAGAAGTAGAATATTAGATTGTCCTAAAAGTTCATTCGGCTTAATCAATTGGAATTGCACATGAAAATCGGCAAAAACTTTTCGGACAACTTAATATATAAATACAAATACAAATAAAACAAAAATGAAATTAATGGATGCAAAAACAAATAAATAAATAAATTCATTTCAAGAATTTTTGTATGAGATAAGCAAATATTCAATAAATAAATCTTTGTGATTGTTGTTACACAACAGCAGAAGAGAAATGATGAAATTATTGTACCATTTTCGTGTGTAAATCGTGAAATGGTTTGTGTTTGATTCGGTAAATAAAAATTGCTGACATTTGCACACACACAGCAAACACATGCACAATGTTTGAAAATGAATGTGAATAAATACACACTCGAAAAATCATAAACAAACAAACACATGAACAATTTATAATTGCAATTACATTTTCATGGGTAATTCGTATTGATAATTGTTTTATTTCAATTTCAATTTATTTTTCGGTTCAAAAAACTTTGAATTGAATTTCAAACGACCGATTTGATTTGATTCGATTCTATTCTATTGAATAATAACATTTCAGTGTTTTTAGTTTATTTATAACTTGAAATATTTTTGGAATTTCGAAATATTCGATGAAATATTTCATCGAATTGAATAGTAATGTTGTCCGAAAAGTTTTGGCCGATTTTCATTAGCATCACTATTGATTAAGCCGAATAAACTTTTCGGACAACAACCTAATATTTTTTTATTTATTTGTCATTTGTATTTATTCTATTTTAATGATTTTTTTCATTTATTCATTCATTGAATTGAATTATTTGCTTTGATAACCCTTTCAACACAAAACATGCAAAGCTGCCTGAAGTGATACGTCATCCATGGGTTACAGCGTAAGTTATTTTGAATTTTGTTTGAATCAATATTTTCCATGTTCAAATGGTGTTATATCATTTGGCCATGTTAACACATCATTACTTAACATAATTAAACTATAATTGTTTGAATCAATATCATTGAAATATAATAAAATTTATCGATTTTTCACTGTTTTCTCTTGTTTATTTTATTCATTTTTGACATTTTTGGAAAAAAATCAATAATTTCACTGCTGCTGCTTATGGTGATAATGGTGATAATTTCACTATGATTTGACTGAATGGAACCTGCGATTTTTACCTATGACAAATACCTAATCAATCGATGGAATGGATCGATCAGTGGAAGCAAAAATGAGCTCGAATTAGAATTACCGATGAAAGAAATTGTTCAGGTAAATTTAAACAATTTTTTATTAATTCAAATAATTATTATTTTGCCTACGCAAAACGAATTCAATTCAAAACTATTCCTAAGAAAAGATTATTTTTCTTTGACACTTTACAATTTACCGAGAGAAAAACCCTAAGAAAATCCCAATTTCGGTCTTTCTCATTGGTGTTTGCCAAAGTCAAAAGTCGTAAAAATAGAATTATATCAAAGGATAGGAATTTATTACATTGGATATATCCTATGCATATATGCGGATATATTCAATGGAATTTCGAAAGCATTGAAATAATAACTTTTATTACCCAGAATTATTATAGTTGAATCTAATGTTTTTATCCAAAGCATTTTCATTATTTTTTTTTTATTTTTATATTTTGGAAAATTGGTAAAATAAATTTAGATATATATTAGGTTGTCCAAAAAGTTGATTCGGCTTAACCAATAATGTTGCTCATGAAAATCCGCTAGAACTTTTCGGACAATCTAATATATAAAAATTTATTTTACCAATTTTCCAAAATATTTTTATTGAATGAATGAATATCTATTAAACATTGACGATGATGTCGATGACGATAAACATTGAAACATTGAGTAAATAAATTTTATTGAATTTTTAAATTATTAAAAATAATAATATTTGAAAAAGAATTGAAAATCATTTTTTTTTCACCCATATGCTTTCAATGTAAATGCAATCATCGTATTATTTGAATGGGTAGCAAAAACCATTCGAAAATATTAAGTTGTCCGAATAGTTCATTCGGCTCAATTAATATAGTTGCTCTTGAAAATCGGCCAGAACTTTCCGAACAGCCTAATATGTTTCAAATTATTTTAATAGCATTTTATTTTATTGAAATTCTGAGTATTCATTCGGCATCTTTTCTCGTCGAAATGTATAAAATTTCAATTTAGAAGCATTTTTAACCATCGCAGCATAAACTTCTCAAAATGTACACAAACAATTTACGATTTTGCATCATCAAATATGATATTAGGTCGCTGCCCGAAAAGTTTATTCGGCTTAATCAATAGTGTTGCTGATGAAAATTGACCAAAACTTTTCGGACAACCTAATACTACTATAGCTCATTGATAGCTCAAATTATTTTCAAAATTGTCATATATTAAAATGCATGAAATGAGTATGATTAAATTTCACCAGAAATTGAAAGTTTTTCAAGTTTTCTCAAGTTTCAAAGCAGAGAAACTCCGTTCCAGCTCATTCATTGATTGATTTGAATAAAATTTAAATAATTAATCAGCCTTCATTTTTTAAATTTTCTAAAATTCATGAACAAACATCACAACCATTTAGTTCAATGACTAATGATCTAATGTATTTTGTATCTATTTATTTGTTATCATTTAAATTACTAAATATATAGACCCATATAACATCATCGGTAGAGGAATTAGATCCAGACGTATTGAACAATATGACATCGTTGGGTAGTTTTAAAGACAAGGAAAAGCTTTTAAGAGAGTTACTTAGCATCAAGTAAGTATTATTCATTTCATTTTTGTTTGAAATTTAAAAATAACAAAACCAGAAACGAAAACCCTATGCAATAACAATAACCTTATAATACTAATATTGATTATTATTATTATTAAAATAAATGATAATAATTTATTTTTATTTTTTATTTTTTCGTTGAAGATGAATGCCATTGATTGGTGAGGTTTGCAGGGTTTGTAGGGTACCCATTGTACATTGTACACATATGCTACACATGCAAAATTCATTTATGTCTGTGTGTGCGTGTGTATGTTGTTTGTTCACCACATTAACTCTTATTAAGGTCATTATTCAAAAAAAGAAAAAACTTAGGACCCTAAAAAAAGAACATTGTAAAAACTACTAATACACTCTAAATAATATTTAGGTTGTCCGAAAAGTTTATTCGGCTTAATCAATAGAGTTGCTCACGGAAATCGGCAAAAACTTTTCGGACAACCTTTGAATATTTATTATTGAAATTTATACAATAATTTATTCTTTGTGTAATAATTCATGTTTTCTTCTTTTTTTGGCCATATTATTTATGTGGATCCTACATTGCTACATTTTAACAAATAATAATAATGATGATAATCACAATAATTGTAATGATAATGTGTTGTGACAACAAACTAAAAATGTACGATATCAAGCCATAACACTGAAAAAGTAATATACTTCTTACTATTGGATCGTAAACGTCGTAAACCAGCTTATGAAGATGAAACTGAATGTATTATACGTAATCGTTCTGAATCAGGTATCGTCATTTATTACACATTCATTTATTTCGATTCTGACCGCATAAATCATTGAATAAATACCATTGAATATCAATGGTTAGATATTTGATCGATAGATCACATGCACCATTGTTAGTGTTTGCATGACCATGTCAATTTCTTGTTTTCAATGATTGAGCATTATTTTTTCGATGCCGGGTATATACGTGATCATTTAGTGTGTTCCTTGCATCGAGTATAGTGGGTCCCATATCTCAGTGTCCAGCGTGATCATTAATCAATTGTTCATTTTTGGCTTTGCTTTATTTCATTTAACTTTATTCATGAATATTTGAATTTAATTACAGCTGATCCGCCAAGAAAACGAGTCGATACACGTCCATCGAAATCATATCGAACGGAAATGTTGGCCGATGGTTCACCAATAGCCCCGAGAAGATTTCCATATGGGTAATTGAATTCATTTTTGATTAATTTATTGAACAGGACATTTTCATATTTTTTTCTCCCCTGAATTCATTTAGCATCAACAGCTATTCAAGTAATAAAGTTTACATTAATTGTACACCGAATCGTAGTTTTAATCGACGTAATGGTGGCGCCACCACCACTACCACCACTAACAATGGTGGCCAATCGCTTAATAATATTAATAATTCATTGATGATGACAACAACGACGACGGCTGCAGCAAATTCAAATAACACCAACAACAGTACTTCACAGCATCCTCTTCATCATCATCAAATATCTTCGAGTCATCAACAACAAACATCATTACTACATCATCATCATCATACGCCGAATATACATGATTCAATAAACAATTTATTAGTATCATCATCATTGAATTCATGTTCTGAACAGCAGCAACAACAATCGAATAATAATAATGATAATAATGGAAATAATAATCCTAATGATATCGATATCAATAGCGCTACATCACCATTATCACCAATCACGCAGCCATATTGGAAATCAAGATTGAATACGTTGAAAAATAGTTTTCTTGGTACACCAAGGTATACACCAAGCTTTTTATGATTTATTCATGTTTTTAAATTACTTATTCGTTTTCCTTAAAAATTCAAGATTTCATCGTCGTACAAAAATGCAAATCCCTTTGTATGAAGATGTTCAACTGTCAACGGAAACAACACCTGATATGACAAAAAAATCATGGTTCGGTAACCTAATGGGTAATGAACGTGAAGAAACACATGTACTGTTAATCAAAGATAAACCATTGTCGGTGATCAAAGCAGATCTTATACATACATTTCTTTCGGTAAAAATAATTCATTTATTTAATTCATTCATATTAATCTTAATCTAAAATTCCAGATTCCTGACCTAAGCCACACGGTATTATCGCCAATGTCATTTCGGCTTGATTATCGTCGTCCAGGCGGTACAACATCAATGTTTCAGCGAAATATACGTATACAGGTTGATATTGCATGTGCCACACCGCCGTCCAATGATGGCCAGATTCCGCCGCCGAATTTCGATACGAATACAATCGAAAGGCCAGCTATTTATTGTATTACATTCACTTTATTGTCAGGTATGTTTTATCAATTGATTTTTCAATATTCCCAATTATATTCTTAATAAAACCAAATAGGCCCAGTGAGAAGGTTCAAAAGAATATGTGAACATATATCTGGATATATACTTGGCAGGCGAACAACCATAGCAGCT
Organism: Psoroptes ovis; assembly: GCA_002943765.1. Taxonomy (NCBI): domain Eukaryota; kingdom Metazoa; phylum Arthropoda; class Arachnida; order Sarcoptiformes; family Psoroptidae; genus Psoroptes; species Psoroptes ovis. The sequence goes on along the minus strand of PQWQ01000020.1, from coordinate 654,965 downwards.
ACAACATCGACGCCCGCATCATCATCATCTGTATCAGTATCAGCAGCACCACGATCACCACGTATGAGTCGTCGACCAACACGTGAGCTAAGTGATACTAGTTCATGTGGTTCATGTGGTTCCGATAGTTTATCACCGACACCAACACATTTACATATATCGGAAGATACAATAAGTTTGGCAGCAGCTGTCATCAACAATAGTACGAATAATTTAACCGGCGCATTATCACGGTGTAAATCAGATCAAGATCAGACAAATAAAGATCATCTATTCAAACGTGATGTTAAATTATTAGAACGACGTGCAACACAAACCGATAGTACAGGTGTTACAAGGCAATTAATAAATACAATTACAAACGGTAGACGTTTATCATTGGAACCTTCAAAATTACAAACTGATAATGTATGAATAACGATGAAAATTCCTAAATAATTCTAAAGCATCCATTTATATTATAATTATTATTGATATAATTTGTGTGTGTGTGCTTCTGTGTGCTGCATATATTCTAATTTTGATATTAGGTTGTCCGAAAAGTTCTGGCCGATTTTCATGAGCAACTCTATTGATTAAGCCGTATGAACTTTTCGAACAATCTCATATATTTTTATTTTGATAATTTGAATGTGCATTTTTTTTGTCTACTGATTTTCCTCTTTTGCGGTTCGAAAATATTGTATTGGGGTTCGAAAATTTCCGAACTAAATTTCCGCAATCGGGAAAAAACGAAATGCCTATGACTATAAATATTTATTATCAATCTTTCAATTTTTCTAGTCCACATGTACCATACATAACATACCAACATATAACACATTAAACATTCGAACACATTGAACACATTCAATAAACCCAAAATCAATAGACCAAACATAACTTTATTATTATTGAAAAGTGATTTATATATTAGGCTGTCCGGAAAATTCCGGCCGATTTTTATGAGCAACACTATTGATAAAGCCGAATGAACTTTTTCGGACAACCTATATGATTTAAGGAAACTAATTGATTTATTACCAATATTTGATATATATAAATACCTTATTACACCTTATACCCATCATCATGATCAATCGAGCATTCCATACAATCTAATAACAACATTATGATTATGTTTAAAATGATGAATCGAACAAACCAATTTGTCATTACCCCATTAGTTTTTTTTTGTTTGTGTATAGTCAACAATGAATTAACATATAAATACATGTGTGTGCTTGTATTCATTTTCAAAATTTTTGTGAATTTTTTTCTGGTCAAATCATCAGGTATAAACCACAATTTTAAAAATATTTAAATTTTTAGGTGAAAACATAAAGGTGAAATTTATTTTAAAATTTTTTAATTTGTATTTTTCCACAAGAAATATTTCATATATTAAGTGATATATAAATATTAATAATAATGATAAAATCATTTGATTTCAATGAATTTAATTGTCAGAAAATTGCGAAAAATTTAAACCAGCTAAAGTTGAAAACACTAAATTTTTGAATTCAAATGACATCCAATAAAATCTTAGGCTGTCCGGAAAGTTATGGCCGATTTTAATGAGCAACTCTATTCATTAAGCCGAATGAACTTTTCGGACAGCTTTGAATACTTTGATAAATAATTTAATCTTCGACTGTCATACACAACACACAGACAAACATTCAATTATTTGTATAAGTCATCATCATCGAAAGATATAATTCAAAGTTCAAAAAACAAAAAACGATATTTTTGCATTTTTTGAAAAAATTTTTAAATAAAAAATTGATTTCTTAAAGATTCATTCAAAAAACAAATGGCATTTATTTGATTTAATGTGTGTGTGTGTTCAAATCAAAACATAAAAGATCAACAAAAATATATTAGAAATTGAATTCGAATGTCAATATTTGATATATTTTCAATGAGAAATTTGGCAATTCACAATCAACAAATGAAGGGGTAAGTCTCTATTCATTATCCTCAATAATTTCATCAGTTTCGGCCACTTGAATTGTTGTTGTTGGCGCTGGCATTGTACCTTCGATCGGTGCCGTTATTTGGCCATGTCCATAATATTTTGGTCCATATAGTTTTGCATAACAAGCTAATTAAGGTGTTTTGAGACTGAGAAATTAATTGAACATTTTCACCAAATTAAAAGGTCTTACTTTTACAATAAATTTCATTTTCACGTTCACATAACGTGGTGGTGTCTAGACGTTTATTACATTCTTTACAAGTGAAACAGGTACTTTTGTGCCATGCATAACCACCGCCCATCATTTTTTCGGCCATATAAACAGCTTTGAAATGAGGGAATAATTAAAGGGTTAGAATATCCGAAAAACATTAAATAATCATACCTTTATTACAACGTGGACAAATATCTGAACAACCAAATCTGAATTTGCCACCACCATTCGCCGCGGCCGTTGTAGAATTACCATTAGTCTGAATGATTGATGCTTTTTTCGGTGCAATAAATGCTTGTGCTGTCGCTGGTATATTCGATGTTGGTGGTTCATTCGTACATTTTTCTCCGGTAAACATTGATAATGTACCCGAACCTTGTCCATATCCATAACCTTTGGGACCGAATAAACGTCCATAACATTGTTTACAATAAATTTCATCATCATGTTCAGTCAGGCTACCGCTATCTAGTCTTCGTTTACATTCTTTATTGGCTATTTTATTCGAATTATTTGAAATCATCAAGGGTTAAAACCTCAAAGATGCAAATATGACTTAAAGATGCTTACCACATACAAAACAAAAATTATGAAAACTCTTTCCAATCGCTTTCTTTTCTTCGTTGAAATATACTGTTTTGCTGCAACGTGCACAAATAGCCATGATTATTCAATTATATTCAACAGTTTGACAGCTGTTCTTCACCCAAAAAATAAATTAATCAATTAATTGAATTGAAATTGTCGAATATGACAGTCATTTGAATTTGAAAATTCGAAAATTTAAAATTTTATATTTCTCATATGTTTCAATGGAATATGAACGAATGCACATCGAAAACCCCAATTCATCACACACAATCACTTGAATAAATCAAAGTTTCGTTAGAAGAAATCTATGTCTTAGATACCTAAAGACTATAAGCGATTTCACACATTTAAAATTTGTTGAAAAATGAAAATTTTACACAGATAAATTCGCATTGTTTGACTGTTGTTGATTTATCTGTTGTATTAAAAGGATTCATCAAACAAACAAGCAAAATATTTGTGGAGGCGTAAAGAATGCGAGAAACACGATGAATGAATGTTTGTAGGATGTGTTAGTGATTCAATGATGATGTCTGATTGATAAATCTTTCAATCTATCACTGACCATTAAACAATTTCAAAGGTATTCAACTTTAAAGGTATTCAAAGGTTTTTTATTATTTCGAACCTCGAATCAATTTTAAAATGATGAACACACACAGATGTATCGATGCAGTTAAATCGAATGAATGAATATCAAATGAACACAATTAAATACAAATACAAATGTCAATTTTGGTTAATCAAACAATATCAAACAGGTGGTTTTTGGCAAAATTTTTTGATTTTTCAAAGTCTAATACTTCATAGAGGTAGCTGTTTGAGTTGATTGAATTGAAATGAATTGAATTTTCTATGAGAAATGTCAAAACATTCAAAGTAATTTGTTTTCTTTTTTTCTGCTGAAACGTGTTTGCTTTTGGATGGGCGAGTTTCGGTTGGTTGCGAGCTATTTTTCCATTTCAAACATCAGCTTGATGTTTGCCCCTAAGCATCTTGTAATGCATACATTTGAATTGAGAAAATTTTTAAAAAATGATTTTTGAGCGCCCTCTTCTGGGCATTTTCAAATAAAAAATTTTTAATGTTCGAAATTCGAATTTTTATTGTTTCATCATTGTTTTCATTATTGATAAGTTTAAACATTGTCTTTACAATCAATTATTGAATTTTTCAATTTATTTATGAATTGTTTGTCCACTTTTTTCCGATCAACTTTTGTCAACGTATTTTGAATGGTTTGTAATATGACTGTTTTGAGCAATTGTATTGATTTTATGGAGCTGATTTTGGTTGAAAATATATTCATTTGTAATAATAAACGACCAATAGCATTCACCACTGATATTTCATTTTTTAAATTTTGTTTTTGTTTTAATAATTTCAATAATTCATTCAAATATTTTTCACCATATTCATTCAACAGTTTTTCATCATTTTCATCATCTGCGACATGTTCTTTGTGATTGAAAAAATGTTTAAATAATTCTTGCATAATATCCAGCGCAATACAACGTTTAAATGATCGTATTGAATCATCGATGGCTACTGCTTCGAGTATTTGAAAGAATCTAGTTTGAGTGATCGATTCAAATGATTGATTTGGCTGAAATAATTTCGGTACAATCATTTTGAACAGCAAAGGTTTGATTTCATTATTATTTTGTTTGAAAAGTTTTTCCAGATTCGTTTCAATCTGTTCTTGATAAAATGATTTAAGCTTTAAACAATTTTCATTGAATTGATTTGCTGCATTCCAAAACCAAATCGTTAATGAAATGAATGATTTTTGTAAATTGTTTGAATTACGACATTTGGTTTGTAGCTCGAGCAGTTGTAATAATAAATTTTGATAATCATTAACTGTGCTTTCCTCGTTAACAATAGTGAATGTATTAATTTTTGAAATATGCAACAATAATTGTTGACATTTAGTATTCAATGCTGACATCATTTTTTGTGAATAATTTCCCGACAAATGTGTGAATAAATTTTTCAATATTGCAAATAAAATATCGATAGTGATTCTTGGATGATGATCTATTAATATTTTAATTAGATCCAAAATACGTAATTTAAATGATTTTACCAGCGATTCTTTTTGAATTTTTCGCTGTTTTTCACCAAATTTTTGCCGAAATACATTCGCTAATGATTCATCCAGCTTAAACATTTCCGTATCACTCAAATAATCAGATTCAGAATCATCTTTGTTATCAGCGGCTGAACCTAATGCTTTCATTAGGTTATTCTTAAATTCTTCATCAATTTCTTGATTATTATCGTTGTCTTCGATTGAATCATTGTCATCATCTTCTGAATCCTCTGACTTTTCATCTGCTTCATCTTGTTCATGTTCTCCTTCATTGATTTCGACTTCTTCACCTTCATTATCTTCACTCATTTCATCGTCGTCATCCTCATCATCATCTTGGAATTCCAGAGAACCTTCGTTGATAAATGAATCAATAAGACTTTGTATGCCAATTGGGCTAATGAATGGCACCAAATATTTAAATGTCATCAGAATAACATTTTTTGTTGATTTTGATTTCATTATCATCGATATCAGCAAATCCATCAATACATCTGACCATAATGGTTCATCTGAATTTCGAGCATTTTTCATTTCATTATTCAATTTCAATGCACGATTAACACATTCATTGAAATCCAATAGAATCTGTTCGATCTCGGATAGATTTTCAAACATTTCCAATATAAAATGCAGGTAAAATAACTGAAATACATAACATTTATTATTTGTATTAGTATCGTTTTCATTATTCGATTTTAATGCTTCAATTTTTTCATTAATCTCTTTGAATGTATCCATGAATCTCTTCATCGATATTTGTTGATTCAATAATTTCAAATGATTATTATTATCGTTTAATAATATTGATGAAATGAACATTTTCAATTCGGTAAGAATTTCAATTTGATTCAATAGCTTATTATTTGAATTTTTCAAATTTTTCGCTGATGACAGTGAATACAAATGAACCAAGATATTCTGATATGAGCTTAGGAATTGTTGTTGTAATTTTTCACTTGGTGGATATTTGAATTTTTTCAATTTTTCATTATTTTCTTCATCAATTATTATGTTCGAATATTTGCTCGGTGTTTCATCAATTTTAAAATATGTATAAATGAAACAAAATTTACAATATTTCAATATGAATCGAACGCTTCCATCATAATTTTTGAGTAATTGTGTTATTTGTTGTAAACATCGAATACGATAATAATCACTTTGTACAACCAAATCATAATCAATCATCAATTTCGTAATGATCGTTAACCATTTTTCAATTGATTCATTGGTGAAATTTTTCAAAATGTTTGATAATAATTTCGATCGAGATAATTCATCAAAATTTATTGATCCTGGTTTTTCAATCAGACATCGGGCCAGTTCAATTTGATAATCACTACTTGATTTATGCTCTTTTAATTTTGCTGAATATGTTTGTAATTTTTCACCAAAAAATATTGCCGATTTATTCAGCGGATGTTGTTTATTTGATAATGTTTGTATCAGGAGTCGAATAACGTTTGGTGATAGAATTTTTTTGATCTATTTGAATGAATTGACATTTATTTGTTAAGAAACTCATTAAAACTCAAACTTACCATCAAAGGACTGTCAACATTTTCAAGCAAAATCGGTATCAAATCGAAACATAATGAAATTTTCACCATATCACTTTGCTTGAGCAGCTCATCAATAGTTTGTTCCAGAAATTTCACATAATTTTCTTGGTCAATTTGTTTGATTACACGACAAAACAATTCAATAATTGGATGTATGTTTGGCTGGAATTTACTAGTTTCTTTGATCAATTTAATTATCAAATCGAAATTTGCATTCGATTTTGGGTTATAAATATTCCCAGTAATATATTTTCGTGATAAATTGAATTTTTGATAACATAATAATGACAGATATGTCTCGAATAGTAGATTTTGATCAGTCTGGATCAATTGTTTGTAGATAATTTGTTCAAATAGCTTCTTTTCATCGGTGAACATGTCGAAAAACGATTCGATCAATGTACAAACAATTATTTCCATGTAACTTTTTTTCGCACCAATCAATTGTAATTTTTGAAATATTTTTATTAATAATTTTTCATCAGAATTGGCATCGATTATACGGCTTTTCAACAAACAACTAATGAACAGCGTACAAGCTATTATTTGCTCTGTTTCCATTGAATTATTTTCAATATTTTTCAACGAACCATATTCATTTTCAGCTATTTGTATTAGATCATTTACATTAATGTGTGGAGAAAATTTTTCCAATAATTTTGTTAATAATACACAAAATGAATGACGTGAAAATGCACTACTTGATTTAAGGCCACGTATCGTACGTTCCAAACAATAATTCAAATCATTATTTCGATTATTATTACCATCACCAGATTGATGATCATTTTTCAATTGTTTCGATAAACACCTTACGATTATCTCAATGCTACGACAACGTCGATTCTTATTCGAATCGGACAATATCCAAAAATGATCCAATATCACTTGATTACAGTTCGCATTGGATTTTTTCATTTTCTTATTTTGTTGATTATTATTAGCTTCATCATGTTGATCAACGAGCTTCATCATTATTATTATTTAAATGTAAGTGAATCAATCAAATTAAAAGAATTTCAAATTAACAAAAAAAAATTCCAAAACAAAAAACACGTGGGTCATTTTAAAACAGTGCCATCTGTCGGCGAAAATAAGCATAAAATCCGTAAAATTTTCTCAACTCAACCATTATCAATAACCACACAACACTTTGTGTCTGTATGTGCAATACTGTTTCAAACTGCTATTTTCGAAAGTAAATCTATATAACTATAAGTGAATTGTGTGAAAAATACACATTCAAAAGTGAACCTAGAACAAGACCATTCGAAAAATGTTGAAAAATACATGCAAACACTATGGAAATGGAAAACGGCATCCATCCATTCATTCATTCAAAATAATGATCGGTGGATGGTTATGTTAGTTTTCATGATTCAACCATAGCGTCAACTTCGTTTGTCTCTGTTTATGTGTGTGTTAATGTGTTTCAAATCATTTTAAATTATTTCAATTTGGACAAATTGGTTCATCTTGAATCGATTTCTGAATCTTTTTCAATGGTGATTTGATCGATCAAAAAACATTTAAAATTAAACGACATCATTTTTCGAACACAGTGTTCATCTATTGAAAATGAGCCATCCATTAATTTGATGAATTTAAATCGCCCAAATTCCAAAATTCAAAGGTTATTCAGCCTGTTATTTTCAGTGTAATGTATGACTGTGAATCAATTTTTTTTCGCTGAACTTTTCCCTTCATTTTTCAATTAAATCGTCATGATTCTTCAAATATTCTCTGTTCAATTGAATTGAATTGAATAGATGTAAGTAGATCTATTTTAAAATTTAAATTTTAATTAAAATTATTTTTCAATTAAAAAGTTTTTCCTTCTTCTGACACACACACACACACACACAACATCCAATTTGACAATTTGTGAGTTTTTATTTGTGACTTTAAAGTTAATTAATGAATTTTCATTTGAAATTCCATTCCTAGTACAGAAAATGAGAAAAATTTTGATGAAATTAACAAAATTACAAAATAAAAGTTAATTAAATTTTTATTTATTTGTTGTATTAGGTGGTTGTACGAAAAGTTCATTCAGCTTAATCGATAGAGTTGCTCGATGAAAATCGGCCAAAACTTTTCGGACAACCTACTAATAATAATGAATAATAAAATTAGATTAAACAAATAAATTAACAAAATTCTTCCGACATTCATTCATTATTCGTACATTTGATACTTTTTGCAATTTTTTTTTGTCTGTGTCTTATGGTATAATAAATGTATTCAAGGCTGTCCGAAAAGTTTATTCGGCTTAATCAATATAGTCGCTCATGAAATTCATAAAAATCGACTAGAACTTTCCGAACAATCTAATAATAATTGCCATAATTATTTATTTGATTTAAAGATAATTATATATGTAAGTGTGTATTGCTGCATATTTATGATAAATTTTTATAGCAAATTGTTGTGACAAATTTTTGTTTTTTGCTGATTTGCATGATTTTATTTTTCAAAATGAATGAAAATTTATTTATTTCCATTTTGAACATTTGTTTGTGTGATATATGATTGTCAAATAATTCATTTCTCATATTAAATGCATCCATTTATTGTTCAGAGTGTTCATGATTAAAAGTGATTTTTTTGAGTGAACTAAAAATTTGTTTTTGCCACGAAAAATTGATAAATTCCATAAATGTTTTTTGAATTTTTGTGACAAATTTCGGCACTAAAATACCTGCTAAAATTGTCTGTCAGCTCAGATCAGGTGCAAATTAAATGAAAAATTCGACAATTTCCAGTAATTAATTGAGTCTTGAGTATTTGTGAGGTAACAAGTTATAACCCTTTAAAAAAAATTAAGTTTTCATAATTATCTGAACATATTAATATCGAATGTTGTGTTCTATTGATTTTCAAATCTGTTTATAATTACTATACTCCTTAATTTGCTTGCATGCACTTGTGCACATTAATGTCTGCTTCAAGCCGAATGAACTTTACGGACACCCTAATATTTTATTCCTGAGAAATTTTCTTTGTTTTGAATCAATTTTCCTTGACAATCACTAATTGGAAAATTTTTGAAAAATGTTTCAAATTGATTTTCATTGCTGCTTTGCACTGGTCCTATGATACCGATTTTCATGTATATTTGATTTTCATTTATTTTATTTCACTTGGATCCATTTGTTTATTTTCAATTGAAGAAATAAGAAAGAAATTCAATTTACATAGGGTATTCTCATCCATCCATATTTATATTCATTTATTTATTCATATTTATTCCATGGATAAATATTTATAAATTTATGAATATGTACACGCACACATACACACAAACACACGCATGCATGCATATACAATCAACATATATGTGATTGTAAATTGACAGTTTTGATCGAAAAACAGAGAGAGACAGATAAAACTTGAAATATCATATTTAAATGTTTGACAATCGTGAAATATCAAGAAATATGAATCGAAATGAAATTTCCATTCCAACTGTTTATCCATGTTGAACCATTTAATAAAATATGTCTAAAATGTCCTAAAACGATGTGAAAATCCAAAAATTCTATGGAAACAATTATTATTAATATTATTATTAACTTTTTGTTTTCGACCCTCCATTCCCATTGAATAATGGGAGTGATTCCAAATAATTATAATCATATCAATCCAATTACCACCATCAAACCAAAACAATCAATGAACGATTGAAAATTGAATTTTTTTTGAGATTTTTGGATCCAGATATGTAATAAGCGTACACTCGCCAACATACAGTCACATGAATATAAATACATTTATTCCCATTTATTAAAAAATGCATGCATTCATTCATGACAACGATCATTTTTTTGATTTTTTATTTGATTTAAAATGTTCAGAATATATGAATGTATTTGATTGTCCGGAAAGTTTTGGCCGATTTTTATGAGCAGCTCTATTCAATTAAGCCGAATGAACTTTTCGGACAACCAGATAATAATGAAAAAATAATAATAAAACGATTATTATTTTATACTTGAATATAAATATAATAATAATATAAATGATTTTCATTTTCTGATAATCGAAGCACACTAATCTTGTGAATATTATTTTTATTTGAACAACATAGAGAGACAGAGTATAGTTTTTCGTTTGTTTTGAATGCATTTCAAATTGAATTGAGCATTAATTTTCATTTCATTTTGTGAATAAAAATGGTTAGATCCGGGTATATGGTGATACTTTGTATGAATGGTTAATGTGTGCGTGTGTACGCTTGTGTTTTTCAATTATATATTTGCTTTGAATGTGTGTGTTTGTGTATGCATGAAATCAATGCACATTATAAGGCACACGTGTTTATATATTTTGGGGTTTTATGATTTTTGAAGCAAAAAATCATTTATACATTTTTCAATCAATATTTTCTGTTTATTCAATCAATTACTTACATTTTATCAAATCTATAGTCTCTATGCCTATCAAGGTTTACATTAAGGGTCTTTGTCAAATCTCTCAGTGTTTGTCCAATTCGTTAATGTTTAATGTTCAATTTTTGACTGGTCAAAAATTGAATTTTCATATGTCAAACTTGATTTTTTCGTTCGATTTTCATTTCACTTCAAATGTAATTTGAGAAATTATCAAAATTTCTGAGTCAAATTTATTTTAGAAATTATTTTTCCAGTATACCACTGATACACTAAAATATAATTGTCTCAAATTCAATTTTAAACAGAAATATATATCAGGTTATTTAGTTTCATTTTTAAATATTAAAAAATTTAACTAAATTGAAATATGATATTTTTGTTCATGGTTAAAAAAATATCATTCAAGTCCAATTTACACTGGAAAATAAAGATTCAAAGTCAAAGATAATGTGGCAGTGCAAATTGAATATATATTCACCAAAAACACAAAATTGAATTTGACTGATTCCAAAAGCATTGAACAGCAGCAGCAGCGGGTGATGATACACTAATTCAGTAATAATAACAATCATAATGAAAATCATTATAATCAATTTAATGATGCGTAAAATTAATGAAATTAATTTTTGTTTCTTTGTACTCATATCACTCATATAATAAAACATCAATTTTGCTTTTATTTTGAATTTTTAGCTTTTGTTGTTCTCCTTGTGTGTTGTATGTGAATGTGCTCATATTATTAAGCTGTCCGAAAAGTTCTAGCCGATTTTCATGAGCAACTCTATTGATTAAGCCGAATGAACTTTTCGCGCAATCTAATATATTTCAAAATAAATGGCATTATTTCGGCGCTATATAAGATTGAAAATTGAAGAGTTTCTCATTATTTTTCATAGATAATTTTCATTATTTCAATATCATTATTTATCTTCTTTCATATTTCATTGAACTTTATTCATTCATTCTTTATTTTGCCCACGTTATGAATGGTTAGAGAAATATATTCTTAATAGTTTCTTATATATTTCTTTATTTTTGTTTTGTCGAATTCAATTGTTCAAAAATATTAATTATTTTCATTATTTTTTCAATTTTTAGCTGATCAAAAATTCGAATGATTGTTTCATTTTTGTGAGCGAAAATTTTCAAAAATTAAAATTTTAAAATTCTTTAAACATCGAAATGACTGAGTTAGTGAAGAGATATGAGCCTATCTTCAGTGAGTAATCACGAAAATAATAATAAAAGTTTAACCAAGCGATGCTAAAAGCATCAATTTTTAACATCAACGAATTTCATGTATTTGACAGGCCAACAAACAAAAAATAAACAAAATATTAGGTTGTCCGAAAAGTTCATTCGGCTTAATTAATAGTGTTGTTCATGAAAATCGGACAAAACTTTTCGGACAACCTATGATATATATTAAATAAAATTTCATCATGTAAAATTTTTTTGAAAAAAAAAATTATCCATTTGGAAATATGGTCCATACATATATGTATGGACCATATTATTAGACATGTATTATATGGTCCGAATGTGATGCATCAATGAATGTATCGTGTACTCCAACGCAGACATTGAACCATAAATAAAGAATATTTTCTTGATCATCAAAGATCCTTGTTTTTAAGAAAATTGAATGGCCATCAAGAAGTAGTGGCCATCATTTGGTTGATGTTTTCCCTAATGGAATCTGAGTTGTTCAAGTCTATAATTTCCGAGATGAGTTTGAAATTTTAAGAATTTCAAAATTTCAAAATTCTTTGATATATCAAATTGAATCGATGGAAGAATTGAATTGAATTTTGTTAGAATTGAAGATTCTTATAATCGATTTTTTTCCTTACTTCTTTGTTCAAGAACTGAATTTCAGAAAATGAAAATATTAGGCTGTCCAGAAAGTTTTAACCGATTTTCATGTGCAACTTTATCGGATAAGCCGAATGAACTTTTCGTACAACCTTTTATATTTTCTTAAATTCAATTTTTCAATTCTAAAATTGAAAATTTTTTTCCTTTCCTTTCATATTTCAAATGTTCAAAATTGATTGAAATAATAATAATTGAACAACAACAACAGCAGTAGTTGTAGACTCAAAAACATGTTTAAAACATACATACATACCCATACCCTTCTCACAAAAATATGCACATTGAACATTATCCTCTTTAATTCGATTTTTCTCTTCAAAACTTCAAAGTAAAAAAATGATTTTAATTTAATTCAATTCAATTCAAAAAAAACTTTTATTTTTGAATTTTTCAATTTACTCTCAATTTTTTGATGTTATTATATGCTGTCCGAAAATTTCATTCGGCTTAATCAAAAGAGTTGCTTATGAAAATTGGACAAAACTTTTCGAATAACCTATTATTATGATGTTTGAATGATGATGATGATTATTATCATTATAACTACTTTCGGTGCTGCATAACATCATATTATCATATTTTCATATCTACACACATTGTTACATAAGTTCGGCTTTTCATTTTCAGCAAAAAAACTTGCATCACCAATCACTTAATAATTTTAGAAAAATAGGAAGAAAATTTAATTTTCTTCCCATTAATTTTTCCTTTTCAGAGAATTTTTCATAGCCATAATAATAATAATAATGTAATAATGTTGTAATAATAATAATAATAATTTATGATTAGATAAATGCATGTATTTTTATTAGGTTTTCCGAAAAGTTTTGGCGGATTTTCATGTGCAACTCTATCGGATAATCCGAATGAACATTTCGGACAGCCAAATATTTTTATGCAAAAATTTTTCACTTTTCTTCATTTGAATGAATTCAAATTCAATTGTATCATAGAGACTATACATTTGCAAGAATATTATCATGCGAATGCATCAAATGCTATTATTGTTGAATTATGTAATAATAATGATTTTTTCATATGGTTTCAATATATATGTGTGTAAAATTGAATGAATGAATGGATTCCCCTCGAAAATTCATTCATTTATTTATGTCAAAAACAACAACAGCCATTAATGATAATCATAATGGTATAACCAATTGAACGCGAACCCCTTACAAAAAAGAAATCCTCCGTTATTGAATTATAATAAAATATTAGGTTGTCCTAAAAGTTCATTCGGCTTAATTAATAGAGTTGTTTTCTAAAATCGGCAAGAACTTTCCGGACAATCTAATATATATTCACACTACTCCAAAGTGCTAAATATATGAATTCCATCATATATAATTGTAATAAATGTACATAAATGGATTTGGAATATTTGATTTGTATGTTTGAATGTGTGATGTGTGTGTGTATTTGAATGAAAAATTGATTTTGTTTGCCTGAATATGTGTGTGCGAAATTCAATTTTTGTTGCTGTCATTGTTGTTGTTGTTGTTTTTAAAAACAAATTGAATATTTATTTTGAAACATCTTTAATATATTTCGGTTGTCCTAAAAGTTCATTCGGCTTAATCAATAAAGTTGCTCATGGAAATCAGCCAAAATTTTCCGGACAATCTAAATATATTTGAGACAAATTGGATATTTATTATTATTATTATTACATTTGAATCAATTTTCACATTATTCATTCAATCATGAAATGTGTTCAATGATTGACAATTTAATTATTTTTTGAATGTTAAATAATGGAATAATAATAAAATGTTTTCCATTTCCAACATTTTCTTATTTCAAAAAAATTTGACATTTTTCAATTTCAAATTTTCAAAGAGAAATATATTGCACTAATTTTCAACTTGCATTTATTTTTTGTGAATGTATTCGGTTGTCCAGGAAGTTTTGGCCGATTTTCAGGTGCAACTCTATTCGATTAATCCGAATGAACTTTTCGGACAATCTAATATAAAAATATTTTTGGAAACAAATTGATTTTTTTGAATTTCAAATATTTCAATTTCAATTTTATTTATATTTAAAAATTATTAGATTGAAAAATTGAAATTTCGAAAACTTTTATTTAAAATTCCATTTTGAAATTTGAAATTATTGTGTATGTCTTGGGTTCATGATTTTCAATTCCATTTTTCGAAAATTGAAAATAGTGTAAAGCACCAAATTGATATGATATGATCTCCAATTGATTTGATGTGAATTGTCTGTTTCGATCATGTGCTGCTACGAACGAAAAAATGTTTGATATTTAATCTGATTATGATTATTTTCACACACACACACACCACCCATCCATACACCATCAGTCTATAACTGTTTATGTTTGAATGAAATTGAAATGCGATTAAGCATTGAAAAACGACGAAATATTTTTTGGAAAATTGAAAATCAAAGTAAATCACTGAGAGAGAAATGATTTTCAATTTTTCAATTTCAAAACTTAAAAAATTTTCAAATATTTTCAATTATTTTCAATTAATATTATCTGATTCATTCGGTTGTCCGGAAAGTTCTAGTCGATTTTCATGAGCAACTCTATCGATTAAGCCGAATGAACTTTTCGGACAATGAATTGAAATTTGAAATGAATCATTGACTGATGATTGTGATTCAATTAAAACAATTTCAAATTGAGAATTATTTTTTGTTTCATTCTTCTTTATTAATCAGATATTAATACCAAATTTTTATATTTAATATGTGATTAGATTTTTTATATTCGATTAGTAATAAAATAATAATAATAAATAAATGATTATTGAATAAATCGGATACTGATTTTTTTGAGAATCACGTCCATTCATTCAATCGTTTATCAATTGAAAATCGTATAAAAAAATTAAAAGCTAAAACTTTATTAAAGCTATTGATGTGCCAGTGATAGCATCACCATCATCTCAATCGCACATTTAATCATTTATCTCATCATTTTGTTAAAAATATATTTATTTATTTGACCAGATCGATCCATTTTTTTTTCAATCATTGAGATGCTTCGCAGGGCTTTTAATCTCTGAGTGTGCATGTCTGGGACAAATTATTAATTTTAAGGCTTGAAAAAGTTCCCAAAAAATGAATGATTATTAAATGAAATGATAATGATAATCATGATTTCAATAATTGAAATAATTCTTTTTTGTTGAATTAAAAGTTTTGGATTCCCAATTAATTATAATTATTTATCGTGTTATTATTTATTGTGTGTGCACACAAATGTAAATAACTGTGAGTCATGAAATTTTTGCTTGATTTTGAATGACTCACATTTGTCGTTTAAATTTTTACTGTTTTCTTCATTCATTATTTGCAATTTATTCAAGGGTTTTTACTGGTTTAAACCAGTCATTCTCGACCAGTGTTCCGCCAGATTCTAAAAGCGTGCCGCCGAATTTCACAAATCTAACTCATTCCTTTGCTTGAAAAAGAGGCCAAAATTGTTCAAGATTTTCAAATAATAATAAACGAATAATAACAAATTAAGAAAATCTTGAAAATTTGTATCGAAAATATTCGGAAAAAAAGTAAAAGAAATTTTTCTACATTGAAAACATATTACTCAGAAAATAAATTGGTTTTCTCATTATTATTATTGTGTATTTAGTTGTTATTATTATTGTCCATCTTATTTATATATATTCCTAATTTTATTGTCATTGTTATTATTTTGTATTCTTATAAAAATAATACAATTTGAATCATCAAATTTCGATTCAATTGAATTTTCAATTCATTTCAAATAATAATTGGCTGTCCGTAAAGTTCTGGTCGATTTTTATGAACAATTCTATTGATTAATCAAAATAAACTTTTCGAACAGCCTAATATTAATAATAACAATGATAATACATTTCCATTTCAGATATATATATTTAATCACCAATCTAATTAAAAATACTTTTATTTTCTCTCGATGGTCGAAATCATCATTTATTCTATGACAATAGCAGCAGAATAAAACTTGTAAGCATTATTATTATTATTATTTAGATACATTTCAATATAATCAATGAATAATAACCATAGAAAATGATATTAATTTGATTTCATTTTTTATTCCAATTAAATTAAGGAAAAATTTCATCACATACACACACACTGCCATACACTGTGTAGGTATAGTTTGGTTACATAGGGTAGTCGCCATTTTCCAGCAATTACTAAATGGAAATAAAATCTCCACGATCATCATTAAATATGGGCTTTCATCATCAGCAACCGCATCAGCATCATTTTTCTCATTATCATCACCATAATAATAATTCATTCAATCATCAACAACGAATTACAATGACAAATTCATTGATTAGATCAACGACAAATAATAATTCAAATAATAATGGTTCAATGATGACGATGGCAAATAATAATAATAATTGCCAATTATTACCAATGCCAATTATAACAACAAATTGTGCTGCTTGCCATAAACCAATACGTGAACGATTCCTGCTAAAAGCATTAGATCAATTATGGCATGAAGATTGCCTCAAATGTTCTTGTTGTGATTGTCGTTTAGGTGAAGTTGGTTCAACATTATTCACCAAAGCAAATCTATTACTATGTAAACGTGATTATCTGAGGTAATAATGTTTTATTTATGGGTTTTTATTATTTTCTGAATTTCAATTTCATCTCAAATAGATTGTTCGGTGCTACAGGAATATGTTCAGCATGTAATAAATGCATTCCTGCATTCGAAATGGTCATGCGAGTACATGGTGATCGTGTATATCATCGTTAGTATATATTGAATTATGTGGAATTCATGGGAAATAATTAATTTTTTCCATTTCATTCTTTTTTCTGGCTTTTTCTCCCGTCAAATTGAATATAGTCGAGTGTTTTCAATGTAGTCAATGTAATCATAGGTAATTGCTTTAATAATAAAAATAATTGGGTCCAAACTAATGTGTTTTCAATCATTTTTCAATGAATTATTATTCTAGATTTTGTATTGGTGATCGTTTTCATTTGCATGAAAATCGTATATTGTGTGAATATGATTATGAAGAAATGATTGCTTTCGGTGGGGGTGTTCAAAATGTTAACAATAACAATAATAATGATGATGGCAATGTTTCGAGCAATAATAAATTTTCAATTAATTCCAATCAAAATAATCATATTGAAAAATTAGTGAAACAAACGGAGACAACGTTAGCATCATTTAATCATCATCATCATAATCATTCATCATTGTCATCCACACACCAGCAGCAACAATCAATGTCTCCATCATCTTCATCATCGACATCATTAAATCCTTTGATGAATATTGCAGATCCAATTGCAGGTACCTCATCCACGACAGCATCATCTACAACGTCATCATCAGCGCCATTCATCAATCATCAGCAGCAGCAACAACAACAACAACAACCTGCTCCAATACCTCAACAACAACAGCAGCAACAAAACAACCTCGCAAATGATGATGTTTCTAGCGGTTATGGTAGTCCTGATTCGCTACTTAGTGATGGAAGATGAATCGATCCATTGGTTAAAATGATAGCTTCTAACTAAAAAATAGTTTAGTAAAGGGTTAAGATTTAGATTTTCTAATTTCAAACATTCACGCCATCTGTTGGCAGGGATTCGAATGAAATTCAAAAATTTACATCAAAAAAAGGCGCGTATTTCATTTTCTCTCTTGTCACTTTTAATCATCACGGAAAAAATTGAAAAAAAAATTCATTTCATTTTTCAATTTTCATTTCATTGTTTTTTTGTCTGCATTAAAATTTGATGAATTTTTTAAAAATGAATAAATAAATAAATTAATGAAAAAAAATTAATTAATTAAAAAAAATTCATTAATTTCCATAAATCCTTTTTCATAGAAAATTAATGAATTTTTTTTTATTTTTGAAAATTAAAAATTTAAAAATTTTCAAATTAAATTTCAAAAAAAAAAAAAAATTAATTTGATTTTTTTCAGGCACAGACCCTGAAAACAAAAATGGAAAAATGAGCAGCATAAGCTGCTGCTGCTTCGGCTGTCACTGTTGTCGTTGTCCAATGTTGAATTGGTTGGTCAATCCAAAATTTTCAGTCTAAAAAAATGGACCAAATTAATCAGGGTACCAAGTATAGTAAAATAAAACGATGGAATTTTCATCGTAAGTTTCATTTTTATTTAATCAAATTCAAGTATTGTAGCGTATTGTTATTGTTTTGCATTGATATAACCCTTTTCGCTTTGTTCATTTTTCCATTTAAAATTTTCATTTCATTTTTCCATTGAAATTCAACCCGAAATGAATCAAGAATTGATTCTTCACAGAATGAAATAACGAATAATAATGAATGAAAATAGTGAAATAATGAACTATAATCTTTTGCTAATTAAAATAAAACTTTAATTTTTTTTTTTTTGTGAAATTGAAAACAAGTTAATGAATTATTATTTCATTTACTTGAGTGGATGTATGTATGTATGGATGGATGTATGGAATATATCTATTTTTCAATAATTGAAAATAACTGTAAAGCTTAAACCTAAACCCTTAACAACAGCAGCATGAACGAGTTAATGAAATAAATTGATTAAAATAAATTGAAATTGAAATAGAGTTTTTTTAATTTTGCTGCTGCTGCTGCAGCAGCCATTTCCAATTAAACCATGACTATAGCCTCACACACCACACGTATTGGATGACATATGAATTTCACATTTTGTGCTCTTTGTGCACATGTATTCATATCATCAACATACATTCAATGTGTTTTAATAAATGAAAAAATTATTTTCATTTTTAAAAGTTTTTCATTTTGTTTTTAATCAGGTTTCCAGCATTTTTTTCTGTATACATCGATAGATTTATATTTGTGTGTGTTTGGGTGAATATACATGGTCCATACATTTCACAAAGCATCCTCATTTAATTTACTTTTTATTTATTTTTTTCAAAATGTATTCAATACTATGGACCAACCATATCATCATCATGATGAATCATTTCACCAAATGTGATGCTAACCACTGTTCCTAACTGTATGGGCTGTCTGGCTGCTCATTTTTTTGCTGTTATTCGATTCGATTATCACCGGACATTCATATGAATGGATGAATAAATGAACAAAATGAATGAATCCAAATTTTCAATTTTCATCATCATCATTATTGAATTGAATGAACATTTTGCATGGACCTTATGCCTATGTATATTAGCTTATGTGTGTATGAATAAGGTCCATGTTTCAAACATTTTCATTGATAACAAACAGTCAAACAACAAACAGTAGTATCTATTAGGTTGTGTCCGAAAAGTTTTTGCCGGTTTTATCGTAGAAAATCATTGAAAAATCGGCAAGAACTTTTCGGACACAACCTAATATATGTTTCTGCCATTAAATGTTATTATTATTATTATTATTATTCAAAAACTTAATTAACAAAGTTTTTCATTTCATTCATTTCATTATTATTATTATAATGTAATTTAATTAACAATATTTTTAATTAAGTTTTTTTTTATTTTTTTTGGCTGCGCATAACCTTATGCCAAATACTATTCACTCATTAGCTATAGTTTTACATCATTGAAAATTGTAAATTTTCAAAAAGCAATTTTCGAAAAGCAAAATATCAATTTATTTTATCCCTGTGTGTTTGTGTTCGAGGCTCTAATCTTTGAATTTTTTTTTTGACAAAATTTAAAATTCAAAAAAATTGAAATTCTATCCGAATTTTTGCAGTTTTAAATGACACGAAGTCCACACACCACCACCACCAAACAGCATACACAATATGTGATATCCTCTGTGATATCCTTGCATTAAAATTATTCAATTTTAATTCACATAATAATAATTATTGATTTTAATATTCATTATTGTATCAACACATTCATTCAATGTATGGAAAATTAAAAATAAAACAATGAAATTTTTTTTTCGAATAATTTCCTCAAAACAATTCAAACAAATATATAATGCTATTATTAATTATTATTATTCCCAGATAGCAATACATTAACACAAATGTGAATGTGTATCTCAATTCAATACAAAATAATAATGAATGAAATAAAATTCAAATATAAATCGATTTACATTAAAGAAATTTTTTTGTTAACTTTCAATTTCGAAAATACTATATTCCGAAATCGATAACGGGATAATGACACACACACATCAATGAAAAGACAATAGAAAACTGTCTGATAGATGATGAAAAATTAATGGATGGACAACGACAACCAACCAAACAAGAATATTATTATGTCATATTGCTCCGTTCTTATCAGAATTATTCTCGATGAGAATAATAATATTAAGCTAATGAATGGCAAAAAATTATCAGTGAAATTTTCACTTTTTTTCCTCCTAAATGATTGAATAATAATTGAATATAAATATCGAGGAAAATTTCCCGAAAAATTTCCAAAAAAAAATTCTGATAAGAAATTCATGAATATATGTGTGTATGTGTGGATGCTGCACGAATATATTAGCCACACAGCCACAACCACCGTCATAACCACACTAAATCAGCCATCATTAATATTTTTTTGAAAAACATTGTATGATGATATGATATAACAATGACAAAAGTATATTTTTATGAGAAAATTATGCGAATTCATATTGATTCTCGTTTATTATATTCGTATTCATTCATTGATTCATTCATCAATAATCATAATTATGATTATTGGCAATAATGGAAACATTGCAAATTTATGTATAGGCTGCTGTATAGCATCATTTACCCCATCATCATCATCATCCATTTTGATGGTGGTTTGATCATTTTGTTTGTATTATCTTTGGCTATGAATGAATTAATTCAATTTTCTATTTGAATTTTAATTCAAAATCATCGAAAGAATCGTAATCATATTCTTCTGCTATTTGAAATTATATTTCAATGTCCGAAAAGTTCATCCCGATTTATCAATAGAGCTGTTCATGAAAATCGGCAAGAACTTTCTGGACAGCCTAATATTTCAATTATGAATAAATAATTTTTAAAAATTTTAAAATTTGGCGGTTTTTCAGCGAATATATTTGAATTATTGTAAAGAAAAGAAAATATTGTTTTAAGAAATCAATTTTATTGATTTTCAAAAAATTCAATTTTCCTTTATTAAATATTAGGTTGTTGTCCGAAAAGTTCATTCGGCTTAATCAATAGAGTTGCTCAATGAAAATCGGCCAAAACTTTCCGAACAATCAAATATTTTCATCATATATTTAATTGAAATAAATTATTTTAATTGTTGGTTATTTGCTGCTGCTGCATACCCTCATCACGCACCCACATATAGATATATGGACATTATTCACATATTGTTTTACGAAATGATAAAAATATCTTCTTCCATTTTTTTTCTGTGGCTGTATTTGCACACATATGAATTTCAATTTCCATATTCAACACATAAGTCATTTATCAGTTTTCAATAAAAATGCACCCATACCACACACACACATTGAAATACACAGGCTTTTGTTTCGCATTTCGACTCTGTGTGTGTTGTGTTATCTATGCATTTTTGTCCAATAATAATTTTAGTCTCATTAATTGTTAACTATTGTCATCGTCGTTCAGTCTCATCATCATAATTATCATTCATTCATTCATTTATAATAATTGTCATTTTGAATTTTGAGCAAAATGAATGAATTTTCATTTTTCCCTTTTGTTTTCATAATTAATTAGCATTCTATTTCATTTCAGTGCAAATAGTCTTTTGAAAAGTGTCAAATCATTGTTGTCAATGGACCAGTCGGTCTGTCGGTTGGTCCTCGGTCGATGATGGCCAATGGTTTGGTATCGACTGGTGCTGTTTTGACTATTTTTGGCCAGCAATAATTAGCCCAAAATGGCTTTATAAACACCAGAAACCAAAAACGACTAGTAGCTAAAAGGCTATAGGTTGATCCGAGAAGGCTATTTTTGAAATATTTTGAATGAAAATTTGATTTAAATGCCACAAACGAGAAGATTAAATTCAAATTTTACAAAATAAATAAATTTTGAATTTAAATATAAATCAATTTTTAGGCTTAGTCGTTGGCTTATCATTCAAAATTCATATATTCAAAAGCATTTAAAACATTGAAATATTGAATTTTGAAATCATGAGACATTTAGAGTCGGCGCATCCAAATATTGAATATGTTGGTAAATATTTATTCACAAGTATATATAGATCAGCTATATTCTGGCATTTATTTGTATCAAAAATTCTTTTTGAATGTATCCTTTTTGGTATATAAATAATAATGATGAAATATAGATATTTGAATTAGTCATTATTATCAAAGCCTAAAGCCTATTAGTTTAAAAAAAAACGATTCAATGTGTTTTCAAACAAACGAAAACATATTCACAGAGACATTTATTCAATTCAATAATTTCGAATGATTTACATGTGGTTTTTTGTAAGGGTTTTTGCATTCAAACAAGAAGAAATTCTGTTGCATTTTCATTTAATTTTTGATTCACGATGACATCGAATGAGCGTCATTCATTCACTGAATCTACCGCAGCATCTTCAACACCATCATCGTCATCATCATCATCGACAACAACAATTTCAACACGTAACCGATCCTCGGCCAGCCATAATTCAACAAATAATTCTAAATCTTCATCGTCGATGAAATATTCAAATTCAAATAACACAAATAATCAACAACAACAACATTCGAAAAAATTACCACCAAAATGTTTTGGTTGTCAAAAATTTATTTATGAAAGATATTTCCTAAAAGCATTGGATCAAATATGGCATGAAGATTGTCTGAAATGTTCTTGTTGTAATTGCCGGTTAGGTGAAATTGGTTCAACATTATTCACTAAAGCTGATTTGATACTGTGTAAACGTGATTATTTAAGGTATGTTTCATAAATATTTTTGGGTTTAAACTTAATTTTCGATGGATTTTTCGATCACCCAAAGAATGTTTGGCGCAACCGGGTATTGTTCATTGTGTAACAAACAAATTCCAGCATTCGAAATGGTCATGAGAGCTCGTGGTAATGTTTACCATTTGGAATGTTTCAAATGTGAAGCTTGTAATCATGTATGTATCGGTGAATTCATTTTATTTGTTCAATTCCATCATCATCATAAAATTCATCAAAGATTATAGTTTGAATTCAAAGAATTATAAATGTTTCTATGTGTAAAATATTCGAATTTTGAAAAATTTGCAAACTTTTTGCTTTTTGCAAACATATTACCATTATTATCATTATAATTATCATTAGAATAAATCAATTCAAATTTAAATATGAAAGAATTTTTTCCCAGAAATATTTTCTGTGAATACATTTTTTCCATGTTTATCAATAGTTAGTTAGTTATCATTATAGAAATATCCATTTTATACAGTTTTGCATAATTATCAAAGTCTATTGTTATTCATATTTTATAAAAATAATAATTTTATTCTGATTATTCCCTTTTATCAAATAAAAAGAGATTCTGTGTTGGTGATCGATTCTATTTGCATGATAATCGAATATTATGTGAATATGATTATGAAGAACAGATGGCATTAAGTCAAATTCAACATCATCATCAACAACAGCAACAACAATATTATCATACATTAACCAATATGGAAATGATGAATTCACCATTGAATAATCATAATCATCATCATCATCATCAACAGCAGCAACAATTTCCATTATTATCACCACCACAACCGCCACCGCCACAATCATCATCTAATTATTCAATTTTATCATCACCACCACCACCACCACCTCAGCAGCCACAAACAAAATTATCGATTAATCATCAATCAACAGTCCCAGCACATCATAATAATTCAAATCACAGAAATTCGAATCATCATCAATCTCATCAACATTTATTATTGAATAATAATGAACAACAACATTCATTATTAAATCATTCAAAAAATCAAATATTAAATGATTCATCCATAAATGATTGTCATAAAATGAAAATTAAAAATTATCTAATAACCACATCATCATACGAAGCCTCATCATCATCATCATCAACAGCGCTACAATTACCCTTATCATCATCATCGACATCAACAGCAGCAGCAGCCTCATCAACAACAACAATAACCACATCGAATAATCACGTATCGTCGAATGGTTTTTAAATTCGGGGAAAATTTTATTTCGGTAATTCATAATCAAATGTACATTCAATCGAATTCAATAACCCTTAAAGCAAATGATGGTATAACCCTTTAAAACTGGCGTAATGCACCGTGGAAAAAAGTCACCATTAGTATGTGGCTAATGTTGGAAAATATCGAAAGTATCGTTTCAAATACATATCAATCGATGGTGTAATCAATGATTTCATTTTCATTTCTTGGTTTTTTGTTCATTTTGTTCTTTTGTTAATTTAAAATTTTGTAGAAATTTTAAATAATAGAAATAAATAAATTGAATTGAATTATTATTGAATTACTAGTCACTTGTCCATTGTTTGGTTTGGTTTGGTTGAAATTCAATTCAATTCAACGTGTGTCAGTCGATTGGTCATTTTTTTCACTGAAAATTTTAAAAACTTGAACATTTGTAAGTCATTCAATTCATTGGTTTGAATGTGAATCAGTCAATGACAAGTTTTCAATTTTTAAAACTGAAAATACTCGAAATTATCATTATTTTTTTGATTTTGACTGGTTTTACTTGATTATTTTGAAAAAAAAAATATTTTAGATTGTCCGAAAAGTTTTAGCCGATTTTCGCTAACAACTCTATCGATTAAGCCGAATAAACTTTTCGAACGACTCTAATATATTTAATAAATTTCAGATTTATAAAAACATTAAAAATGTTATAATTCAAACAAGCGTAAAGATAAAAATTCAAACATTTAGTAAACATTCAAGCAAAGACATAAATGAACATTAGTACTTTGTTTTCATTTATTCATTTTTGGACAATTTGTTCACAAACAAACAAATTTCATAAATGGTCGATGATCATTTGGCTGGCTGTTTCATTGATTGACTTAGTGAATGAATGAAAAAAATTTGAAAAGATTTGTGCATTGAAATATTTGTAAAAATGCTTAAAATGTTTTGAAAATTTTTTCTGAAATCATGAAATCAATGGTGATCAATATCGTCGAATTATATTGGGGTAAGTGTCCATTTCGTTTATCATATCGAATTCAATTCAGATCAGTGTTCGATATCAGAATTTCTCAAATACAATTCAATGCTTTTGGATTGAATGAAAAATTCATTCAATTCAATTTAATAATAATGATTTCAAAAATGTTGATAATAATTTGAAATTGATTGATAAATAAAAAACAACAAATAAATTCCATCAAAATATTTAGGTTGTCCTAAAAGTTCATTCGGCTTAATCAATAGAGTTGTCGGTGAAAATCGGCCAGAACTTTACGGGCAACTTAATAGATTGAATGATAATAATTACATACAAAATAAAAATTTTTAATGCATTATCTATGTTATTATTTGATTTTGATGTCATTTTTTTTAAATCGATGAATTGAATTAAATAACAACAATATCAACAACAATTAAACAATCATTCTATTATTACAGATTGTCCGAAATGTTCATTCGGCTTAATCAATAGAGTTGCTCATGAAAATCGGCCAAAACTTTTCGGACAGCTTAATAATTATAATGATAATAGCAAATAGCAATTGTACATCGTCAAACGCAGCAAAATGTGTGTGAAATGAAATGAATTTGTTTTTTATTATTATTATTATTTAATACATTAATTCATGTTTGATTGAATGAAATGAATGGATGAATGAATGAATGATAATTATGGGTTCATGTTTGAATGGCGTACACACACACACATACATATATATAAATTAATGTATCAATGAAATGTAAATGCATAGTAAAAAGCAATCAATATTCGAAGATATTTCATCCATACAACCATTAAATAGATTGAAAGCAAAAGCAAAAAAAAAAAAAAAAATTTAAGTAAAAATCTATGTTTTATTTTATTTTATATTTTACAACAACATAGTTTTACATTTTGAAAAAATAAAATAAAATAAAATAAGATAAAATATATTTTAAAAGTAAATATTAGAATATTTATATACATAGATACAACATGCATTGAAATGAAATGAAAAATTAATACAATTTTTTATTTTAGATTTTTATTTTCAAAACTAATAAACGAAGAAAAGAAAAAAAAACAATCATTTTCCATTTTCAATTCAATTTATAATTTTCATTTTATTTTATTTTATTTTATTTTTTTTTTTTTTGTTCTCCGAAAAGTTCATTCGGCTTAATCGATAGAGTTGCTAGTGAAAATCGATCAGAACTTTGCGGACAATCTAATAATATTTTTGTTTATTTTTATAAATATTATTTTGAATCAAATTTTACCGTTTATATTGCAAGAGAATCTTTCATTTTGATTATTTCTGCTGTTTCATTTGTTTGTTTATCCTCATCTTTATTCATTATATTGTCATTCATTCACAGTCATTCTGTGTGTCAATTTTACATGATCTTTCCATTTGGAATAAAATATGAGAATTGATAATGGAGAAAATATTTTTGGAATTTTTGAATTTAAACAAGCGAAATAAGAGGCCAAATTGTTTGAATCAAATTTTCCAGCTTGAAAGTCTTTGAATTGATATTATTGAATGAATGAATGCTCATTTCGTGTATATCAGTTTAAACTTGAATATCTTTTTCAGAGAGAGAATCAAACAAACAAACACACAATAAATTATCTGTGTAAAATTTAATTTACTTAATTTATTTCTTAGTAATTATTACGAAATCATTTAAGAAATTTCAATCTAATCAATCTCATATATTTTATTCTATGGACTCCTACCGGTAAATGATAATGATTCGATCAAATCACATATTCATTTATTTCTGTTGAATAAATGTTCAAACATTTTTTTTTCAATATTATTAACCAAAATTGAATTAAACAAATTGAAAGTGTTTTGAATTGAAATGAATGAAATGGAAAAAAAATAATACAAATTATATGATTTGAAGCTCATCTTATATAATGGTAGGGCATATATTAGGTTGTCCGGAAAGTTAATTCGGCTTAATCAATACAGTTGTTCATGAAAATCGGCCAGAACTTTACGGACAACCTAAATACATTGAGAAAAATCAAAACAAGAATAGACTAATATAGTTTAGAATCTCTGGTTTTTTAAAAGTTAATTATCATAATGTATTTTGCTTTTTCAAATATCTTTTTCAATCTACATTCACTATCATTCTTGTCTATTTTTATCTCTTTGTTTGTTTGTTTGATAGTCATTTTATTTAATTAAATATAAATCTAATCTAATCTAATTCATAAATGATAATAATAATTGTAATAATTATTATTATTAATATAAATGAATACTGTTTTTTCTCCTTTATTAAATTTATTTATTTTATGTGTATGCATTGCTCAATATCACATTTTTTGATGATTCTAATCAAAATATTAATTTCAATAATTGAATATTTGGTCTGCGAAAAAAAAATATAAATATCATAAAAGGTACAATTATTTTGCATAAATTTATTTTTGGGAAATATAATTTCCCCGTACATATACATTTTAATATTATTAATTTGTATTATTTAAAAAAAAAATTTTATTTCATTTGATTTTGTTTTTCTGAAAACCAAAAAAAAAAATAATAATAATAAATGAATGATGTTCAATATTTCAATATTATTATTTGATTATGTATGAATAATAATAATAATTTTGATAATGATATTGAATTGTGATCTATCATTCATTCATTCATTCATTCAATATTATTACATATTATTCAATGAAATGTTTTCATTCATTCATTTATATTCATTCAATCTTTATTTAGAATTTTTTTCTCCCCCCAAAAAAACACCCCGGAATATAGCCCTAGAATTTTTAGTTTTTTTTTCATATCGAATCCACCAAATCCATTTTTATGATTAAATTTTTTTTTCTGTGTGTGTGTTGGTAATACTTGAAATTTTATACATCATTTGATTCTTGTAAATTTCTGCTTGTGAATTAAACTAATAATAAAAAAAAATAACTAAATTTTCATATTTTTGAATAAAGCAATAACAATATAATAGCAAAAAAAATACCAACAAATCATTCAAAAATCCATATTTTAGATTGCACAAAGCAAAATGAAACCATGCCAAACACATGCTTGAATCATCTTATGCTTGCTTCATATATTTATCTTATTAACTTATTAATAAATAGAATCAAAGAGTAGATTCAAAGATTAATAAACCCATGACACAATACCTCAATAAGGTGTGTGCGTGTTTAAACTTAATTTATTATCATTATTATGATTGGTAACAATCATTATTCAGTTTGATCGAATCAAATTGATATGAAAAAAGATAGATAAGAGCGAGGAATTGGCTTAATCAATGCTAATTTTTTTCCAGTTCATAATTTAATAAGAAAATATTTATTTATCCTAAAATCACATTAAGATTATTTGTTTGAAACGATCATAAAGACAATGTAAGAATTTTTTTTTTCAAAACCCTTAAACCTTTGAATTTTTTTCGTTGTTCATCTATCAGATTTTCCGAAAAGTACATTCGGCTTAACCGATAGAGTTGTTCATGAAAATCGGCCAAAACTTTTCGAGCAACTTAATATTATTGAACAAACAAACAAACGAGCGAAACATTTCTAATTTATTAAATTAATCGAACTGATCAAGAATATCATTATGTATGATTTGATTTGTTTTATTTCTCCGTTAAATTTTGTTTGAATTCATTCAGAAATGATATCCATTTAAACACATTTAAAATATATCGGAATTGAATTGAAAATAAACCAAAATAACCAAAAAAAAAAAAGCAGACAGAAAATCAATGAAAAGGAAACAAGATAAGAGTTTTATGGTTTTTTTTTTGTTGGTGTTTGGTGCTCCGATCTTGTTCGTAAAAATATTTCGTTTGCCAATATGATCATAATGATAATCATAATAATAATAATAATGGCAATGATGGTGTGTTGTGTTGTAATCATCGATGTCATATTTATATGTTTATGTGTATGGGATATCAACATCCTTTGATTTTTCTATTTTTTGCTTTGAACCAAAAATTTTTGAAAATAAAAACAATTAGAATCATGTTCAATCATGTTGTTATGTGTGTATATTTGAAACATCGATATATACGGATCGAATATTTCTATATTTACCAATGTTCAATATAACAATCAATTGACATGTTATATTTTTATTAGGTTGTTCGGAAAGTTTTGGCTGATTTTCATAAGAAACTCTATTGATTAATCGTGATGAACTTTTCGGACAATCTAATATATTTTTATTTAATGTTTCTTTGAAT
The DNA here is from genome assembly GCA_002943765.1 of Psoroptes ovis. Classification (NCBI taxonomy): domain Eukaryota; kingdom Metazoa; phylum Arthropoda; class Arachnida; order Sarcoptiformes; family Psoroptidae; genus Psoroptes; species Psoroptes ovis. Next base: position 624,916 of record PQWQ01000020.1, on the reverse strand, counting down.
TGTTTAACATTAAAATGTTCATTTCTCTCTCTCTCTTTCTCTCCTTCTACAAACAAACACATTAAAAGGCATTTAAATATCATCAAATATACATACATACGCCAAAATAGTCATAATAATAATAATAACATAATGATCCTGATAAGTAATATTACAACAATAATAATGTGAAATGTATATACAAAATGCTAGATTGTCCGAAAAGTTTTAGCCGATTTTTATGAGCAACTCTATTGATTGAGCCGAATGAACTTTTCAAACAGCCTAATATTTTTCTTATCGCAAATTTTTATTTTTATTTTGAATGAATTTCATTCAAAATTCAATCGAATTATTATTGATTTTGTATTTTTGATTTTTGTGCAAAAATTGAAAATATATTTGAATGAAATTCATTTTATTTTGCCGCCGGACGCGTGTTCACAAATCGCGGATATATATTGTGAATTATGGCATGTGGTATAGCTTGGCATAGCTTGTAGCTTATAGCTGCTGCTGCCGTTCGATTTCCGCCATAAGGTTAAATGTGATTGAATTTTTGCGATTAAAATATTTTTATGATGATGATGATGATGACTTTATGAGGTTAGTTTAGTTAGTTATTTCGATTCACAATCAATTCAATAACTGTTCAAATAATGTCAATTTTTATATGTAATTTTTCCATTCAAAATTCAGGTCATTTTATTTCTGAAAATATTTGAAAATTCGGAAAAATTCAAATGACAATTAATTGAATTGAATTGAATGTATATTTAGACCCATCACGGTCGATAGTGGACTCAGAGATAAACATTTTCCAAGCCAAAAACCGAATCCGAAATCTAAATCTGTGTAAAAAAAATCATGTCCGGAAAATTCATTCGGAATTTAATTTATTTATTTTTTAATTAAAAAATTAATTTGAAAAATAACAAACATACACAGCAGAGCAGCAGTTATATGAAAAAAAATTAATTAATTAACAATTTTTAATTAAAATTTTTTAATTAAATAGGCTGTCCGGAAAGTTTTGGTCGATTTTCGTGAGCGCCTCTATTGATTAAGCCGAATGAACTTTTCGGACAACTTAAATTTATTCGTGTGCTTTTCATTAAATTACTTTTTCGCCCATTTATTTTCAATGATCAAATGGTGAATCACCACTACCATAACCGCTACTTGCATCACATAGTGCATCTCCATCCATTTTATTCAAAGGTTGTTGTTGCTGCTGCTGGGGCTGTTGTTGTTGATGATGATTATGATGAGATAATGGCTGATTATGACTATGATTACTATGATTATTGAGATAAGGATGCATTGAAGATGATGATGGTTGTTGTTGATGATTATGAGTCGGTTGTTGTGAATGATGATATTGAGAGTGTTGTTGTTGATGATGATGACTAGATTGTGATAATGATAATGATTGTTGCTGTTGCTGTTGATGAGGCTGATGCCTTTGAATCGAATCAATGAAATTATTGCTGTTATTTGTGGTGATATTATTCCTGGATAAACTGGCGAATAACATTCGTTCTTCATAATCATATTCGCATAGAATTTTATTTTCGAATAAATAAAAACGATCACCAACACAAAATCTATTAATCACAATAAGAGAAGAGAATTTTAAAATTTTTTTTTAAGAACAATAGCCTTTGAAATAATTCTAATAATAATCTCGACTTACTTTTGATGACATTGAAAACAAGAAAAACATTCCAAATGATAAACATTTGATTTAGCTTTCATGACCATTTCAAAACCGGGTATCGTTTTATTACATGCTGAACAATAGCCAGTATTACCGAATAATCTGAATACAAAGAAATTTTGAAAATGAATATTTAAATAAAATCAAAATCAATTGAAAACCATTTTAAGCACCATGAAAAATTATTATAATTAAAAATCATTAATAAATTAGTAATGTGTATCCATATTATTATTTGTGAATATATTCTATACACACACATATTCAAGCTGTCACATACCACCACACCACTAAATAATCATAATAATTTATGATTTGAATTCATTTTATTTTTAATATATTCCATTGTATTACTATTTCTATTATTTAAATATAATCATGGGATACAAGGAGTGAGAGAGATTATGCAATATTATCATAATGTGAAATGTTATATTTTATCCGTTTTGTGTATTCTTTTTGTGAAAATAAATGGAAATTTTTCGTTTGTTTCTAATTAAATTAATTATTAATTATTATATTATTTCATTTTTTTTTCTAATTCCACTTTTTAATATGAGTGAGCATGAATCATTAGGTTGTCCTGAAAGTTTTGATCGATTTCCATGAGTAACTCTATTGATTAAGCCGAATGAACTTTTCGGACAGCGACCTAATATTATGAAAAATTTCAATTGAAAAATTCCGAAATTCCAATTCAGAGAGAGAGAGAGTGAAAAAAAATTCATTTATATTCATTTTTTTATTATTATTCAATTTCAACTATTTCAATAATTGAAAAAAATAAAAACCCTTGAATACATGATATTGAAACTTGATACAATAACAGATATTTATTGGCACAAGTAGAAACTTGACGCTGAAACGCAAAAATTCAAATTAAACGCTAGGTGCTTTGAATAGATTCGCAATTGAAAGCGACGTAGCAGAGACGTACCAAGACGTCAGCAGTTTTCGAGGAAGTGAATTGGTATTTATACTTCTGACACCTACACGTGTGTGCTTAAGCAAAATGTGAAAATTCCAATTATTCCAACTTGAAACATTCATTCATTTGATCGTATTTATTTGTATATTTGCCTTTGAAAATAGAAAATTAATATTCGAAAATTGAAAATGAATGATTTTGCCATTTATAAAATAACAAAACGAATATAAAAATTCTGAATATTTGTATTATTAGGCTATCCGAAAAGTTTTGGCCGATTTTCATTAGCAACTCTATTGATTAAGCCGAATGAACTTTTCGGACAAACAAATTGAATATGAATTTTTTTCTGTTTAATATTAATAATTTGAATATTTGCAAATATTCATATATCTATTTGAATCCATGAATTATCATTTATTCTTTTATTCTTTTTTGTTATTTGGTTCACGAAATTCATTTCCCACAAATTAAAAACAATAAATGAATGAGTGAAAATACAAAAAAAATTAATTTCAATTATTATTACTATTTGATAATTGAAAATAATGAAAATAATGAGAATTTATTAATTTTCATTCCATTTTTGATTCAAGATATTATGTGTATTGTGTGTGTATGTGTGAGTGTGTGTGCGTGTGCTCATAAATGCACGAAATAATTAGCACAAATGTTGTGGAATTTCCCCCTATCGCTTCATCTAATTCCAAATATCATAAATGAGAAGAAGAAGGGGAGCAAATGAGTGAAATGAAATGAAATGAACAAACCGAACGAGCAAAATTCAATGATTAAATTTTGATAAATTATGGCATAATTCATATATTAAGTTGTTCGAAAAGTTTTGGCCGATTTTCATGTGGAACTCTATTGATTAAGCCAAATGAACTTTACGTACAACCACCTGATATATTTGTCAATACACTCTGAAGATTGAATTATTTAATATATTAATTATATTTTTGTTTCTCCAATCGTGTGCCATTTATTTATGTGTTTCAATGAAAATAATAATATTTAATTTATTAAAACAGATGAAATCATTCAAAAATATGATTAAATTTCATGCCAAAGCCATGCAAATATTGAGTATTTAAATGTCATATATTCTGTATTAATTCGATAATATCATATATCACATATCACACACATACATAAATAATTAAAATAATTGAAAAAAAAATATCAGAATTGATGATTATAATCATCATTATCCTTATTATTATAACTATAAAAACGTGTCATAGACTCTTCAATTAATTCTCAATGAAATAAATGTATGGCATTTGAATTTGAAAATTTGTTAAAAATTTAACAAAATTTTTGAAAAATTATTAAGTTTAACTAAGCTAATTTTACCCTGTTTTCTGAAATTGTTCATAAATTGTTTATTCATCAAATGCATAGATTCAATGCATGCAAAATTTGAAAAATTTGTCAAATTGTTGTCTGTAAATTGAAATAAATTTGAAGCATTTCAATGTGCACTTATTTATAATTTCACTTTTTACATATATTACATTTCTATACATCTCTCTCTCTTACTGAGTATCGGGGTAATATTTCATTTGTCAAATTAATGAATTAATAATAATAATAATAATTCATTAATTTTCTGTTTTTCTACTTATAATCTTTGAATAATTCAAAAAAAAAAAAAAAAAAAAAAATTCAAAACATTTTCATTCAAAAAAAATTTATCCATTCATTCATTCATTGAAATATATATCAGATATAGTTCTGTATATCTGAATGATTGAAATAATAACAAAACATAAATAATAACAGCAACAACAGCAAAAAATTATGAATTATTATTGTATTAGGCTGTCCGAAACAGTTCATACGGCTTAATCGAATAGATTTGCACATGAAAATCGGCCAAAACTTTTCGGACCACCTAATATAAAATAAATTTAATTATGAAATTTTTCTTTCATTTTTTTTTCAATGAGATATACTGAACATTTTTGAATGATTATTCTCATTATTATTGTAATAATAATGAAGAATATACATTCATTCATTCAAATGCTTGTTCATTTGAGACTAATATATATTATACACTATTGTACATGTCAAGCCTAATTTAATGACATTTTGTCATTAAAATTATTAATATTATTATTATTCATCTATTTATTCATTCATTCATTGTCTTTTTCTATTGCTCGGAAAAAAATTCATTCACTCATTAAGGTTTTAGGGTTTTTTTCATTTTTTTTTTTTTTCAAATGTTGATCGAGTTTAATTTGTTAATTGGATTCAATTCACATTACATCATGAATGTTGGCAGATGTTGTTGACTTGTATATATTATATATATTTTGTATCAAATAAAATGGAAATACAAACACTGTAAATGATATTTCCATTATTATTATTATTGTTATATAATAATGGAAACAAATTTTAATTCAAATCCATTCACATTCATCCACATTCACATTCAATTACTCTAATTGAATGTGAATGACGGATAGAGAGTAGTGAAATGTATTAAAAAGACAAACAGCTCAAACGATTCACAGTGAAAATTCAATGCAATTATAAATTTCGATAAAATTTTTCTGATGAATCAAAAATTGTCTAAATAATTCTCATATATTCAAGAGGTATTGATGCGTGATTATGGCTACGCAGAATTTGAAAATTTCAAGCTTTGAAAATTTCAATCAAATTTCAGATTTAAATGAATTCAAATAATTAAATAAATGTTCTGATGGCCCCTTCATCATTCTAAATCAATCTAAATTTAATATATATGAATGTTTTACATTTGAAATGAAAAAACTTTTAATTAATTAATTAAAAATTTGATTCTGAAATATAATTTCTGTTATATACGAATTTATATCCAAATAAACTAAATGAAAATCCAAAAAAAAAAAAATTCCATTTGAAAAATTAAAAACCCCTTTATTGCTGTAGTCTTGATTATTGTCATTATTTGAAATTTTTCGGTTATTTGCCTGTGAATGAATATTCGTATTTTGAATCAAAATGAAACTAATTAAAAATATTTAATCAAGTTTTTAGTAATTTTAATCAGCAAAAACTAATTATAAGTATGTTGTTGTTTGAATTAATGAAATGAAAATTTTTCGTTTTTCGAAGAACATACCAGTGAATATTTGAATATCTCCAAAAAAAAGCAAATGACCAAAATATTTTTTTGAATGAATTTTTTCTATTTTTTCATTTGAACAAGTATAATAGTTCAGTGCTATTGAAATATATTGGAAATAATATTCATAGAAGAATGTACATTAAGTTGTCCGAAAAGTTTATTCGGCTTAATCACGATATAGTTGTTCATGAAAATCGGCCAAAACTTTTCGGACAATTCTGATACATTATTCATCATTTTCATAATTGATGAATATAAAATATATTGCATATACTCATTTAGTTTCATTTAATCAAATGTCGAAAAATAAAAAGTTTCAATTAATTTCGTTTCTTTTCCTGCAATTTTCAATACAACAAAACAACACAAAAAAAGTTTTTCTTTCTTTATCCATTAATTTGCATAAATTCATTCATTCATTTATTATTAAATATATGTCTCTCAGTGCATGTGTGTGTGTGTGTTTTTAATTATTCTTGATGAATTATTATTAGTAATTAAGTTGTCCGGAAAGTTTTGGCCGATTTTCATGGCAACTCTATTGATTAAGCCGAATAAACTTTTAGGACAATCTTATATATATAAATAATATTCACAAAAATGTTTGTTTTTTTTTTGTTCCTATTAGTATTAATGAGAGGGTATATGTGAGTGCATGTTCATCAAGCACACACACATATATCTATGCATGGATTCTATCCATCCAATGATCATATGAACCGACTAACTAACTAACTAACTAATCAACTAATATAACGAGTTTGTACACTAATTAAAAATGAAAAAAATTAAATTTGTAGGGTTGTAGGGTTGTTATTCATTCATTTTTTAATCAAAATGATTAAACAAAATGATTGAATGCTTTCATTTCTCTCTCGCGTTTAGTTCAAATGTGAATAAATGAATTAATGAATTAAATGTGAATACAATTTCGTTTGAATTAAATTCAAATATATTTAGCTGTCCGAAAAGTTCTGGCCGATTTTTATGAATAACTTCGATTGATTAAGCCGAATGAATTTTTCGGACAACTACCTAAATAGATGAATGTGCTTATAACTATAGTTGTGTGCGCATTTCAATAGTTTTTGTTATATTTTTGGATCATCATCATCAATTATTATTATTGTTATGTTTAGTTAAATAGAAAGCTTTTTTCGTTGGTTACTATTATCATTATTAGTTGTTATTATTGCTATTATCATTATTAGTATTGTTGTTGTTGAAAATAATGTTCAAGTTATGTAATAATAATAATAATAATATAAATTAAATTCAAATAATTCAAAAAAGAAGATGTATAGCCTTAATATTATTGAATGAATGAATGAATGAATGAATGAATGAATTAATGAAAATGGAATAAAATGAAAATTGAACGAAATGAAAATGAAAATGAATGTTTGAAATTATATTTAGATTAAGGCTAGCACCTTTGAAATTTTTATAATTTTAAAAATTTTTAATTATGAAAAGTAATTAATTTAATAATTGAAAATAATTGAAAACTCTACCTTAAATAATCACGTTTACAAAGTATTAGATTAGCTTTGGTGAATAATGTCGAGCCGACTTCACCTAAACGGCAATCACAACAAGAACATTTGAGACAATCTTCATGCCAATATTGATCTAATGCTTTCAATAGGAAACGTTCACGTATTGGTTTGTGGCAATTGAAACATTCAATTGGTTGTTTTGAGGTTTGTAAATGTCGTTGTGGTGGTTGTTGTTGATGATGATCATGTTGATTATTGCTTTGATTATTATTCGAATGTTGTTGGTGCTGATTGATCGATGAACGACTCGTGCTATTATTTACTTGTTTTTGTTTATGGCCAGCCATTTCTTCAAGAATTAATCAAAGAATCAATTTAAATAATCAACAGTCTAATCTTGAATTTTGGAAATTTGAAATTATTTCGTACGGAAAATTCTGCATTGAATTCAATTCGTTTCAAACGAAACAAAACAAAATAATTCGTATTGAATGTAACAATTCTACAAACATGACTGACTGGCGAAAAGCGAAAATCATTTCAAAAATAATTTGAAATGAGAAAATTCATCGAAATCAAATATTGCACAATATACTGGCTGGCTGAATTGTAATGATGATGCTATATATCACATATGAAATGGTAAATTCAATATTCAATATTCACATTCATATATCACACACATTTGCTAGTTGTACAATTGCAAATTATTCTGCTAGCAATTTTGTGCATTTTGAATTCAATTCAATTCATTCACTAATTCAATGTGTTTGATTCTGCCACCATATGATGATAGACCCTTAAGATAGACCCTTGAAAAAATGAAAATGAAAGCAATCATGAATTTGAAATGAATGAGAGAAATTCATTCAGTGCCGTAGAACTGCGATTCTGTGTTTGGACCCAACTATTCTAACGGTATGTATCGATGTCCATGTCCATGAATTATCTACCGTGTTTATCTGCGCAAAATTCTCGGAATATTCAAAAAATCTCAAATGGAAAACCATTTTGAAAAGTTTCGATTATCAAATTATTATTATGATGATGATTGTTTCAATCATTAATGAATTTTACAAATTACATAAGTGGCAATCATCAAATACATGCATATGATACACACACAGACACAATTATTGATTATCATTATGAAATGACAAATTTGTATTTGATTTAAATTGAAATTATTATTATTATTTTTTTTGAAATTATTGAATCATTTACCTGAGAACGATCCATGCTAATATTCTCATAGGTGAATATTTATATGTGAAAATGCAATTATAATTTCATGAATATCTTTTTTTCTCATGAAATTATCAAAAATAATTTCACAAGAATTCAAATAAAACATCTTGAATTTTTTTTGAATCCAATTATTGATATTGAAATTAATGCCATTAAAATATATTAGGTTGTCCGAAAAGTTTATTTCGATTAATCAATAGAGTTGTTAATGAAAATCGTCCAGAACTTCTTGGACAACCAAATATTTGAAAACAAGAAAATTGCTAATAATAATAGTAATGATAAGAATTGTTATTTGATTTCAATTGAAATATTATCTGGTAAATTATTGTTATGATTATTATTATTATTAATATAATCATAATAATAATATAACAATAATAATCATAAATTGGCCACAAAAATAAAAATAATAGAAAATGCATTACGATAATTAACTATTTGCCTTCAAATATATATAAATGCATTTTCTGTGTTAGTCTATCTAATATATGTCTGTGTTTGGCTAAACAAGACTTGAAATTCTACGAAATTCTTGATCGATATAATTTGTTATTATATCGTTAATATGTTGTTAATATATACTTATATTTATCGTTTTATAAACGACTACTAATATTCAAACAATTAATTTCAATTATTTTTTTAATGGTTTGTCTCATTAAGCTAAACACATGGGTCATTGTCATTATTATAATTATTATTTTTTTTATTTAGAAAAATATGAAAAAAACATTATCTTTTCTTGAAAACGTAAATATTTTCACAACAATTTCCAGCAAAATATTAAGCTGTCCGAAAAGTTCATTTCGATTAATCAATAGAGTTGTTGATAAAAATCGGCCAAAACTTTCCGGACAACTCAATATTTGTTCCCCAGCGAAATATGCAAAAATTTCGCAGATTTTCCTGGTAGTACTTGCCCATGAAATAAAGCAAATATATGAAATAATAATGATGCTCCAATATCTCTAATGGAAATTGTTCAATTATCATCACTAAAACATGTTTATTTATTTTATTCATGTCAAACTTTGATTGTTTTTTCATGTTTTTTTAGATGTTCAATTTTTGCCATTTTCCAATCAAACTTGAATCATCAATCGAAAATGTTTTCCTAAGTGTTTACACTTGAATTTTTCTGAAAAAATGGCCATAAGTTGCCAAGAAGCTATAGCCTTGTTAGAAAATGAAAAAGATCTGAAAAATTTGTAAAAATTTTAAGACTTTTACTTGTGCATTTATACTAAAATTCAAGTGAAAACACGAATCATTCCAACCTTAATTTTTACCTGTGAAAATAATTTCACTTCAACACCCCTCAACGTATTGTGTTCCATGTGTTTTTATTACTTTATGTGAAATACCCGAATATCATCAATTTCCATTTGGATCCCAATAAAATGGCCACTAATGGAAATGAAAAAAACACAAAAAAAATCATTGAAAACCTATTGAAAACCTTGCAAAAGGCCTCACAAAAGGCTTCAACAAAAGGTTCATTGTGATTCAACACCAACAACAAGTTTACTCTCAGTGTTTCACATCACATATACCACCGTTTGGCAGTGAAAAATGCATCAATAAAACAAAACAAAACAAAATAAATAAATTGAAATGACGACAAATCAAATCGAATGCATTTCAAATGAATTATATGAATTCATATGCAGGCCAAATTGTGATAAAATGATGTGCCTGTCTATACGTTTTAAATACATTGAAATGCATTTTTTATGTAATGTAATGTAAAATATTTAATGATATCGATATCGATGATAATAACATGATATAAACTATACATTTATCTACTATTAGTTGAACGAAAAATAGACACGAAATGCACTTAAATTGAAATATATATCAACACACACATATTATATCATTTTGAAAATGAAAATACAAAAATCATTTTAATGCATTTTATTTTCAAATAAAAAATATAAATATAAGAACTGTCCGAAAAGTTCATTCGGCTTAATCCGATAGAGTTGCTCATGAAAATCGGCCAAAATTTTCCGGACAGCCTAATATTTTATCTTATTTTCATTTTTTTGGGTGAAATTTGAAAGAAATAAATGAAGAATGAATGAATGAATTAATATATATTGATTCATATCGTACATTATTATTGATATATATATCGTATCTTGGAACCATCATATTATACATTTATTTTGTCGATTCATACACACACACTATATGTCAATCTATTGAAAATATAGAGAAAATAATAATAATAATTGAAGATGCAATTTGTATTAATTCATTCATTGATTCAAATTGATAATCTATTTTTTTTTTATTTGTCATCAAAATGCTATTGATTAGGGTTGGCCACTGGTTTTTTGAAAAGTATAAATAATAATGATAATAATGGAATTATAATGGAAAAATAATAATGACAAATTCAAATTATTGATTCAATTGATATTTAATGAATATCATTCATTGATATACATTATAAATTGTATTGTCCATTATAATAATCAAAATGATATTATAATAATAATAATTAAATGAATCAACAACAACAAAATATCAATCAATCCATTATTATTTATTAAGCGGTGGCCAAATTTTTGATAGTAATGGCTTTTCAAACCGAAGATATACATGCCCATTGAAAGCCCTATGAAAAAATTGAACAATGAATGCGCGCTGTTTCGAATCTAGAAAAAATCTAGATCCTTTGGTCCTGCGGTGTGAATACAATGGTCGAACAAATTGGCAATTTGTTGGCCACCGCTGATTACATTATTGATGCATTGATAGATTGATTATCGATCGATCCGATCCTCAAATCGTCATCATTACTATTTAATATTATCATTATTATTATTGTTGCTTGAAATATATTTCTTGTGTTGACAAATTGGATTCCTTTTCTTTTTTTCTCTTGGATTTTCAATTCGTATTTTCATTTAATTTATTTTGAATTTTTTTCATTTGTTATATTGTGGCTGTCTATATATATATATTGAATGGACATGTATTGTACTGTTATTGTTGATTTCTCTTTTTATATTTCAATTTATAAAATTAAATTTTTTCCCTTCTTTTTTTTTTGGGTCCTCAAATGTCAAATTATCCTTGTTTCAAATAATAGTTATCATGTCAATGCGATGAATGTTTCAACATTTTTCTTGTTCAAAAAAAGAAAAAATTAAATTTTCCGCCAAACAAAAATTTTTCAATTTGAAATCACAAGATGGCAGCAGTTTTTATTTGTACAGTGAATCACGAAACAATCGATAATCGAAACTGGGTAATCGATAATCGAACGAATTTCGAAAACACTAAAATCGTTTTTGTTTTGGTGTCAGCCGGCAAAAAGTCAAGTTTAAATTGTTTTTTATTTCAATACTCATTTAAATATTTAAAAAAATGTGTGATATAAAAATAACACCATTGGGTAAATTATTTATTTAGATAGTTTTATTTTATAACTCTCATAAATTTTTCAAATTTTTTCAAAAGGTGCTGGTCAAGATGTTGGCCGTAGTTGTATATTGGTTACAATCGGCACGCAAAGAGTTATGCTTGATTGTGGAATGCATATGGGCTATAATGATCAGGTTTTTTCAATTAAATTTCACAAATTTCATTCAAATTGATAATTATTAATCATTTTTTTGATTTAGCGAAGATTTCCCGATTTTTCTTACATCAGTAATGAAGGAAGTTTAGATTCATATCTTGATTGTGTCATCATTTCACATTTCCATTTGGATCATTGTGGTGCTTTGCCTTATATGACTGAAATGGTTGGATATAAAGGACCGATATACATGACACATCCAACCAAAGCTATTTGTCCAATTTTATTAGAAGATTTTCGTAAAATAACTGTTGAACGTAAAGGAGAAACAAATTTTTTCACTTCACAAATGATAAAAGATTGTATGCGAAAAGTAACGCCTGTGATTCTTCACGAAACAGTCAAAGTGAATGATGAACTGGAAATCAAAGCATATTATGCTGGACATGTATTGGGAGCTGCAATGTTTCACATTAGATCTGGTCAACATTCAATAGTCTATACAGGTGACTATAACATGACAGCTGACCGTCATCTAGGAAGTGCATGGATCGATAAATGTAGACCAGATGTTTTAATAACTGAAAGTACATATGCCACGACCATTCGTGATTCAAAACGATGTCGTGAAAGAGATTTTTTGATGAAAGTACACGAATGTGTTGAACGTGGTGGCAAAGTATTGATACCAGTATTTGCTCTTGGACGTGCTCAAGAATTATGCATTCTTCTTGAAACATATTGGGACCGAATGAATTTGAAAGTACCGATATATTTTGCTGTTGGTTTGACTGAAAAGGCAACAAATTATTACAAGCTATTCATTACATGGACCAATGAAAAAATTAAAAAAACATTTGTCAAACGTAATATGTTCGAGTTTAGACATATAAAACCATTCGATAGAGCTTATATTGATAATAAAGAACCAATGGTTGTATTCGCAACACCTGGAATGTTACACGCTGGTCTATCATTGCAAATATTTCGAAAATGGGCACCTGATCCTAATAACATGGTTATAATGCCTGGTTATTGTGTAGCCGGTACCGTTGGTTATCGTATATTGAATGGAGCGAAAAAAATTGAATTTGAAAATAAACAATTTGTTGAAGTCAAATTACAAGTAAGATATATGTCATTCAGTGCTCATGCTGATGCTAAAGGTATTATGGACTTGATAAAACATTGTGAACCTAAAAATGTTGTATTAGTACATGGTGAAGCATCGAAAATGGCATTTCTGCAAGGAAAAATCAAAAATGAATTCCAAATTGATTGTTATTATCCAGCAAATGGTGAAACTTTGAGCATTGATATACCTCTATCACATACAGTTGATGTTGATGTTGATTTTCTTGAACGTACATTAAATGCAAACGCATCTACTGATTTAAAGCGACAAAAATTAATGCATGGTACACTTAAAATAATGAACAATAATAATGATAATGATGATAATGAAAATATTACTACAATATTATGCGATAAAGAAGAATATAAACAATATGGTATCAAAGCCTTCAATATAACATACAAGACATTTATTAAATTACAAAATACTAATGAGTTAACGTTATTAACAAATGATAGAATTATAAAAATTTTATATGAAAAATTGAAAAGTAAATTCAATAATAATGATAATAATCAACAACATTCAATTAAACTTTTGAATGATACCGAATTGATGATCTCAAATGTTCACATAAAAATTGTCAATGATAATCAAAACAATAATAAAACTCTCATATTGAATTGGCCTGAAGAGGTAATTCCAAATTTATTTATTTTTTTATTCAGTCAAGTTATAATAATCATATTCCTTTAATTTCAAAATTTAGGATGAAGCATTGGGAAGTTTTCTACCGAATTATATTCAAGAATTGAATCATTGTTTCTATTATTCGAATGAAATAGTGACCATATCGTGATTATAATAATAATAATAATTCAAGATTATGCTTCACTTGTTGAACAATCATCATTCAATATTTTTCTTTGATTGAAACGATTCAATTCTTTGCGTATTTCTTTAACAATTGATTGTGTTTCTTCATTTAATTTAATTTCCAAAATATTTGGATGTTTATGTGTTTCTTTAATCGTTTCACGACTGTGTATATAACTGATACGATCATAATTATTGATATCGGATGAATGGCGATCAATAAAATTATAATGTATCGGTATAAATTTTTGTTTACTACTACCGCTGCTGATATTATCACTATATGAAGATGTTAATGTCTGTAAACGTTTGGGAAATGTTTGCAAGTTTTGTGACTTCAAATAATCATATTGTTGACTTTTATCTAATTTTTTAACACTGTAATCATCTTCATTATTATCATTATTATTACAAGATAATGATGAAGATGTGGACGATGCAATTAAATCATCAGTACTTGATGCTACACTATTGAAATTATTATTATTGGGATTTCGTATTGATTCGGACTGGGTATTAATACCGTTATTATTGGCCGATAAACGACGATCTTGATGATGAATTATCTCTTGATTAATTGTTTCAATCCATCTATTATTGTGACGATTTTCATTATTGAAACGGCAACAAAAACAATATAAACACAATAATAGTATGAATAATAAAAATAATGTGCCGAGTACTATCAGCATGGATTTAAAATTGATCCAATTAATTTCAGCTCTGTTTGCTTCTACAGTCGTTGATGTGTTTTTCTTATTGTTATCTTTTTGGAATAAAATGAAGAATAACTGAGATTATTATTTCAATTTAAAAGAAATCAGCTAAAAATAATATTTAATACAGTGGTCACACAACTCATTGAGACAATAATCAAAAAATAGGTAAAATTTCGACGTATAATAGCTTTAGATTTCGCGATTTTTTCAAAAATTTAGGCTAGAGAAAGGGAAAATTTTTGAATTTTTCGAAAAAATCTAAGGCTATCCATCGTCAAAATTTTTCAAAAAATCGAAAAAATCTAAGGCTATAATACGTGGAAATTTTTCAAAAAATCGAAAAAATCTAAGGCTATCCATCGTCAAAATTTTTCAAAAAATCGAAAAAATCTAAGGCTATCCATCGTCAAAATTTTTCAATTTTTCGAAAAAATCTAAGACTATCCATCGTCAAAATTTTTCAAAAAATCGAAAAAATCTAAGGCTATAATACGTGGAAATTTTTCAAAAAATCGAAAAAATCTAAGGCTATCCATCGTCAAAATTTTTCAAAAAATCGAAAAAATCTAAGGCTATCCATCGTCAAAATTTTTCAATTTTTCGAAAAAATCTAAGACTATCCATCGTCAAAATTTTTCAAAAAATCGAAAAAATCTAAGGCTATCCATCGTCAAAATTTTTCAAAAAATCGAAAAAATCTAAGGCTATAGTACGTGGAAATTTTTCGAAAAAATCTAAGGCTATCCATTGTCAAAATTTTTCAAAAAATCGAAAAAATCTAAGGCTATAATACGTGGAAATTTTTCAAAAAATCGAAAAAATCTAAGGCTATCCATTGTCAAAATTTTTGAATTTTTCGAAAAAATCTAAGACTATCTATCGTCAAAATTTTTCAATTTTTCGAAAAAATCTAAGGCTATCTATCGTCAAAATTTTTCAATTTTTCGAAAAAATCTAAGGCTATCCATCGTCAAAATTTTTCAAAAAATCGAAAAAATCTAAGGCTATCTATCGTCAAAATTTTTCAATTTTTCGAAAAAATCTAAGGCTATCCATCGTCAAAATTTTTCAAAAAATCGAAAAAATCTAAGGCTATCCATTGTCAAAATTTTTGAATTTTTCGAAAAAATCTAAGACTATCCATCGTCAAAATTTTTCAATTTTTCGAAAAAATCTAAGGCTATCCATCGTCAAAATTTTTCAAAAAATCGAAAAAATCTAAGGCTATCTATCGTCAAAATTTTTCAATTTTTCGAAAAAATCTAAGGCTATCCATCGTCAAAATTTTTCAAAAAATCGAAAAAATCTAAGGCTATCCATTGTCAAAATTTTTGAATTTTTCGAAAAAATCTAAGACTATCCATCGTCAAAATTTTTCAATTTTTCGAAAAAATCTAAGGCTATCCATCGTCAAAATTTTTCAAAAAATCGAAAAAATCTAAGGCTATCTATCGTCAAAATTTTTCAATTTTTCGAAAAAATCTAAGACTATCCATCGTCAAAATTTTTCAAAAAATCGAAAAAATCTAAGGCTATCCATTGTCAAAATTTTTGAATTTTTCGAAAAAATCTAAGACTATCTATCGTCAAAATTTTTCAATTTTTCGAAAAAATCTAAGGCTATCCATCGTCAAAATTTTTCAAAAAATCGAAAAAATCTAAGGCTATCTATCGTCAAAATTTTTCAATTTTTCGAAAAAATCTAAGGCTATCCATCGTCAAAATTTTTCAAAAAATCGAAAAAATCTAAGGCTATCTATCGTCAAAATTTTTCAATTTTTCGAAAAAATCTAAGGCTATCCATCGTCAAAATTTTTCAAAAAATCGAAAAAATCTAAGGCTATCTATCGTCAAAATTTTTCAATTTTTCGAAAAAATCTAAGGCTATCCATCGTCAAAATTTTTCAATTTTTCGAAAAAATCTAAGGCTATCCATTGTCAAAATTTTTGAATTTTTCGAAAAAATCTAAGGCTATAATACGTGGAAATTTTTCAAAAAATCGAAAAAATCTAAGACTATCCATCGTCAAAATTTTTCAAAAAATCGAAAAAATCTAAGGTTATAGTACGTGAAAATTTCTGAATTTTTTGAAAAAATCTAAGGCTATACATCGACATTACTCTCTGGAAATTTAGGAACTGGGAAAAAGGTTGGTCACCACTGTGAAATAATCTTTGCATACTTTCAAGTTTATCGATAACATTGAATCCTGTTAAATTGTGAATTTGATCGTTGGATATTGATGACATTAATTGATTTACATTTTCAAATGGAATAATAGTATCATTATTTTTATATTTTATCTCGTATTTTATTTCTAATCTCTCATTTTTATCATCGATTATCACATCTCGAATCTATTAAATGAAAAAAAAGAATAAAATAATAAATTATCAAAATTTTATTCCATTAAAATCAGAAAAAAATCTCTTCTATCTTGTTTCATGCATCCAGAATTGTTGATTGCATTAATCCCATTGTGGGCCCGAGACTTACATCAAGCTCAATTGTTTCATTAATTGATCCATTCGAATGTTTCTTGAATTCCATTTCATATAATTTTGATAATTTATCTTGAAAATATTCGATAAAATCACTTTTATTCCAATGGTTTATGATTGAATCATTTCGATAAATAAAACCTTTGAATTATTTCCAATAAACAGAATATTCAATTAATTAAAAATAATTTAATTACTTGATTTTGATTAATTTACTTATTTTCAAAAGATTATCATCTTCAAGTGATGTGATTTCAGTGAAATTCTTGTGCAAAATTCCATTATTACTATTAAGATTTGTATGATTCCGGATCTCAGTCTCATCCACATATATGACTGTTGAATGATTGGCTATCAATATAATGGGCCTCGTAGTTGTTGATTCAGTTGAAATAAAGCTATTTTCATCATTATTTTGATTGTCGAATATTGATGTATATGTCAAATCATTAATTAATGAATTATTGATTAATGAATGATTATTATTATTATCGTTATTTGTTTCATAATAAAAATCAAAATCAAATTTTGGCCATTTTCGTTGATGATAATGATGAATATTTCGGATTAAACAATTTTCCGTACAATTTGATCCTAAATTTTGAAAGTAAAATGAATAAATAAGTCCCTTCATTTCGAATAATCATTCATTGAAATTGTATCACTTACCATTCGACAGAATCATTGAAAATGTAAAAATGATTAAAATTTTCAATAAAAGCTTCCAATTATACATTTTGTGATTCATTCCAAAGATGACTGGGAAATAGTCCATTTTGAATTTCACCAAGAATAATTCACATTGAAATAAATGATTTGAAACGCGATTTAATTGGAAATTATTGCAAATCATTCGAAAAAAAAAGATACGTACAAACTAAATGAAATTTTGGTGATGATGTATTCGTCGTTGTTATTGGTGGTGAATGCAATTTTTTTGTGAAAATTTTAATTCATTTGTTAAAACATGCGACAGGTGATTAACATAATAATTTCGGGTGATGCTATATTCGGGTGAATCTACGTAACCAGTTTTGGATGAATTTGAATTATTTATTTTCTGATGATTATGATTGTCATCATGCATCCAAGCTTTGCGTAGCATCCATCATCATCCATTCATTCATTTGGCCATAAAACACTGTGTGTGAATAATAACGATGCTTGAATATGATGGATTGAACATCATGATTATAATAATGTAAATCATTCATCGTCGTTCATTTACAATTGTAATCAACACAAATAAAAATTTAATTAAACATTTAAATAAATAAACGAATAAATATACGTACACACCTTTACCTTTCTATTCTGGTTTTATTTTATTTGTTTGGTGCACGAAAACCACCAAAATTTTATTGTTTACCATTAACCTGTATATATGTATATATAAGACCTGCAAATATTCATGAATCAATCACATTATTCCTGTGGAAGCTATGGTAACCAGAAAAGAATTCATTGTGTGGAAAAAAAATTACGGAAGCCACTGTATGATGACTATATGATGGCTTATTTTATTTACATTTGGTTGTCCTGAAAGTTTTTACCAATTTACTCATTGAAAAACATTAAAAAATCGGCAAAAACTTTTCGGACAACCAGAATATTATTGAAACAATAGAAACAATTCATAATGAGAAATGAATCATAATCAATACAATTCATAATAATAAATGAATGAATAAATGAATCATAATTAAATTGATTTTATTTGAATTCGAAAATTTTTTTTTAATTACTATTTTTAATTATAAATAATCATCATCTTTCCAATTATTTATTTATTTGTTTAAAATTTAAAAAATGTGATTTGTGACATTTTTTCCATATTTTTCTCCCTTCAAAATCCAATGGTTTAGTGTTGTTTGTATTTATTGAATTTTTCAATGTGTCATTCGTCCTTTTGATTGTTTGTACATTGAATTATATTAATTATTAAAAAAAAACATTGAAAATAATAACAATTATATCGTCAATAATAATCAATAATAGCAATAATTAAACAAAGTTATAACATTAGAAACGAAATTTGAATGAATGAATGAAACAAACAAACAAACAAAAAAAAAAACAATGAAATGCAACAATTTTTTCATATTAAATAGACGTGTATTTTTGTGTCGATGTGTGTGTTTTACACGTGTGAAATCAACGTTGAATTACACGTGTACATTTTAGAAAATTTTCAAAGATGTTCAATGTAAGATGTATTGATTCAATGTGATGAATTGCTTGAAGAATTTATACTTAATCGATTTATTCTGGGTCCGAAAAAAAAAATTTGATTCAAAGAATTGAACTGCCCTAAACTGTTGTCTTGTCAATAGTCCCGAAACTGTCGTTATAAGCCGTATATTTTACAAAACACAAAGCTTCAAACAAGGTATCGGGCCAAGATTTTTCTTTTCCATTATGTCTCTTATTTAAATGATTATTATTTATATCACTTTATAGCAATAAATATGAGAAAAAAAAATTACAAAATTAAGATATTTGAAATCATTTACTTTTTGTGTTTATTTGTTGTCATTTAATTAGCTGTCAAAAAATTGTTTGTTTGTAACCAAATATACAGTAAAATGTATAAATATATAGATGTGAAAAAAATCAAAAATATCAAAGATAGAATGTGTATTTGAATTTTTATATTAGGTTGTCCGAAAAGTTCATTTCGATTAATCAATAGAATTGCTAATGGAAATCGGCCAAAACTTTCCGGACAATCTAATAATTTGAAATCGTTTATTTTTGTTGTCCAATGTAATGTGTGTTGTTATAATCTAGTAATTGTTTTTCGAAAAAAATATGTGAAAATATTTGAAAAGACTTAGATTTGAGAAAATTAAGTGATTTTTTGTATTAAATCGGTAGGGATGAATTTTTGAAGGTGGGTGTGTAGCAATGGCGATAAGTATTTGAAATTAAAATTAAATTTTTCTTAAATTTTGGCCAATTCAAAATTCATTGATTGTTTAATCACATTCAAGTTATATATAGGTGTGTAATTGCCTTTAAATTTACATTCATCATCATCATTTTAAAAAAATCAAATTTTACAAACCACAGAAATGGAACTTGGACAAATCCGATGTCAAATAGACCCATGATTGAATTTGATTTTTCACGTAGGTAGCAATAAATATTACCAATAACTTGAAAAAATATTAGGTTGTCCGAAAAGTTCATTCGGCTTATTCAATAAAGTTGCCCAGTGAAAATCGGCCAAAACTTTCCGGACAACCTACTATAATATTTAACACCTTGCACTTTCGGTGATCAAGGCATTACACATAAAAGCACCTTTACAGTGTGGTTCGACAGTGAAAAAATATAAATCAAACATTCATCGAATAAAAAACTGAATCATTTGATGATTTATTATTATTTTCAATCATTGAGGCTGCTGCTGCTGCTGCGTTTGTTGAATTATTATTATTATTATTGACTAGGTTATTGATTTTATCATTCGGTTGCTGTAATTGATGTTGTTGTTTAGCTGATTTTGATGTTTGCTGCATCAAAATTGTTGTGGCCGTAGGTTCATTGTTATTCGAATTAGGATGATTCGGTGAAAAGGTTGTGGTTGTAGCTTGCGGCTGTTGCGGCACACGTTGAACACGTTGCAGCTGCGGATGATTGGCGTTCACTAAATGTGTAGGAATCAATTTGGGCTGTTGTTGTTGTTGCTGTTGACTTGGTTCCATTGTTTTCTGTGCTTGTAGTTTCAGCTGATCACGAGAAATTGATGCTGCTGCACCGGCACCAGTAGCAGGGTTAGGACCATTCAACATATTTGCATCAATAATTCTAACAATTTCATGTTGTGGCGTGGTACCACCGTTGGGCATTTTCGATGCTTGCGGCACCATTGATGATACTAATTGCCGCCGTGGTAGGGTTTGTGATTTCATTTGTTGTATATGTTGTTGTTGTTGACCCGGGGCTGCAAGAATATTCTTGGCATTATTCTGGTTATTAGCCATAGGGGTAACATGTAGATCATCAATTTTCTTAACAATCGAAATCATATGTGGATATTGTGATTGATTACTGTTGTTATTGTTATTGATCACATGATTTATTTGTATAAATTGTTGCTGTTGCTGCTGCTGATGATGTTGTTGAAGATTTTTTGGCAATGTTCCTGCGGTACATAGCTGTTTTTCAATAAATATTGGATGTGGATGTGGATGGGGCTGTTGTTGATGTGTACCAGTTGTTGCCATTTGCTGGCGAACAATAGCAGTGTTTGCCGAAGAAGTTTTCATTGTTGATTGTTGTTGCTGCTGCTGGTGAATGATAGCTTGTTCATTGTTTGTTTGATGACCAATTTTCGATCGTATACCACGAACAGATGGTCGTCGGGCGAAGCCAAATGTTGGATCATCATCTTCGGTGAATGAATAACGTTTCTTTATTCGTTCAGTTCTTTGATGTTCTTGTTGAACGAATGCTTCTAATTCATCTTTTTCTTCAGCTGATTGTTCAGAATTTTCAGTGTTTTTATTATTATTATTATTATCACTAAGACCATCTTTACGCATTAATACTTGTGGATAAGCATAAAGGCCATCACGACGACGAATTTCACTAGGGTCAGGAAAATGTGTACTGTGATGATTCAGCTGAATATTATTACCATCACCATTATTGATTGGATAATGTTGTGGGCGAATTGGTTGCAAGTTAGGTGCGGCAGCCGTATATGCCATCACTGTTGGATGTTTTTGTTGTACATAACAATACGATGGCGGTGCAGGATGTTGTTTATGTTGTGGATGATGTAATTGCATTATTCTTGGCCCGAGTAATGTTGTACCTTGCGGAACAATTATATGACGAACTGGTATTGCGTTCGATTGTTGATTAGCATCCACCGATGTGTTGGGCACAACTATTTGAGCTTGTTGTATGATAGCTGCTGCTGCTGTTTGCTTTGGTACGACATTTATTGTTTGGCCACCGGTATTGTTTGCTTTCGATGATGCTGAGGATGATGATGATGATGCGGTTGAGGAACTTGATGGTGAAGAGCCAGAAACATTCGATGCAGGTGATGGTTGTTGAACTGATGAAATAGTACATTGTCCTAATTGATTACCAACCAATAATTTTGAATTATAAATAATAGATGCTTGATTATTTGCAGGGTTATTGTTATTTGCAGTATTCGGTGCTGTTTGAACAATATATTGAACAGGGCGTATTTTACTCAGACCATTCATTCCAGGATGCTGAATGACTGCATATGATGGATATCGATAGATAACTTGACCAGGCCGTAATGCTGCTGCTGCCGGTGCTCCTGATTGATTATTAATAATACAAATATGACCAGCATTCGTTGGTATACGTGGAGATACATTAACCGAACCACTGTGATCCAAATGATTGGCCGATATTTTCAAATGATTTGCAGCCATATTCGATTGTTGTTGTGGATCGGGAGGAGACAAATTGACATTTTTACCATTGATATTATTATCTGGAATTTTAATATGAATCTGTTGAACGGTTGAATTCGTTGATGGATTATTATTGGTGGATTTTGTTGCACTCAAAAATTGTTCATGATTCATCATCAGGTTAGCAACTGTTGATGATGCCGATGTAGACGATGATGCCGATGATGATGATGTTGAAGAATTTGGTGAATTTGAATTGGGCGATATTTGTGGCTTGATTTGTTGAATGTTTGCGGCTGTTGATGTCGATGTCGATATCAATAATGGCAATGTTTGTGGATTCGTTTGAGCTGAAGATGATGTCGATGATGATGATGCACAAGACAATGATGATGATGGCGATGATGATGTTCGATTCGATGTATCCAGAACAGCATAACAAGGAATCGACATTAAATTATTAACAGATGGTATAACAGTATGATGCTGCTGCTGATGTTGTGGTGGTGGCTGTATTATTGATGAACCATTAACATTAGGGCTGGCCGCAGCAGTCATGTTATTTGTTTTACCAATAAATTTACCAGCTGTACCGGGTGTCATCGATGATGCAGCGATCATTGGCATATTTATGGTGATAGTTGGCGCAGAATTATTCGAAGAATCATTCAAAGATTTATTACTATTCGAATGATTCTGTTGCTGCTGTTCGATGATTTTTCCATAAAATGAAATATTTTCACCGAGATTCGGTGGTGGCCTGTTATATTCATTCGATTTCGAAGATGTTCGACTAGGATTGTTATTATTAGCTGATGAAAATTCACCACCACCCCCACCACCATCATCACTGGATGATGTACTTAGCCGTTGTTGATGTTCAAAATTTGATTTAATTTGATTCGAAACGATCGATGTTGATGAATTATTATCATTCGAATTATTATTCAATTTTTTCAATAATAATTCATCAGTATTTTCATACAATACTTCATTTTTCATTGTATCATTTCGCGTTTCATGTTGAGATTGATGAGGTTGTAATGCTGTCTGGGTGGCAGCAGGGGTTGGTGACGGACATTTAGTGCTGGTTGCTGTTGCTGTTACTGGTGATAATTTACTGGTCGTCGAAGAATCACCAACGTTACCACCATCAACTACAATACTGTTAACATTTGAACTATAATTGACCTTTGTAATTGATGTATTTGTTGAACATTCTTTCGTTGGTTGTAAATTTTCATAAATATTTTCTTGTTCTTTGTCAGCATTATTGGTATTGCATTGTGATGGCTGTCTATTTTGATTATTACTGGAATTATTCGTATCAATATTTATATTTATATTATTATTATTAGTGTTATTATTATTCATTGAATCAATATGAAATGTTTTTACATTATTTTGATTATTTAGATTTTGATTTGAATTATTATTTTGTTGTATCAAAATAATAGTATCTTGTGAGGTAATACTAGAATCACTGGCAAGATCTTGTAGAGATCCATTGGGACTAGAAGAATCAATACAACAAACACCATCATGATGGTTATTATCTACATCATCATCGACATCATTAACATCAACATCATCATCATCCATATCATTAATTTGGCCTGATTGATTAAAATAATAAGAATTATGTATATGATGAACGGGAAAATCGGCTGAACTTAGATTTTCATCATAATTACTCTGAATATTATGAATATTCATGTTATTCATATTCGTATCATCATTCATAATGATATTATTATGATTATCATATAAATCATCATTTTCATTTCGAATTATTTGACGATTATGATTACTATGATTTGATTCAGGCAATGTTACATGACTACCGATTGCTTGAAGAATATCATCTTCTTTTAACACACCAATAATTTGTTCTTCTTCAAGACAATCAAGATTATTATTCAATATCATTGATTCCCATTTCGAATTATGTTGCTGATGTTGTTGATGTTCATTTGAATATGGATATTGATAACAATTCGAATGATTATTATTATAATGATGGCTATAATGACTATTATTATGTAGCGAATGATGTTGATGTAGCTGACTTGATTTATTTGAAATATTATCATCATCACGATCACCATCACCACCGTCATCATCTTCATCATCATCATCATCGATAAAATCGAATGTAACTTCATTACGAAACACATTCAATGAATTGGCAATAAAATCTCTATAATCAGGTGGTGGTTCAAATGTTAATAAATCTTGATATTCAATCGGTGGATCATACATAAATGATGATGATTGAAATGATTCCA